>JAPYKE020000103.1:1230000-1770000 GCA_028554795.2 Sinohyriopsis cumingii | reverse complement strand
TAACCGTAGCAACGATAACAGGGGAGGTATTATACGAATCGAAATATAAATCACAATGAGCTCCAATAAATGTCATTGATCATAACGCTCACGCTTGAATCAGTGCAGTCACAATATTTCCACGAGATCGAACTGTAAGATTTTACCCGTCTTCAGAAAATTCCGAGGGGAGGAACTCTGAGAGAAACATGTTTGATTTTATTAAACAGATAGGTGAAAACGATCCTGTGTCAGTGTGGTTATTTTCGAGTTCAGATAATGAAATATATGATCAATTTGTACGCGTTAACGGCGAAATATACCGTAAAGAATCTTTTCATCAAACAATGAGAAAACTTGCTCAGAGATACTCAAAAGATACTGACCGATTACTAACTAATTGTTTCACTGTTCCATCAGTTGTAGCCCATGTTGCCAGAGAAAAAAATTCCTGGAAGCCAACTCGAAGTGAGTTTCTCAAAGATATACAATTAAGTTGTTATGAATACGGACACGGCGGATTGTGGAATACCAAGTATAATTACAAGGAAATGATATCAGTTGATATTGTTGCATGTTATCCAGGAAGCTTTCTCGGGATGGGAGAATGCTCCGGATACTTTAAAAGATTTGGTCACCCCACAAACTCGATGACGCGAGTGGCCATTAATGGACCATTACCCGATTTTGACCTGACAGGATTCGCTCGTGTAGTGTCATTTTAATTCGCCAAGGGTCTTCATATTATTTGTTATGTTTGGTTTGGTCGGCACTTTTATGAAAAGCGCTGGGCACCAATAGTGTTGTTACGATATATGCTTGACTGTAAAATACTGATATCGTTAACGGTCAGTGAGGCAATTATGTAATATCGGGCACAGACCGAAGTTTGGTTACCAACACCTGAACTGGTTGATTGCGAAAGTGATGATTACGATACATTAATCGCCAACCTCGAAGAGAAAAGAAACGCGAAAGATCTTGGTAGAAGAATACTTGGTAAATTTACTCAGGGTGGTGCATATGATCATAAACGACATTATGCAAGACTTATTATGGATCCCGCCGAGTATAAATTTGTGGTCGCTGATGCAACTGCGAGATATATATTTGTAAGTCGAGAAAAAGCTTATTTATCTGACGGAACTCGGCTGGGTACAATTGTAAGTTATACTGATGGCGAGTCACCTCAGTATACTCATTTAAGATCTTCAGTGCTAGCTAATGATCCTATAAATTTGCTATCGATGATAAATAGATTCCCTGACACTGCAGTTAGAGTTGCAACGGATTCGTTTTACATCAACAAGAAATACCTGAATTCGGTAACTCGTTTTACAGCTGATGATGAATCATGGGCTTCGTGGAGAATAAAAGAAGAAATTGTATATGATTATTGTGAGAGTAGTGACTAGGGATACTATAGCCTCAATGGGAATTAGCATTACAGACCACCCCCCACCCCCGGAACATATAGCCTCAACGGAAATTTAACATGGAGAAAAATCGTGGGAACATATAGCCTCAAGGGAATTTAACATGGAGAAAAATCGTGGGAACATATAGCCTCAAGGGAATTTAACATGGAGAAAAAATCGTGGGACGATATAGCCTCAAGAGGAATTGAACATGGGAAATAGGGACTGTATAGCGCCAAAGGAATTTAAACAGGGTGGGACTGTATAGCGTCAAGGGAAATTGAACATGGGATTTTTTTTAAAAAAGGGGTAGGCAATTGAAAGTCATTCTCTTATCGAGAAATGTGGGTGGCCCTGAAAAGGGCCTTTGGTTTCATCATTATCTTCTTTTTTTTATTTCCTCCACTTCTGTAGCCATCTTCTAACTTTTGCCATTATTCCTGTCTTCTTTATTTCTGATTCAGACATCCAGTCCGGGTGACCCATAGCTCGGAATTTCTCCTGTATTCGTATCCAGTTATTGTTCAGTTTCTCAAAGCTTTCTTTTCTCTTTCTATTCTCTTCTTCTTTTCTTTCTTTATTCCATCTCTCTTTAATCTTCTTTACCTCTACCTCCATCACTTTTCTCATCAACTCCTCTCCTTTCCTCAGTCTGTCCTGACCTCTCTCCACAAAAGAGCACTCTGTCCCATGTGACATATTTTCAAGAAAGCACCTGACTTTGCCTGTATTGTCAAATGCTTCCTTTAGGCTTCCCACTCTGACATAGGTGGGATTTATCATACCTCTCAATCTCTTTTCCTCCTCTTCTATCATTTCTGCTATCACTTCTTTTGCTACGTTTAGGCATTTAGCGTAGTCCAGATACTCTGCTATCTTCCATTCTTTTTCTAGTCTCTCCACTACATAGATACCATCCATTATCCAATTGTATATATCTACCAAGTTGTTGAACAAATCACTTGCAACCACAATCTTCGTTTTTATTATTGCGTAGAATGGTTCGAACATCAAACCTTGTGGGTTCTTATAGTGAAAGCGCGGACGTGATGGAAAACATCCCCCTAAAACATAAAATTGATCTTACCTAGATCATGACCGAACAACGCGCGGACGTGAAGGAAAACATCCCCTACTTTCTCATTTCATATAATAAAACCCAAACTTTACTCTCCACATACGCTAAGAAACAATAAAGAAACCCATAATCTACTATTCACACAAACTTACGTGATCAGTTACAAACACAAACACAAACACACAAACACATATACTCACACTATGAAAAAAGAGTTAGTGTTTATATTCACACTACTCTACCTACACACATTTTCAAATTGATGGTTATTTCTTTTCTAGAGTATTGGGGTAGCCCTGAAAAGGGCTGTTTTTTTTGGAACTTCATGGACACCTGGTTAATGGTGGCACCTTCCAGGCCTGGCGCCGCATACACATCTTGTTCCCCAGTTGCTTTTTACTTTTTTTGGGGAGAGAGCAGAGGCAGGATAAATAGCTTCAGAATCCCATTGACATCCATAGCAATCTTTCTTGATCAATTCCGTCATTTTTTCGACCAAGTGTTTGGCAAAACAGGAGACTAAATGGGCTTCTTGTTCTGGCCATCTTGACTTCATCATGATCACTTCTTCTTTTTCCACGGTTTCCTCACATTTCATCTCCAAAGTTTCTCCACTAGGTAAAGAGGGATATCAGTCTTCCATGGTTTCTAGTAATCTAGAATGACTTCTCTCAAACTGTTAATTTCTATGGTATTATCGAATTCTGCATACAGGATGACGTTCACTGTCTCGTCCAGTGGCTTTGCAAACTGAAGTTCCACACGAATCTGGCCAGATTTTATAGGGTGGAAATGTCCCTCGTCGCTGCCTTGGTCTGGAGTGAAATCGAAAGCCCACAAAGCGTAGCCTCCTGCATAATCCTCGTACGTAATGCCGTGACTGGTGTTGGTTCCTAACTGTCCCGTGGCTTCGTACAGCGACAAGTACGATCTCAAGTAATTCTTGTCAAAGTTAGGTTCGAAAGGTCGGGTACACACGGTCTTGCCATTGCGACTGACTTCGATCTTGGACACGTCAAAGTGTTGAAAGTAGAAAGGATTTTTAGCGATAGCTCCGTTGAAGGCTGTATTCTCGACCATACCAACGATTAATCGTTTGGGTAACTGTCCTTGGAACATGGATCGCTGTCCCCTAGGAATGGTGAAGGTTTTCACTTCCACACGTCGGATCGGATACTTGGCGGTCGTTCGGCTCAACGTCTGACTGATGTCGTTTCCCACTTTAGGTAACACTTCCACACGGCGTACGTAGAGTCTGGCTACTTGGATTTTGGTTTTGTAATTATCGTCACTATCAGCTATTAAATGGAAAGCGGTACTGCTGCGATTCAGTCTCAGGCGGACATCCACCCCGTTCAGCAAATACTTTTCTTGCAACCACATGTCCAAATGCAAACGATCCATCAGTTCTAAACTGTGTCCGTCTTTGATTTTGTCTCTTCGTTCTACAAATCCCGCATTGTGGTCTTTGGTTGTATCAGTTTTGAATGTTTCAAATTCGCCTGCATCGTCAGCTTCCCATACCACACAGGCATTGAGATGAGTGTTCTTGGTGTATATTCCGTACGTCAAGAGATTTTCCAGGTACGCTCGATAAGGGTAAGTATCCATGCTGCTACTGCTAGTTTGTTATTCAAGTACAAGTCCACTCCGCTAAACAAGGAATGCATGAAATTGTTGACAGGAGCTACTGGCTCAGTGTCTATAGCATTTCCATCCTTATCTTGAACTTTGACTTTCAAGTACAGGTAACTGCTATTCAGATCGATGTAATCTTCGGGCTGTCCTTTGATTTCAAACTCGATGGGAGCGGAATCGGTCAATGAGGAGACGGGATGAAATTCCACCCATTGGGATTCTTGCATGGTCATCAAGGTGGGTGGCATGGCAAACAGATCCAGTTCCGTCTTGGAACAGGCGCAAGACTCTCGGTGCATCATTTTTTTGTTGCTGTGTCTCAATAATCGAAAACGTCTAAGTCTCGAACGGTTCTTCTTTTCTTGGTCTTTCTAGCTTTAGACGTGTGAAGTCTGGTGAAAGGATGTTTTCTTCGTCGTCTCTTTCTGCCTTGTCCTTGCTGAATGCCTGACACGGTAGCGTGCAGGGCATTTATAGGTGTTTCTCGGCGGCCCAAAAGGTCTTTGCCTGTTTGCAGCAAGACATTTTTGCCCTCATGAAGGCTTCTTTAGGGTTTTGTTTGTCGATGATGACATTTTGGAGAAATTCCTTGCCTTGCGTCAGTGCCGCATCTTTCAAGGCATGCAATCTGCGTGTCACCATCGGTTTCAACACAGGGGTCACCGAACGAAAGGCCGATTTTAACATATCTCCTAAACCGTGTCCTCGCTGTCGAGCAACCCCTCGATACACTGGATACATGACCTACGAGTCGTGAGAGAACCGTTTTCGAAAATGGAGTTTCACCGTGACTTTTCCTTTGATGAATGGAATATTTTGTCCCAGATCTCCTTTTATAACAATGTTGACCGTGTCCAAATAGGACTTGCTGACAGGCAAATAGTGAGGATGTACAAATTCGCGGTGGACGTGGTAAGTGTTTCCACCTTCCTCGTCACTGGTCGTGGTATTATCCACTTTGAAAGGAATGACACGCAGCAACGGCACAGAGGTGTGTCCCACCACGTTATACTCCACCACATCGGAGTACACGAACATCAAATTCAGTCCTTGGTTCAGTTATACAGGGAATCGAAAAAACTTGTAAAATTCCGTATTGCTGTTGATCTTCGGTTTAAAATTTGGAGCCATTTTTGTGTCTCCACCTAAAATATCGAACAAGTCACGATTAAAACTGATGGACAACGGTTGGGTATCCTGAAATTTCATCAGTAAGCGACGAGCCACTTTATGGTACTCCAGGGTGACACTTTTTTTCGAACCTGGAAGTAATGGCGTCCACCAAATGTTGGCCACTAAAATAAAACCCTGAAGGAAATTTTAAGGTGTAGATATTGAAGGGTGAATTGTTGGATGGTCTTGTGTCCCCTGAAAACCCAATGTAATTCATGGCTTCTTGTAATTGTTGGTTCAGGATTTCGACCTCAAAAGTGTTTTGCTTTTCGGTGATGTTTTGGATTTGTGTAGGGTGAATCATTTCTACTAAAGTCACTTCCCAATGGGCTTCGTGATCTAACTGGATAGCTTGAGGTAATTTATCCGTGTAACAGCACAACGTGTTGTGGGGAAACACCTCCATGGAACTGTCACTGGGTAAGGTTAAGTAAAATTGGTTTTGGTGACTCATAATTCCAGAGTTCTGTGGCTGTCCGAGGGGTTACTGGACGTCAGAGGCGTGTCTCCGTCCAAAATGGGGTTCTGGTTGTGATTGTTGTTGGAGTGGTGACTGGCACTGGCACTGGACACAATGTTCCCGTGGTTCCCGTTGGAAGAGAATTTCAGGGAGGGATTGGGAAGCAGGTAACCGATGCAACTGCTCAATAAAATGGTCCACAATTGTTTGTCTCCTTGTTGCAAACTCAAATTGGCAATGGCTGCCCCGATGACACAATACACCACGAAGATTTGGCAGAAAAAGACGATTTGCGTTTTAGGCACACGTTCTCCACACCACACCCACAAGGGTTGTTTTTGTAAATCTTGCACAGAAGAACTCGGTGAAGGAGTGGTCGACGTAGCTGCGTCTGTGTGAAAGGGCATGATGGTCACTTCTTTTTATAGTCGATGACTTGCGAAGCGTCGATCCAAGAATCAAAACTGGGTGGATATCCTTTCCAACGTACTTTGACTTCTTTGACACGTCGTTTGCCCAATTTACGGGTTCTGCGTTCGAGAATGCTTTCGATGTCGTACACGTCGTCTTCTTTTTTGGTGACACGTTGTAACTCGGGCAAATAAAACGTTCCTTTGAGCACTTCTCCGTTCATGTCTTCCAATTTATAGACGGCAGGATGACGGCCATGCACTCGTCCAGTGACGCGAAACAATTCGGTCGTCCAGTTAGGTAAGTAACCTTTGTCGAAAGTGCATTTGGTTTTGCCAATGCGCACCCAATCTCCTACGGCCAACTCTCCACTTTTCATGGGGACAGCCCTCGTCGGGGACGTACCGAACAGGCGCTCAAACACCAGCACTTCGTTGTCGGGAGTCACGTCTTGCGGGGCACGTCCGATGCTTCGATGGTAAGATTGGTTGTACGCTTGCACCAGGTGCGGTAAGATGTCGATGTACTTCAGAGTGTGGTGATGCGTAAATTATTTCCACATGCGTTCTTTCAAAGTGCGTTGAAAACGTTCCACGATGCTGGCTTTGGTTTCGGGATTCTCGGTGGTAAAAAAATGAATGTCACGTTTCTTTAATTCTTTTTGGAAAGCTTGGTTCAGAAATTCGGTGCCTTTGTCCGTTTGTCATCGAAGAGGGTGACGACCCTTTGTTTCAACACCCGTTTCAGGGCTCGCACTAACTCGCTGCTCGATTTGGAAGTCAAGGGCATGACCCAGGCAAATTTGTAAAATACGTCGATGACACAAAACAAATATTTGTAGCCACGATTGTAGCTGGCCAAATGAGAGACATCGGCTAAATCGGCTTGCCATTGATGATCGATGCCTTCCAATCGGGTGCGACTTCTGGCAAACTTGCGTTGAATGGGTTTGTGTAAAGTGTAGGTAGCTTGTTCTTGTAACCTTCGTTGCACTTGAGGTAAACGGAGACTTTTCAGTCGAGTTTTGGCAGCACGATACAATTTTTGAACTCCTGCGTAACCTGCAGGATGGGAGGGATCGTAGTAAATGCTGGCTAAGACTTTTTCCATTTTTTTGTGTTCGTATGTTAATAAGACACCCACTCTTGGAGGATGCTACTCTTTTTCTCTTGGGGTACTTTCTTGGACTGCAATGCTTTGCGTGTGCGACGGGCAATAGGTGTTGAAGAGGAGGAAGTCTGAGCGGGGGATATCGGTTCTTGTTTCACTTCTGTCTTCAGTTCTGTCTTCACTTTCTTTTTCTCTTGTGATGAAGAAGGGGTGGCCATCATCTTTTTAATCCATCCAATTCTGGAAGTAGGTGGTGTTGTTAACTTGCGTACGTTTTCTGGTGGAGTTTGCAACCCTTCTTCTTCTTCTCCTTTTTCTGTCTTGGTCACTGGTAGTGGTGGTACTGGTACTGGTACTGGTGATGGTGCTGGACTTTTCATCAAGGTCTTAAAATCTTTCAGAGTGGGTAGAGCTGTTTCGTCTAAAGCTTTCTGGTGAAAGAGTTGCAGTCGTTGCAAGAGTTGACCGTACTTTTGCGATTTTTCTGTTTCGGACAAATCTTGGCGATCCATCAAGGACTGCAATTCGTGTTGTAACTGGGACATCTCGCTCAAATTGGGATTGGGAGGTAAATGCGGGGTGCGTTGTTCTTGCCAACGATGGTATTCCATCCATCGTTTGTAAGGCACTAAAGCTAGTTTTCGTCCTTCCATGGGTTTGTCAGGGGTCGATTCTGAGATCTTGGGACTTCCGAGGGCCTTTTTATCTTGCTCCCACCAGTCCTCCCAACATGGTTCCCAAGACTCCTTTCAGTAAGGGGCCTAACAAGAGAGGTAAAATGCCTCCACGTTGGACCACCATCTTCTTCTTTTGACGAATGGGAATTTTCTTTTGAACCATTTGGCGAAGAACGTGACGATGTTTGCCTAAGCATTGTTTCTGGTGTTTGGACAAAGGGATCGTGCTTTTCAAGACGTTCAAACAACATTCGCACACGGTATCGATGACCTCTTTGGAGGCCGATTGAATGAGTTTTTTCCGTAGAGGTGGAGAAGCTTTGGACAGGACAGATAACATGTCTCCATGTTTGACTAAACGTGGTGGTAGTCCTTTCCTTTTCTTTCCTTGGGGTTTTCTGGAGGGTGACATCTTTGAGGCTTCAGGAGCACCAAAAAACACTGATACCCTACTTGGTCACAGGCCTTTTTATACTGTAACGCGTCGCCACTGATTGTCTTTACGTCGTATCAATTTGAGCACAGGCATGACACGTCGTGCAGGGGTACGCAACGGACTAAATCGAGCCAGTTCTTGCTTGGACAAATCTAGTAAACTTTGTAACATGCCCGATCTTTCTTGAACTTTGATTTTGGGAGAAGGTACTTTGTGAGCAGCAGCCACTGCCACTAAATTGGAGGATCCTGCCACTGGGGAAGTTTTTTTTGGGGTCATCAACGGAGAAGTTCTTGGTGTGATCAACGTCTCCAAGTACTCTTCAGTTCTTGGTGTCATCAACGGAGAAGTGGATGAACGTGAGGCTGCCGGAGACGCGGTCACCGCCGTGGCAGGTAGTGGTTTGCGAGTGTAAAGTTGCGTCCTGGCCGAAGTGCCTCTCTTGCGACTAGTTTTCTTCTGTGGACTTTTCTTTTTCTGGGGACTTTTTCTCTGTTTCTTTTTCTCGGGGCTTCTTTTCTTTTTCCGGGGTGGTGGTGTCTGGTAAGAGGAGGGTTGACGTTGTGTGAGACAGACGAAAAGGGTCTGAGGTTTTTATAGATTTTTTTATGTGGAGTGAAATTAAGTCAAGGACGGAGACGTGTACAGGACAGGCCCTCCGTCTTGTCACCAGTGGTGAAACAAGTGTGTACGAAATCGCAAATCCTCGGGGGTCGTAGGTTTCAAATCGACGAGTAAATATGCGTGTGGGGTTTGAGTGGCATCGTCGTACGCCTGAGTCAGCCAAGGCGTTCCTAACTGTTTGGCTAAGACTTGCACTTGCGATTTATCTCGAGGGCTTTTAAACAAGACCACGTAATGCGCATTGAGACTGATGGTGCGATGGGCTTTACTTTGTTGAAACAAATTTTGGGTGATGTAAACGACACTGGCATTACGATGATGCCCTTTGCGCGTGAACCACAGTTTAATTTCTTCTTCGTCTTCTCCTAACATGTCGTCGAAAATGACCAAATGGGTTTGACGGGAGTCAGAGACGATGCCGTCGTCTTCATTAGGAATGCCTTCCGCAAACACGATGGAATCGCCTTGACTTTCTCGCAAGAGGCTGTACGCCGATTGCCACTCTTTGTAACACCACACGATCCGTTGAGGTGGACGATCGATCAAATGATGTTTATGTTCGATCAAACGTTTGACGAATTCGGTTTTGCCTGAACCGCTAGGTCCAGCAATGAGCATGTTAAAGGGATGGCGAAGATACAAAGCCTCCCAACTGGCACGATCTAAGTGTTCGTCGATGACTTTGTCAGTAGAGGAAGAGGGAGCAGAGACAGCAGATGTAGCCATAGTGTGAGAAATGTCACTTGTGACACGAAAACAAAAAAGACAAGAGTTTATATACTTTTTTCAGAACACGTTTATTGAATGTTTCAAATATGAACAACACGAAAGACAAAAATACATAAAAGCCAAATAGTTATGTACAGGAATAAAAAACACATCAAAACGATCAAAGTGGAATATAAACAAGTCTCTGTACAACATGTTTTGGGTAACCAAGATGTCCTAGGGACAGTGTGTAATGTTCTTACAGTCTCTACATGAGGTATTGTCACACAAGTGTCCTCCCGGAATGACCTTTCAGGAATGTCCATGACAGTCCTGTCCTGAAGCGAGTGGTTGTTCTCGGTGACGGGTTCTTCTGGCACTGTCACTAACACAGGTTGAAAAGTAACTTTTTTCCTTGAACAACTCTTGTGCATACTGAGCCACTTCATGGGTCCAAGCCTCAAAACCCCCCTTTTTCCAGTCGCGAACATCTGTCCAATGGGGGTGTAAGTCACAAGCGACACACACATCGTCATACACGTCTTCGGTAGCTAAAAGTTGACGAATCTTTTTTTCCTGTTGAGGTCGAGAAGTTACTAGATGAAACCGCAAGGCTTTGAGCAAAAGGAGTTTTTCGTGACCATTTAAGGCCATTTGGGTGGTAAGTACTGATAGTAAAGAGTCCACAAAGAATCGGCTGGTAAACGAAATCCCAGAAAACAAGTCACTAAGACACACACCACTTGTCGACCCAAATTGAATGGATACAGTTCTTGTAATAATCGATGGTAATGATCCACGGCTTGAATATGGTCATTCAGTTCCTTCCACGGAATCTGTTCAATCACTTGTGACATAAGCCGTGGCATGGATTCCTGTTTTTATGCTCTTTTTTTCGGAAGCAATACACGTACATTCTACCCAGACATCTTCGTTCTCCAGTAGGAAATCTAGAATACTGTAACCTACAGTTCAAACTTCGATTAGAAGTTTTCTCTTCTACTAAGCAGATTCCACGTAACATATGTTGGTAATCCTTTAACTCGTCTTCCTCAATGCGTTGCGCTAGGTGAATCTCGAAGTAACCAAAATGATGAACATTTCGTTCATTCACTAACTCACTAACAAGGTCTGACCATTGAAACAATTTCTGACGAATCAGTTCTCTTACACCATTCAGGTACCAGTGGTTAAAGATCTGGTGACGTAACGGATGCAATTGTTCTTTACGTTTGACTTGTATTTTCACCAGCTCTCGGTAAATCCTTTCTCTCAACTCCTCAGGCAAGCCCAAAATGTTCTCTTGTAAAGTATCCATAAGTATATACACTGTTTTTGGAATCCTTGGGTGGTGGCCAATAGCCTCGTTTACCTTTGTGCCTGATGTAATATCCATTCATAATCGGTCTTTTTATACTTTGGAACAGAGCATAATTTAAAAATGGTTGAATAACTTTGCGTTTGCGTTTCACTTGTATTTTGATCAGTTCTCGGTAAATGCGTTCTCTCAACTCCACAGGCAAAGCACGAATGTTCTCGTGTAAAGTATCCATGAACGGATTATGGTAAGTTACTTCAGTGTCTCGGTCCCACTAAGGGTAAGTAATGACAATTCGGTGACCATCGAGCATGTTCTACGTAGGCCAAAATTAAGGTTCCGCAGTGGTGAAGTGACACACCGCAACTGAAGCACTTGACTTTATCTCCTTCGCCCAAGTAGAAAAATCCGGCTCTGGCTAATTCTTCGGGGGTCGGGCTTCCCAGATACTTAGGCCATTTTCCTTTGAACGATTGAAGACGATTTTCAAAGTCGCAGTATTCCGACAAACGCACAGGAAACGAATATTCGTCTTTCACAGGTTCGTTTCGATGAGGGTTTGGTGACATGAACAGGAGTTTGCTCAGGGCTGGATGACATCTGTAGGGGGGTAGACGTGAAGGTGAACATTCCCCTTTAAAACGAAACCCAGTAAAATGTCCAAGAGGACGAGCGGCATCACTTTCGCATCCCTCCGGTTTGACACGCACAGCATCACTTTCCATGATAGGGGTAGTGACACTAAAGTTCCCATGATGCTTAACGGCATCCCTAAGTTCACAACGTACAGCATCGTACCCATCGCAAGGCTCACAATCGCACTCGTCTGCAAACTCCGTTACGTAATTACAATCGTAACCACATGGACAATCGCAGTTTCCCTCCGGACATTTTCCGTCGCAATGCATTGGTCTTATCCATCCAATATTAGTCACACTAGAGGAAGATACAACTTTTTTACAATCCCCAAACTGGACCGATGTCTCTTTCAAAGTATTCATCATGTTTGCTTGGTCTTGGTAGTCACAATGAACTATCGATCTTGCCTAGGGTTCCTTTTTATATACAGACCAATACCGACGTGTCCATACGGTAAGGTGAAATGATTGGGAAGTCGAACTCGCTTCTGGTACACGATTTGATAGACTTTTTGCAAGGGTCGACTGACGATGTGGTGAGTGGGTAAACGTACAATCTTGTTCGGTTGGTGAGTGGTCACTTTAAAGTTTCCATCCTCTCCCGATTGCAAGGCTTCTTTCAATACCCCAAAGTTGACCACACGACTGGTACGATAATTCAGAGTCAGTCCTTTCACTTTGCACGTCGTGTGCACTTCTCCTTGTGGGTCCCGGTATTCGTAGCCGTAATGTTTGGAACCGCCACTGACGAAACTTAGAATCTTGTCGTCGGGATGCTCGTCTCTCCAGGCTCCTAAACGGTTTCCTTCGATGTCAGAGTGCTGTTGACTCGGGTGATGGATGTAAATGCAACTCTCCGTGTCAAAGTACAGGATGCGTTCCCCTAACAGTTCTAAAGCTTCGTACAATTTTAAGCGAGCATGAGCTGTCACGTAAGCCGCAATGATGACATTTCCAAAACGGTCGTCTTGTACAAAGTCCAGATCATCTTCGTAATTGACCAAGATCAAACCCTCGCGAACGACGTCCACGTGTTTCATGTATTTGCTTTTGTCGTGAATCATCTGGAAGTAGCGGGAAGGTTCTGTCAAATATTCCGTCTTGGGTAAACACGGTCGTTGTGCCATTTTACCCCACAAGCAATTTAACATCACTTCGGCAAACGATCGCCTGCCTTCGTTTTTCTCGATGTGGTCTAAAGAGATGCCTTCTTGTTCATAGTATTTCTCTTTGAATTGTATTTGGTCTTCGAGAGTGTGACACCAGGACGGATAGCCGCTGGCTTCTTGTTTCAGTTTCAAAAAGGCATCCACGTAGTCGGCGAAAATGCCTTTCTGAGTAGGGTCACCCTTGTGGTATTGTTGTGTCTTGGGAAAGTGGCAAATTTCATACACTTCTAACAGTTGGTATCCCATGTCCAGAGCTTTGAACAATTCTACGCTGACCCAGGTTCTCGTCAAGGCACGTTCTTCCTGGGTGTGCTGACAAGGTTGGTCTTGGTTGCACGTGTCGGCACAAGTACGGCACAAAGGAAACATCAGTTTGCCTTGACAATGGTGAGGTAACACGGGATGGTACAAGTCTGTGGGAGGCAAAACTTTGCACTTGATCAAACCTTCGTATTGTCGAATATTTTTCAGGTCGATGTGTTCCGTGAACAATTGTGGGTGCCCTACAGGAAAGCGACAATATTTGCACACGTAGGGATACAGCGAACACACGTCCAAGTATTTGATTTCTTCTCCTTTCTCTTCGTCGGCTTGGTACAGCAAACAGGTGGCATTGGTCCTTCCTCCGTACAAACTATCCCTCGGGTTCAGCAGGTCCATGAACTGGTAACTTTCCACGAGGCATTTAAACTCGGGATCGGTTTTCAAACGGTGATCGTACTCGTGTTCCCACATTTCCACCACTTGGTATCCTTCCTGTTCTAACTGTAGGCGTCGCTGACAAGTGTCCTGGTACAAATCTTCCATGGTTCGTTGCAAAAACTGATTTTTAGTGCTACGATCAGGGTAACAGACGGGACATCCGTGAAATAAGCAACCGTTAAACTCGTACACGATCTTGGGGTTTTCTAAGTCCCAGCCATCGACCGAATACGTTCCGATGGTCTTTTCGCCCCCTCCGTTGCGGGCATGCTGAATCCATTTGTCTTCCTTGTCGCACAAGTAATGTAACCAGCGTAGGGCTTTGACCGAGTATTGACGTTTGACATAGTGGGTCGTTTGAGGACTGATGACAGCCACGGTGTTTTCAGGCATGAATCGTTGTCGATACACTAAGGAACACGCTTTGGCAATGGTGCAAGCTTCTTTCAAAGGATCGACCCCTCCGTGTTCCACGAACAGTTCTCGAAATTTTCCACAGCAACGCCGTAAAATGTCCACGTCGGAACGACAATACTTTAGCATTTCTTCCTGAAAGTCGAAAGGGTCCGAGGCGTGAGCCTGGTACCAAGCGTAGAAAGCCTATCGTTGTTCGGTACGCATGTTGTCGGGGTCGTAATAATGAGCCTCAGGTAAATGGGGTAGAACGGCGTGTTGATTGGCTTCCGTATTGAAAAAGTGTGGAAAGTAACCTTTAGCCATTTCTGTCATTCCAAACGTTTTAGGCATTCGGCTCAAAGGCATGGCCAAGTAACTCATCGAATCTTTAAACTGTACTTGTCCCACTTGCATGAAAATGATTTTGGCTCCGTTCAAAGTCACTTTA
Source organism: Sinohyriopsis cumingii (assembly GCA_028554795.2). Taxonomy (NCBI): domain Eukaryota; kingdom Metazoa; phylum Mollusca; class Bivalvia; order Unionida; family Unionidae; genus Sinohyriopsis; species Sinohyriopsis cumingii. Next base: position 1,755,617 of record JAPYKE020000103.1, on the reverse strand, counting down.
GGACTCTCGGTGCCATGTTCCGTATAGTATCTGAGAAGAAACTGTCCATCGTATCCGGAGAAATTGTGAGCCATCACCGTGGCATGACGATGACAATCTCCGTAACGTTCGATGTCCTCTTGGCTCCACGTCTTGTTGATGGGGTCTAAAACCCATTGGGCAAAATCGGCTAACGTGTTCGGTCCTCGAAAAATTTTTCACGCCCTCCGGGAATCTTGCTACAGTGAGGGCAATGACTGAAGATAGGTTCCTGAATGCACTTCTCGCACGCTCGATGAGCCACGCAGAAATTAGGAATGTGAATGCCGGTCTCTTGCATGCATTCGAAATCGAAAAAGATGAAATTGCCTTTCTTCTTGTGACCGTCCTCTTTCTCTGGTGGGGGTTGGTATTTTTGCACGTAGCATTGGTGTTCCAAGTCCACGATGTGGTGACAAATATGACATTTTTTCTTTCCTCGACATACGTGTGCCTTGGCAGTATTGGTACATATACCTTGTCCACACGTAGGGCACAATCTCAGGAGTTGACAAGCACATTTCTGCTGTGAACCTTGCGTCTTCAAATGTTGTTGGTAACAGGTAGGGCTGACAAACGTGCGCAGACAAGTTGAACAAGGCACTGGTCCTTCGCTCAGACAGGGTGGAGAGGCCAAACATCCTGAGCATTTCAATCCGCAATATTTGTGTTGCTCTCGATTATTATAACCATGGTCACATTTCTCACAGTAATAACCGTATCCCAGGAATCCAGTGATACTGGTAATGGTATCGAAATGGTCATCGTGATAATAGACATGAATGTATTTTCCGTCCTTAAAGTCTTGGCCTCGAAACAACAGAGGTCCACGCACTTCTTGAGGGTGCACTTTCAAGGTGTAGCTTGGAGCTTGGGCATCTTGCAATTTTTGCATCTCAGGAATGCCACAGGGTGTGTCTTTGGATAGGTCAGCTTGTTGCATCAGGAGTTCTGCTTCGTTTCGTTGTTTGGCTCGGTCCGATTATCGAATAGTTTTCCAGGCTCTTTTCCATTCTACCGTGTCGTTCTTGTTGGCATAGGTTCGTCCCACCACGATGGCACGGGCTGAACACATCTGGTCTTGAGGGTTGTGAATTTGGACGAGGCTACGCTTAATGCTGCGAAGCTCGTTCACCAATAACATCTTTTTGCGTCCAGTCCCTTAAGGAGGAAAGACGTGGGTCATGTCCAGTGTGGCTTTACCATCGGTGATGTCAAACTGATCATTAGATTGTTGTACGTGTTGAATCTTGTCCATGACTTTGGAAGTGGTCAATTCTGCAGGGGTGCTAAACTCGATCCAAACAGGGGATTTCAAACCGTCGTGTTGTATGGAAAGTCTCAAGCGATCGTCTTCTTTGGGTTGACATTGTCGCTTGAGTGTGGTGAGCAAAGAATCCCACACTCCGGTGATGAACCCTTCTGCTTTCTCTAACGGTACTTCAGCCTTGAAATCTTTAAACTCCACCGTGTATTTGTAAGCCGTGGTTCTAAATTTTCTAGAGGAGCGCTTTTCCGTCTCTCGAATGGAATAGTATTTTTCAGGATTGACTAAGGGTGGCGAACTTGGTTTAGAGGGTTCGGATTCTGGTTCACTCATGTCCTCTTCAAAATCACTGGCATGAATTTGTGCCAAGACTTCAGCTCTGGTACGAGGCGATAGATCACGTTTCTGCCTCTTACTTTCTTCTTCTTTCTTCTCGAATGAATAGGATCGTTTCATCTTGAGTGCAAAACGTCAAATGACTCAAGTTTAAACACCATAGACTAATTTATAGTCATGACAGACCAGCGTATATAAAAGGGTGTGTGTCTTGTCCTTTCACTATTCATTTCACTCTCAAACCGAGCACAACGATGGAAGAGACTACCCAGATGGAACATTTCATCAGAGCTTTGCGAGGGGTCATTAGAAAATTCTCTTCAGACCAGCCGACGGACTACTCTCCTTCCTTTCGAGATAAAAGTGAAGATACTTGCTATATCTGTCAGAAGAAAGGGCATTGGTCTTCAGAGTGTCCAGACCGTCAAAAAAGAAAAAAAAACAGGGGCTAAAAAAGACAAAAGTCAAGATACCTGTTATTAATGTCAAGAAAAAGGACATTGGTCTCCAGATTGCCCAAAAAAGAAACAAGAGGAGTCAGAAGAAAAGAGGGATTCTTCAGAAGAAGAGAGGGATTCTTCAGAGGAAGAAAGCAGACAAGTGAAGAAAAAGAAACAGGAAAAGAAAAGAAGAAGGGAAGAAAGTGAGGAGGAAGAAGAGGAAAAGCCTATGACGGCGAAGAAATTTAAAAAACAGAGAGACTAAACAAGGAGACAGAAGAAGTCTATGAACTTTTTAAAGTGCTCTGTTGTGAATTGTGAATTGGATTGTAACTATGGATAAAAGAATAAATTAAGTATTAAAAGGTAAGTGTCCTTGAGTTTTGATTTTAAAATAAGAAGCTACACTCACGCACTCATATACACGTACTATAGGGGTAAAATGGGTTGATTTTCTTTGAGTTATTGGCAATTGAAATTATATTTCTTTTCGAGAAATGTGGGTGGCCCTGAAAAGGGCCTTTTTTGGTGTAGGGGTGAGTTTAAGCAATCAACTTTAACTGCCTTAAGCCTTTGCCACGGCCGAGGCCTACTTCTGATGATGATGATTGGGTTGAAATCACTAAGGGTGGTACGGTAGGCTTAGTCACAGGGTTGGCTGGTTTAGCTCGGGAAGGTCGTATTCTCTTCGGTCGTGATAAAGAAGTTTGATACATTTGTTTCAGACTCCTTAACTCCGCTAAAATGTCCAACAGTACCGTGACCGTTTGATTTTCACCCTCTTGTTTCTTTGCTGATACTTCTTCTTCTTCTTCTTGTTTTTTTCTTACCTCTTCTTCTTGCTGTTGCTGTTGCTGTAGGAGAAAAGCTTGTTCCGCTTCCTTTTGTCGTTGTATAAATTTCTCCAATTCTTCTTTCTGTCTCTGTCTAAAATTCTCCACTTGCGGTAATGAAGAAGGTAACGAAGGTTCCGGAACAAATTCTTGCGAGGTAAGAAAATCCACAAAATCCCAATGTACCTCTTCTGAAAGTAAGTCCGGGTTCCCTTGGGCAGTCTCCACTGCTGGTGCACCCCAATGGATCGTTTTCTGAGTTTCCGTCATGTTGAATCACTGTCGCATAGATTGACTGCACACAGGCGCTAGCGAATCTATATAGACCACGTGACGTCACAGACTGTTCTCTTCGGATTGGATGCGAGCTGACTGAATTTTGTAACGCGTGTTCGGATTGGTGAATGAACTCATTCCGTTTCAATCCTACCTCTACCTATAAATAAGCGCAGTTCACTGCATTGATTCACCTGTTCTCGTCGCCTCACGATGTGGACCACAGTTGAATCATCCACCCTTGTGTCTTCAATGATGTTTAGGACGGACATGCTCATGTATGTCCGGTCCAAGTGGACTGTTGTTGATAGGACAGATACTAGTCTATGGATGAGAAGAGTTTACATAGAAAGACAAGGATGTCTCAAGAGGGTACTTGTGTATGGACCTGCAGTTAGAAGGAGTTTAAGGAGAAGAAGAAGATGTGACAGATGCCATCTATGTTAATATTAACATAAACCCAAAGGCCCTTTTCAGGGCCACCCACATTTCTCGAAAAGAGAATGACTTTCAATTGCCTACCCCTTTTTTTAAAAATTTTTTTTTTATAAAAAAATCCCATGTTCAATTTCCTTGACGCTATACAGTCCCACCCTGTTTAAATTCCTTTGACGCTATACAGTCCCTATTTCCCATGTTCAATTCCTCTTGAGGCTATATCGTCCCACGATTTTTTCTCCATGTTAAATTCCCTTGAGGCTATATGTTCCCACGATTTTTCTCCATGTTAAATTCCCTTGAGGCTATATGTTCCCACGATTTTTCTCCATGTTAAATTTCCCTTGAGGCTATATGTTCCCGGGGGGGGGGGTCTGTAATGCTAATTCCCATTGAGGCTATAGTATCCCTAGTCACTACTTGTGAGTCCGCAGACGTTGAGATCAAAGATAGTTATTATAAATCAAAATTATTAGAAATGTCGAGTGCACCATCTGTGTACGATTCAGTATCCAGACACAAGACTGTTTATCTCAATGGGCCGGGAGGGTCTGGTAAGACGACTCGAGCGATTGAATTATTTCGGAATTCAGATATGATCGTGTTAACACCTACACACAGACTCGCGCGAGAGATGAAACAACGAGGGGTTAACTCATGCACTTATCACAGCTTTTTCAGATACAAGGGCGACACATGGACCCCTGATCGAATGGGAGAGAAATATATTCCGATGATTATAATTTGGGACGAAATATGTACGGTACCGTTAGAAACATTAAAAACATTTCTCGATTGGTTATTAACAAAAAATACAGCTGTGATAATGTGCGGCGATCACGGTCAACCACCACCTTTTGTTGGACAATCTCCACATTTGTAGTTAAAAGATTTTGTTGATTATTACGAAGAAATAAACGATGATTATAGAGCGCTTGATGCAGAATTAAACGAGTTCAAGAAATTAATCAGACTACAACCGAATAAAATTCAATGTAAAATAATGCGTAAAATATTTTCAGAAACTTCAATGAGCGACTTTTAGGAAACGTGGAGACCAAACGATTTGATAGTGGCAAGTAGAAAGATAGTCAGAGACACACTTCAACAGCGGTTGTTTCAGTTACAACGAGAAAAGTTTCCAACGTTGCCAGTGCCGTTGTGTTATCGACCAGCTGATACGCGACGGTAAAATATTGACGTTGATATACCAGGACAGACCGAAAAACAAAATCTCGTATTAAATGATGTTGTTGCAGTTGATATCAATGTTGTTGAAGATGCATTGGGCGCTGATAAATCCCCGTGGACGCTAGGATACGCAATGACGATACATTCATCTCAAGGACTGACTATCTCTGATACAGTTGTTTGGATCATTGATGATCGTATCGAGTGGTCAAACTTAGTTTACTTGGCTGTGTCCAGAGTCAGAAAAATATCTCAACTGCGGAGAATTGTCTTGGATGAGTCAATGGCTGATGAAATTAATAATGAAAACATCAATGATATAATAAGAAAAAAATTAGCTGGTTACAAACAGAGTGACAAAAAAATAATAATCGAGAATTTGATCTTGATGTTAATTTATCGTGACACTGAAACAACAGCAGAATAATCACTGTGCGAGCTGTAATTGTATAATGTTGTGGCGGTATCTGAGTAAACATCCAAGACAATTCACCGTAGATAGAAAGGATAATCGTCTTGGTCATACACGACAAAATGTGATGCTGACCTGTCTTGAATGCAACCGGCGTAGGGGTGCTAGTTAAGTGATCTGGGCGGTAATTGTGTGTCTTCGGGAATTACTTGTAGTTGTTCACATGTAAATCCACATTGAGGAGCAGTCGAATCCAGTCTGTAGATTGCTAGTCTACCAGTAGATCTAGTTATACAAGATATCTTGTGTGTCGTGATGCTCCAGATAGGATCAGTCGCTCTTTTGTTACCCATTCAAGTTCACCTGGTTCATATAAATATCTCACAGTGACATAGCCCAGTATTGGTTATGCTGAAAAATCACGTCGTTGTGGTATACGTTTTTTGGTAATTGCGTTAATAGGTGTCATGTTGGTTGTTCGAGTAATTTCATTATTTAATGCAGCTATCACACCTGGTAATCTTACAACCCATTCGCGTGATCTCTTGTCCTGAATGAATTCCTTCGCGTATTGATATCCAAATAACCACTCAGCAAGAGTTCGATTAAATCGCTCAACAATTGCCTGATCACGATGAATTGCAGTATGTCCTCGTCTGATGGTGACGTTATCTTGCTTCATCAGCGATGATACTGCACCCTGAAATTCTTTGCCAGGATCAACTTGTAACAACTGTGGCCATTGTAGAGGTCCTCGTTGATAAATTCGTTCAAAAGCAGAAGCAACCTCAGATGCTGTTTTAGACGTTAACGGTTCTGCATCTTTGTATCTACTTGCAACATCAACTACAGTTAACGCGTATTTATATGTTATTTGACGTCTTCGGATTTTAATAGTATCATGTGGCAGAAATAATATATCAGCCTGATGAACTTCATTAGGAACACTAACATCAAAATATGCAAAATGAATTTGTTTTCGGTGGTGGTTGGTAAATTTGCCATATTGCCTGTTTGGATAACCACTTTTTAGCAGTATCGCGCGTAACGTTTGCTGCTTCAGCGAGTTTACTAATTGCTGCGCTCCCCCTCCAGTATTGGGGAATAATAAATCGACTCCATTTATAATTAATTACCAGCACCTAACGCTAATTTACCTTTCATTGCGGATCTAACCAACCAACTAGCTAACCTCTCCTTGAAAGATTTATCAGTGATGGAATTTAGCGCGTGAATTAATTTCACATGCGCGAGATGCCTATCTTGTAGATTTTTACTTTTATAAGCTACATCATGCGCATGACACGCCTTATCAATAGCGTTTATCGGATACTCACCTGGTTTTGGTTGATCTTGGTCATCAAGTCTGATATCAAGTCTGGTTCCAGGACCGCAGTAATTATATCCTGGGAGGTGTTTTTCTCCTGGGTATTTAGCCCACGGAGTTCCAAGCAGTTTTGTTAATTTTGCTGCAATATCACCCCGTGTTGCTTTTTTTTTTTTACTTGATTTTGGCTTTGACTTTGGCTTTGGTTTTGGCTTTGACTTTGGTTTTGGTTTTGGTTCTGACTTTGGCTTTGGTTTTGGTTTTTCACCTGACTGCACTGACTTGTCAGTGGAAATAAATTTAAATTTCTTTGTACCGCATCGTTCACACTTGCCCGTAACCGAAGATCTGTTATTTTTTGTTGTAATGGTTGTTAGATCACTTGTTGGCGTGCGCGCCTTGCATTTCACACAATATAAATCCATATTTATTTTATATTATTCTAATGGAGATCACTGACTTTTCTGCTACAAGGAAACGAGAACCAGTTAAGCATCATGCAGCGCTACCAAATTCTGTTCGCATGATTATTACAGGCCCATCTGGAAGTGGTAAAACACAATTACTGTTGAATTTAATAATGAAGTGGATGAAGTGGGACAAGTTGTATTTGGTATCCCCGTCAGTTGATGATCAACGATGCTACGACGTGTTAAAAGATTTTAATGAAAGTGCAAAATCGTTAAATGAGAACGGAGATGATGTTGTTGAATTTATAATTGACATTAATGAAGCACCAAGCATTGATGATATTGATGGGTCAATTAATAATTTAGTTGTTTACGATGATGTCATGTTGGATAAACAATCAAATCCAGCTAGGATATTTTCCAGAGGCAGACACAAAAACACAGATGTGATTTATGTAACCCAGCGGTATACACAAATTCCTAAAGTGATCAGGGATAACTGTAATATTCTTACTGTGTTTAACGGAGTTGATACTCACACGTTACGAAATATTCATCAGACCTGGTGTAGCGGCGATATGGACATAAATGAATTAAAAAATTTCTTTAGTCGTGCTAAAATAACCCCACATGGGTTTATAACAATAAACTTACACGATCCTAGAACATGGTATCGAGTTGGTCTTGAAAAAAAAATTTAATTCATAGCAGCAGGGAGGGCGACGACAAAGAATTGGTTCATTTTTTGTAATCGAAGCGCCATTAATAGGTTTTTCAACCAGAAATCGTATTTGGACTAACTCAGGAGGACCTCCCAAGGAGGTTTATCTCCAAGGGTTCCTCTTGAAACGTAGTCGACGTTATTTCCAGTTGAAACCCTTTTTTTTGGGGAGACCTTATTTTGACATTTGGAACCTTCTAAATTTTGTATGGTTCGCCCTCCCTGCTGCTCATTATCCTCGATCGCGATATCGTATAGGTCTTGATAAAATATTTGGTTGAGAGACTGATATAATAATGATTTAATTACTCGCACAATATAGAAACAGAGAGGGTGCGACCACAAATAAGAGTCACGGTGGGTAAACAAAAACACGCATTAAAATTTAGAAAAACATGAACGACAAAAATGAAGTAACAAAACAAACTAACTAAATTTGAGAAACTCTCGGTTTAGTTAGAGTAGGGGTGTCAAACTCAATCGCTCAGCGGGCCAAAACTCAAATCACACGTAAGGTTGTGGGCCGAACAGGATAAACATTCAATAAGCGGAAAATTAAACCTTTTTTAAACATTAATATAAATTAAAACAGAAAAAAGTTTTAATAATAAAAAATCATTGGCATACCCATTTTCGCTCTTATGCCAATTTGTCAGAGCTGGATATTTGGCAAGGCTGCTAATTAGGGAATTTGATTTGCACTTTATATCGCAGGGCCATTAAAAATATTTTTGCCTAAAATTCTCTCTCGGGCCGGATATAATTGTACGCCGGGCCTGATGTGGCCCGCGGGCCTTGAGTTTGACACATGTGAGTTAGAGGCTTCGGTTTGACGTTATTGGCCTTATTTTTGTTTCATTTTCGTAGGAAGCTTTATTTTTTAAAAATGGACCTTCCAGCAAATGGTCTGTTCACCCTCTCTGCTGCTAAGTTCAGAATATTTTTAGAGCGCTCCTTAGCTCGGTGATGTGTTGATGACCTATAATCGATAATCGATATGCATATGAGTCGGGTTCGCTGCGCCTCATACTACTTTTGTTACACTGCTTTTGCAATACAGAGATGAAGGCAGAGAGCATACATATCAAGGAACCAGACTTGGGGGATTTCCAGTAGACAGACACGTCGAAATTATGTCAGTTGGCCTTAGTCTGGTTCCCCGCTTCGTACGCTCCCTGCTTCGTATGCTCCGCTATATCTATAACGTAGTGCAACGCAGGGAGCATACGAAGCAGGGACCCAGACTAGCCGTAACTACGATTCACGTGATATAACTACATGATGCAATAGATAAAAATAGCACAAAGACTTCCTGATCGGTGAACATTATCCTTTTAAGATGAATGGTCTCTATCATGGTAGTGACTCATAACAGATACGTTTTTTATTTTTATTTCCTTCTGACTATTAATCCTGTGGTTGGCCGATCTGTATCATGCCCGGCAGGCCAGTATTGGGAAAACAGTACCGACACGTGTTTATCTTGTAGTTTAATCTGTGAACACGCTGACCTAAGGCGGACGAGAGAAAAATGTATCGCCGAGTGTCCTGGCTATATGCCAGGTGAGTATTATCCAAGATGGCATTTTAAAGTACCTTGTTATATTCAGGACGGAATAAGATGGTGGCATGTATTGAATTTATAAGATGGTGGCATGTATTGAATTTGAGTGCTTACACCCCTACCCCCACCCCGATAATGGTTGGCTACGATGTTGTAGCTTCTACATGGTCGAGGCTCGACTGATAATCAGCCTCGCACCTGTGATGATATTGATTTTCGGGTTAGGGGCTGATATCACAGATTCATTAAAAGTTGCAGTTATTTTCTTCCAATTCTGGCTGCACATCGTATCATCTCTAAAACTAGAGCCAATCAACAATCTTAAGCATAATTTTCGTTCTCAGTGACCCAGAATTAGTCAAGTTTGACGACATTTTTTCGGAAGCATTTTGGTTGTAGACCAGTGTTATAGGTATGTGTCTAAAATGTACGCAGGTTTGTTCGGAATGATTTGCATGCAGGAAAATTGCACATTTAATGAATAGGTGACATCAGGCCAACATATCGTCCATCAGTATCAACACAGATTCAGGGGGGTTGATTTATCAGACTAGGTCGAGGCTAGAAATTGATCCTTTAATTGGAATGGAGCTGTTAAAACTATTGTCAAAGACAAGGAGATTACCCGAGTATAAATATTTACCAAAGCAGAGTTACATTTTTCAAGAAGTTTGACTAATGATAAAATTATTAAGCATGTTACAAGGTAAATTACAATGGTATGATGACATTAATAAAATTTTGACCAACGTTACTGATTGGAAAACAATATTACCAAAATGGATTTTTTTTCTTCACGAACTGTATCTTTCTTTCATTTCACAGATGATAATGATTTTTGACAAAATTATTCTATGTGCATGACTTGATGTTGATCAGTGCAAACAAATGTTGTTGGTATTACTTCATTGAGACTAGTCCTACAATGTAAGAACTTGACCCTGATATTTATGTTTTGCGTGTTGGGACATAAATATCGGGGTCGAGGTCTAACATTGTAGGACTACATTGAGACGTGCATTCTCTTGTGAATTGTGAATATAACACTGACCCAAAAGAGGGTAGCATAAAATAATTAGGATGCAGGATGATACACTTAATGCCTCCAAACAATACTTAATTACTCCCGTTTAAAGGCAGGGCATTTTACACCGAAAACGTCCAAATATACACCAAATACCACACAAATATGAATGGCACAGGTGCTTGATTCTATCAGTTGAAATGTGGAAACTAATAATAACATCTATCCCTACTCCCAACTAACTGTTAAGAGAGTATTATCATTATTTTCTGCCTTTTGACTTGATAGAATCAGGTGCCTGACATAGATGGATGGAATCACAAGAAAGGAGGTAATTGCCAAAACAGACTTTGAATTCTTTGCCTGTGCAAGATGCTTGTATTCAGTAGGAATTTTTGTGTTAATCTGCTTATTTATAAATCTAAATATTTATAGGGACATAAATATGGGGTATTATGCTATTTACTATTTCTTCAGGAAACAAATATATTGCTCATAATTCCAGACACTCTTATTAGTGCACTATAAAATGGAGCCTATTTTGTTCAAGAAAGTCTTTTCGTTTTTTATTATTATAAAGATTTAAATTACGTCTTCATGTCCATTTTTGTTATTATTATTTTTATTATAATTATTATTAATTATTAGGTTGTAATTAATTTTTTTTAATTGATTGTCAGCAAGTCTGTTTAGCTTGATCAATATAAATCTTGTTTTCTGTGGTTCTATCCTCTTTGCAGATATGCCCATACATATACTGTCCATTTTAGGACCAGATGGGGTTGAGGGAGGGTTGCTACTTAGCCCTACTTGCCATTACTGTACTTTATCAGTTCAAATTTGGAATGTTTTGTACAATTTATGCAACCTGTGTTGTCCATTACCAGGATGGATGCTGAAGGTAAGCAGAAATTTCAACTCACACCAATATTGTTTTGAAAATTTTAAACAATATTTATCAATGTATACCTAAGGCTGAACAATATTATGTTATGTAAGATGTAGTAAAAACAATGCATCTCTTTCAGTGAAGTGTATGCTGCAGTCTTTTACTCTTAACACGTGTGATTTCTGATTGACAAATTTTACAGGTAAATTTAATCTTCTATGTTCACGTAATAAGGTATATCAAATTTAGCTCATTTCCTTCAGTATCACGTTACCTTTATGACATTTGATAGCTGCCACAGTTGCAATCTTGATCATTTTATTATCATCGCTTCTTCTAGAGGGATGGCCATAAGTTTTCACCAACAATACTCTGGATTTTAAAAAATGGTCACAATGACTCCTATGTTGACTTGTTGCACCCTAAAAGGAGTCATATCAATAGAAGGTTTTCATAAAAATACTATTTTTGAAATCTCCTTGGTCTAAGGATGATTGATGGGCAGCAGGCAATTCAGATTTTTTTAGCAGATAAAGCCCCCAAAAATCAACAAAAGTTGACCTTTTTCTTTTTTTATTATTGTTACTGCATTGCATTGATAAAAAAGAGGGAGGAGGTAATGTGTAATCTTCACATATCTTTAATAATTTCTTGAAACCTTTATCAATAATGTATTGCCAGCAAAACTACAATTTTTGGAGAAATAATCCATTTAATGACAAATGTAGTAACAAATGACACATTCCCAACTTATGAATTAAATCTTACATGTATATAAGTAAATAACAAAGTTGAAACAACACCTTCCTGCCTCAGTCCACTGGATATATGGAACAAATTGGATGATGCGCTTACCCACTGGACATAGTACAACAGTTTGCCATGCCAAGTAATTACAGTATGAATTATATAGAAATGTATTTAATTGTTGAGTATGTCCAATGATTGATCTTATCCAATGTCCCACTTAAAAAACATGGCTAAAAGTTAAATCAGATTAATTACATAGAAGCTGAATTTTGTAATGTGCAAAACTGAGCAATGTTTAGAGTGTATATCTTGAAAAACACATAATAAACATACAGTAAAACAAAATATAAAATAAAAAGTTAATGTTTTTAAAGTGTGATTAATCAGGGACTTCAAAGTTCAGCATAAAAAGTCTAGCTTTGTAGTTAAAAAAGTACAAAATCTAAATTACTTATGAAGCTAAAAATGTATGTTGTTAGTTTTGATTGTCAGCAGTCTAGTCTCATAGTACATCAACTGTTTCAACTTTCAGAGTCTATGCAAAAGCTTGTAATTAATTAACAAATTAAAAAGCAGTTATCTGGATCAAAATGTGAACAATTATTTACTCAAAAATTATAGAATTTAGATAAAGATTGTCACAGAAACATAATCTTCTTTAGCCATGACATTCTTGTGCTTTGGACATGTAACTAAAAGGCTGAGGGTTTGACTCCTGCTATTGACTCAGCTCATGTTGGCTGCTGTGGTGTCTCCCTGCATTTTACTCTTACTGCCTCAGCAAGATAAAGCTTTCATGTTCAGTGTGCCTTAAACACACACACCAAACTGAGAGATTGAATGGTAATTCCTTGTGTGCTAGCCTAGTATTCTGGTTTTTGCTCTTAAAAATCTAAGTCATGAAAAGCTATCATACTGGAAGTATGCTGATAGGTGAAATGTATGACTCCTTATTTAGTTTTCCCATTTATGCAGTACATTGTAGGAATGGTATTGTTTAAAGTGAGTCCTAACTGTTTAGTAATGGCAACAGCATTTATTAAAGTCACTGATTTTTTTGTTGGAAGAAGATGACTACTATTCAAAATATATTGCATTAGTTGTAGAATTTTATTTAATCATGTTATAATTTTTTTATAATTTAAAGTATATTTTGAACTTGCATGCTGTTCAGTATTGTCAGACTAATTCATCCTTACCTTCCTGCACTGTGAGTAAAACTGTTCTGCTCCCAAATGTGATGAGCAGCAGTATATTTAAATCTTTTGTTTTTCTCTCAACAGTCCCTCCTGTAACCAGGAGTGCAAGACCGTTACAGCAGACTAGTACATCAGGTCCACCTAGTGTGACAGATACACAATCCATGGCAAGAATATATATAGTGTTGGTTTCTGCTTTGTTCATTGTGCTAGTGGTCATAGGGATCATTCTTGTAAGATGCTGGCCAAACATCAAACCTATTGCACTATGCAGTTATAGGAGGGGTGAAAATCAAGGTAGGTATACAGAAAATCACAAGTAACTTCTTAAGTCCTTTTTCCATCTTGTTAAGTATTAGGGTTTTTAGGCATACTGTTTTTTTTACTTTATAACATCAGTCAACATATTACTATACATTATAATATCAATCAAGATATTAGACACAAAAAAATATGTCCTTCCAGTCAGCTGACCATCCCAGTTTTCATTGCCAACCCTAGCACTTTTTCCTACCAGAGTATATTGTTTTTTAACAATTCCAGAAATTGATTTGTACATTTAACTGAATAGCTTCTGCCCAGTACTTGAAGCCTTTAGTACATTATCTATACCAATCATAACTGTATATATATATATATATATATATATAAAATGTTTTTAAAAAAACCTACCTACCTACCATAATTTTAAAGCCAGTGCAGTAGGAAAGAAATAGATTTTTTGGCCTTACCACACGTTATAGTATCAGTCAACATATTGCTATACATCATAACATTAGTCAACATATTATCATGCATTTATTGATTTTTCAATAGTATTTAGCCTTGAAATGATTTCTTGGGTCACTGCCCAGTCTGGATGTGTATAAAATGTCGTGTTCTTGATAGCAACCGAGATGCAAGGCTGTATTATCAGAAGTGATGGTGTAAAGGAAATGTATATTGCTGCCAGTAATGATAACAATATTGCTGCCAGTAATAATAACAAAATTTGGGTGATTTATCCATGTTTACAATAGGTATGGATAACAAGATTGGTAAAGATACAAGCTGTCTTGTAAATGATACTGCTAAGACTAACTATGAAACCAGCTGCTTGATCCATAACATTTAGAAATTCCACATCAAGACAAAGCTGTGCTAAACTGTTTCTAAAAGTCTGAAAGTAGTATTTCAAGCTAATGAAATGGTGACAATTTTTGAACTGGAAGATTTATATACTATTAATCCAAATCTTTTTTTCTAGAAACAGTTGATAAACTTAGAAATGAGATAGCACTAAAAGAACTAATAACAGTATTTCAGTTGAAGAATGAATTAAATATTATCAAGAACTTTATAATTCAAGGATTTGTTTGGTTTGATTTGAAGACTTATTATAAGAACACAACCTGTGTAAATAATCTGCCAAAAATGATATCGTGTTGATTTTGCCTATTTTACTATATCCTGTTGAAAATTCATTCTAATAATAGAATTATATAAATTAATATGCATTGTCTTTACTCCATGTCGATGATATGAACCAGTTTGTAAAGTTTTATAGGGCTTGGATGAGAAATATATAATCCATCATATTCAACAGTGTAGGATAGGAAAATTCCATATGAGGGTAAAAATTGTGTTTTAGATATGAGGCTGTCCCAATTATCTGACCCAAGGGTGAAAGTTTCCTATCCTGCTGTTATGTATGTTTAATTTGCAATGTGTACTTGGCTTTATGCCATGACTATATATATATATATATATATATATATATATATATATTATTCACTGGAATTACAAAGTGCTCTTTGATTTTAAGACTAAATTACTATTATGGAAATTATTGTGAATTTATTCAAGGACAGTTTGGAATATATCATTATGATACATCAAGACTGTTGGTACATTAGCATATTTGAGACTACTGGCACATAATCACATTCAGTATCGGAATTTGTTTAGAGCACCACTGGAATTCATTAGGAATACTCAGTACATTTTGATATGTGATAGACAGGGTTCCTGCAAGTCCTGGAATCTTGACACTGATTAAAACAACTTGATTTGAACACAACACATTTATGATCAATAAACAGCTTCATTTTATCTAACAAGAGTAAGTTCCCCTAATAGTAGGTCTTGCATGATTTCTATTTAATTCGATTCAAAAATTCATATAGCCAGCCATGCTGCTGCAAGTAGTTTTACTTGACAATTAAAGATATTGTTGTCTCTGAGTTTTGTGAAATGGCCTTGGAAAAGCTTTAGAAGGTCATGGAATTTGCTTTTGTTAAGTCTGCAGGAGTCCTGGATGGAACTTTTTGGACTATTTGGGATTTAATTCACAATACTTTAAGTTCATTTTAATTTTTCACTTTGTATTCTTGGAAAATAAATTATTTGTTGAATTTTACAACACTTATTGGTCTTCACACATTTCTCTTACTTAGTTTGAGACTATATAGTCATAACACTACAATGAAGCTTACTGATGGATTCCTTTTCTCACATTTCTTAATTTTAAAAAATGAGGGCCAAAGTAAAAATGGTGTTGTGTCAATACTGCTGTAAAATGGCAGAACACCCCCTGAGGATTTTTCAATTGCAAGATATTGCATAAAAATTAGATTTGCACGGAAAACTTAAGTGTAAACTTTCAGTAATTTTTAAACTCATTTTAGCTTTCAAAAGAAGTAGTTGAAGTTGCGATGGTGATGGTAATGTTCACAGGGCTGGCATTAGGCTGATTGGACTGATTTGGCCCAATCGGGTTATGTGTATACAGTGTCCCGCATGTTGGTAATATATATATATATATATATATATATATATATATATATATATATATATATATATATATAGAGAGAGAGAGAGAGAGAGAGAGAGAGAGAGAAAAAGAGAGAGAGAGAGAGAGAAAAAGAGAGAGAGAGAGAGAGAGAGTAATTTTAAAGAGATGGAAGAAAATTTTAAGTTCAGTATCATATAAAACTTGTTTAAATGTTTAAAAGTTTATTTCAAAATGCCATGCTCACAGGGTATCCAGTGTGTAAATCCAGAGGGCACAGCCAAAATAACCAAAATCAGGCCCCGTGTTTGCAAAGGCTGTTCCTGAATGCACAGCATCGGTTTAAAATCAGATCTCCACTGTCCTACATGATGATCTAACAGTGACCTCTTAGGGGTCATGTTCTGGTGACCTATGTTGTTACCATAATTTATCATTTTATCAGCCAAGTAGATGAGGTCTCATATCTTTGCATTTTGAAGACTCAACAGTATGACCAAAGAGCATTAATGTGTGCCGAATGATTTGATTCATTTTCAGATTTCTGAAAGCTGCATTTCCATTCGCTGAATCAAAGGTCCCCAGAACATGACCCCTAAATGGTCGCTGTCAGATCTTTTACATATGAGAGTGGAGATGTGGTTTTAATCGAACTGTTGAATTGTGTACTGCAGATAGCTTACAAAATGATACAAATATGAAGAAGTAAAAAAAATAAGTTCACTTTTTCCATAAGATTAATCGAGATAGAAAAAATAATTAAATAGTGATCGATTCAGCTTTGATCTAGAATTGTTTTACCCTTCAAAAATAATAATGTGAATATGAATTTCTTTAAAAAATCATTTACAAAACATGACTTTTCAACTCACAATGGACAAAAAAAAACTACATGTTGGTTGATTAGTACAAAACAGTTTGTTTGTGGAACACTTAATTTCAGTGTTCGTTTTAATACATAAATGTGTTACGGTTAATGTTTATCTTGCTCATTGTGAAAGAATGTTCATGTAATGATTGAAATTGGAAAGTTTTTGCTACTTTGTATACACTATGCTCAAAATAGTCCATGAGGACAAACGTTCCATGTTAGGCAGGATAGAGTTATCCTGTACTAGAGTTACACACTGGAAAATGCACTGATAAAGAAAATGATAAATATAGCTCTAGACCTAGAGAGACAGCAAGCTCAGCCAATCTGATGCAAGGCATCTCATAAATATGCACATATTTCACTTATTATATAATACAACAGTGATAATAGAACCTCAGGGTACTCATGATCACACTCATCAAGCATCATGATCACACTCATCAAGCATCTTGATCACACTCATCAAGCATCATGATCACATGATCACACTCATCAAGCATCATGATCACACTCATCAAGCATCTTGATAATATAAGACTATTAATCTCATGGATTTAAGCCTATTAACCAAGATGGATCAAATGTGGATGAGAAATAAACCCACAAGAGTATTAACAAGCTGGACTAATCAGATGTCAGTATGCTCACTATTGAACTCATCTGAGATGATAAGGATATTCAGTTATATGCTAGATTTGATAAAAATCAAATACAAAATATGGACTCTAACAGTTAGCCAAGCAGATTCAAGATCACGTAATTAATATATGTGAATACTGCTCATCATGAATTCTTTACAAATTGTGATGATGCAAGTTCCTTTTCCAAGTTGAAATGAAATCACATCACTAGTATGGACTACAGAGTGGTAACAAGCAGCAGATACATGGTGCACCAAGCATGAGGGATGCTTGGTCATAGCATAGGTTCACTTTACCTTACATGTGGGACACACAGCAATAGCTTAAGCTCATTGGGCCTTGCATGAGGGACACACAGCAACAGTGTAAGCTCATTGGGCCTTACATGAGGGACACACAGCAATCGCATAAGCTCATTGGGCCTTACATGAGGGACACACAGCAGTAGTGTAAGCTCATTGGGTCTGACATGAGGGACACACAGCAACAGTGTAAGCTCATTGGGCCTTACATGAGGGAGACACAGCAATAGCTTAAGCTCATTGGGCCTTACATGAGGGACACACAGCAACAGTGTAAGCTCATTGGGCCTTACATGAGGGACACACAGCAATTGCATAAGCTCCCTGGGCCTTACATGAGGGATGCATGGTCACTGAATAAGCTCACTCAGCCTCTCAGCCAAGTCAGCTATAAGTGACAATAGCATACTTAGTTAACTGTTAAATATGATATGTAGTAATTTGTGAATTTCCCGAAATATAGACTATATCACTAACTTCTTCAGTGTAGAAGAAAATAACCTATATCATTGTGAAAAATGCTTTGGAATAATTTTCAGTAGCTCTGTTGGTGACTTATTATCTTCTTATTAGGACACAGTTTACATCAACACTTTGAAGATTATATAATATGAAAAGACCAGGTTATTTGTCATTAAAACTCTAGTGGAAAGTAAAGTTTTAATTTAAAAGTATTTTGCTGTTTTATCTACAAAAAGCCTTCGACTTAAATATGGTAGAAATGCTTATTTTGGTGGAAAGACTTAATGTTGTGGGAATGCTTATTATGGTGGAAAGACAATGTTGTGGGAATGCTTATTATGGTGGAAAGACTTAATGTCGTGGGAATGCTTATTATGGTGGAAAGACTTAATGTTGTTTGAATGCTTATTATGGTGGAAAGACTTAATGTTGTGGGAATGCTTATTATGGTGGAAAGACTTAATGTCGTGGGAATGCTTATTATGGTGGAAAGACTTAATGTCGTGGGAATGCTTATTATGGTGGAAAGACTTAATGTCGTGGGAATGCTTATTTTGGTGGAAAGACTTATTGTCGTGGGAATGCTTATTATGGTGGAAAGACTTAATGTCGTGGGAATGCTTATTATGGTGGAAAGACTTAATGTTGTGGGAATGCTTATTATGGTGGAAAGACTTAATGTCGTGGGAATGCTTATTATGGTGGAAAGACTTAATGTTGTGGGAATGCTTATTATGGTGGAAAGACTTAATGTCGTGGGAATGCTTATTATGGTGGAAAGACTTAATGTCATGGGAATGCTTATTATGGTTGAACAATTATTTGTTTTTCCGCAATTGCCACTCATTTGTTGAAATGAATAACATAGAAATAAAAACAGTTGCTGAGTTACTTTGTTTGATCTTCAATTGCTTTAATTTGACTAAATAAATTATAAAAATATACACAATTCTATATCTTTTTCTGCATCTTCTAAAGATATTTAGGCAATAACATTTTAAAGGTTTTAACATCATGTTGTTAATATCTCATGAAAAATGTTGCGAGTATATCAGGTATTAACCTAATCATTTGTTTGTGAACTGAATACAGATTACTTGCAATGGAGATATTTTGTTTGTTTTCATAAATTTAAAAGTTGTTGAATGAAAATTTGTATTTCTCCATTACCAGAAACATTTATATAATATTATTTTAATTATAACAAATGTAGTTTTATAGGATGCTGTAATATAGCTTTTAAAATTACACTAGTTTTAGCACAATCATAGTCTATTTTAACTGCACATTTACTATCTTCTTGTCTCAACTGCTTTTCAGAAGTATTATCACATTCATTGCAGGTTTCTAATGTAATGTATTATCAAGTAAAGAATTATTTTAACTTTACAGAATTCCAATGTAGTACATGTATTATCAGGTAAAGAAGTATTATCACATCTATTACAAGATTCTAACTGGGTCCAAACAAATGGCTCTATTCAATCCAAACACACAAACACACAAGCCACCAAACAACTCTATCAACAAATCAGTAAAAGTAATGGATGTATCACAACTCCAAACAGCACCAATAAAACATGTAAAACAAGCAAGATTAATGCAAGTCGTACCAACAACAGCAAACTCCAATTCAACCAACATCACACTGGGACCCCAATTTCTGGTCAAAAACACAGACCAAACAAACCACAAACCAGAAGACATAACTAACACATACCCCCACCCTACCAACGGAAACTACTAGAAATACAAAACTACACTCCAGGGAACAATATAAATACAATGCCAATACTATCGCCAATCCTCTTCAAGGAAGCGGAAAAACCACACACAAATGAAGATATAGACACCACTATTCCAAACCTAACAAATGAATTTGACAGTAACCTACTTACCTTAAACTCCCCACAATTAGACCACATAACCATAACCAGCACCACAAACTTCACCAAAAATGAAATAACCAATCCTAGAAACATGCAAACAAACCAACAACAGGAAATCAAGCAAAAAACAATAAATCAAAACATTAGGAAAGAAACTATACACTCAAGCCAAACTCCTGGACCATCATTTTAATAACACCAGTGGAATCACCAACCTATGGGAACAAATCCAATGAACTAGACACTACCAAACTACCCAGCAGCATCACTAATAAGGCAACCCAAAGACCCCAAACAACCCAAAACCCCCAAAACACATACCTACGTAAAGACAAGGGCACGCTAAAACCCCAAAACAACCAAAAGCCTCCCACAAGTAAGGTTAACTCAAAATAGGAAATAAAACAACAACAGAACCCCCAAAACAAAATTCACAATCGTCATTCCATCGAACACACCATACATAAGCAGCAGATGCAACAGAATTACTAGTCTAAGTATCAATAGTATTATGACAGTACTGGCCAAAATTCACACTGGACAATTCAAACTGATAAGACCAAGGCGAAACTACCTGATTGTCTAATGCAGCACAATTCAACAGGTGGAAAAATTCATCCAGATTGAAACTATAGGCCCAATAAAGATCAAAGTAGAGAAACACCATAGCACTCAAAGGAAAACACGAGTCACTTCGAACTCCAAACCCAGTGAAACCACAACTAATCTGGCTGAACCCACTAAAACCACTATCTTTAAAAAAGTAATAGCACTAAACGGATACAACAAGGACATAAGCAATGAACTCCTACTTCATAAACTCACAGCAAATGGAACACAGACCACCAAAGTCTATCGTCTTAAAAATCACAAGGGACAAGGAACAAACAAAGCAGTTATAGAGGCTACCGAGCCAATACCCTCAATAATAAAACTAGGACAGTCAGGAGTGTACCATAAGCTGGAAAACTACATAAATAGGCCAAGATTTTGCACCAAATGCCTGCATTGGGGACACAATGGCCTCAGATGTAGATTCAAACAAAGATGCAAGTACTGCGTAGGTCAACACAAAGGAGAATGCCACACAACTAAACAAAAATGTGCTAACTGTAAAGAAAACCAGTATCCTAGATCGGCAGAATGCAGATTTGCAATAAAAGAGAAACAAATAGTGGACTTAATGAACGAAAAACACCTCACCTACCATTCTGCCAAAAACATTATCTGTAAAAACAACCCCAACACACCAAAATCTACCTCTGAAACAATCAATGAGCACCAAAACTCTCCACACAGAATCAGAAGGGAAAACATTGCACCACAATACATACCCTCGAATCAGGAAACAAAAGAACCAAAAACTACAATACACATTGTAACAAACCAAGACCACCCTGATAACACTCCAGATACAAACAAAACTGTCACCCGAAACATCCCCAAACCTAACACACACCCCAACACAGAAAATAATACAGGAAGTAATGAACCTAACAACAGGAACCCTAATACAAGATCTCAATAGCATAATGAGAACCCTCAAAACCATTTTCACCATGCCAGCTGATTGGACCACAAGACTAACAGATAAAGACAACGTCAAAAATGGATAGTTCAGAAAATAACAAAATCACCATCTGGCAATGGAACTGCAGAGGAATCTTTAAAAACCTATCAGAACTACAGAACAAACTGAATAATATGGCCGTAAAACCAAACGTCATCTGCCTACAGGAAACCGTCATACAACAAGAACACAAACGCCTGCACAAACTACAAGGCTATACCCAGGGAATCTTTAAAAACAGATCCAAGGGGCAGAAAGGGGGTGGACTAGCAATTTGTTTGATAGATACACTAATCTACTATGAAATAATAGAAGTACCCCCTAACCTAAACATCAATAATAGCATCGAAATAATGTCAGTAATGATAAATATAGGAACCACAAACATTCAAATAATAAATGCATATGACCCGGGGGTACCTTCTGCCCTACCAACCTAATCTCACTAAGGGCAGTCACTAATAACAACAACAACAATCTAATCATCTGTGGCAACTTCAACGCACACAGTGAATTATGGGGAGGTAAAAAGAAAGAGCAAAGAGGGAAAATGGTTCAGAAATGGATAACTGAGAACAATTTGGTCATCTTAAATGACAGGTAGAACACTAGATTAAACCCTGAGGATAGCACTCTCTCAGCCATAGACCTAACCATCACTACCCCAAAATTGGCTCAAATCACAAATTGGTGGGTGGATCAAGAAGATACATTAGGAAGTGACCATTTCCCCATCTCAATCAATATTCAAACAAAAACTCAACACATTCCAAACGAAACCCCACCTAAATGGAGGTACCAACAGGCAGACTGGGACCAATTCCAGTTATTACTAGCTAGAGTAAATCCTGATAACTTAGAAAACCCAAATATTGACATGTATTATGATAACATAACATACACAATTATAGAGGCAGCTAACCGATCCATGTCAAAGACAACTAATATCCAAAATAAAAACCCTGTACGATGGTGGACTAAACAGTGCACTATAGCACATACAGACAAAAAAGGGCCTTAAATAAATATAAACATACCAAGAATTCTATCTACTTCCAGCACTATAAAGATAAAGAAAAAGCACTGAAACAAACTATAAAAACTGCTAAAATTAATCTATGGCAAACCTTTTGCTCAAAACTGAGTCTAAATTCAAATTCAAAACAAATATGGGACAAGATAAAAGCCATAAAAGGGAAAGCAACTACCTCAGCCCCAAAAATTAAAAATGCCGTAACAAATAAAGATAAGGCAGACCTCCTAGCGAAGCATTTTTCGAACATGAGTAGCAACAATAACCACACCAGAAACTTTCAAGAACACAAAAAACTAACGGAGGAAACCCAACCTCAAATGTTTCAAGATCAAGGAACAAAAGAATCTCACCTAAACAGCGACATCACAGTACATGAATGGGAGATAGCCCTACGATCCAAAAACGAAACATCCCCTGGTAAGGATCAGTTAGGTTACATTATCTATAAAAAAACTACCTATTAATATAACAATAGCCATAATCAAACTCTTTAATAGGATATGGGATAAAGGCCAACTACCCACCAAATGGAAACAGGCCATAGTAATACCAATCCCCAAGCTAGGTAAAGATCCCAACAACAAAAATTCGTACCGACCCATCTCCCTTGCAAACAATATTTGCAAAATAATGGAGACAATAATCACAAATAGGTTAAAACACCACCTAGAAAGCAATAACCTACTCTCCATAAATCAATGTGGCTTTCGGAACAAACGGTGCACCACTGACCAACTTCTCAGATTGGAAACAGACATCAAACTCGCTTTTAACGCACATAGGAAAATCGATCGCAACCTCATAGTTGTTTCTCTAGACCTAGAGAAAGCGTTTGACCTAATATGGACCAATGGACTAATGGCCAAATTAAACCAATTTGGAATAACTGGACGCTTATTCAACTGGATTGGCGATTTCCTCACAGGCCGGAAAATTACCACAAGAATAGGCAACACCCTGTCGGAAGAATTTTCGCTTGAAAATGGAACACCACAAGGCAGTGTAATAAGTCCCCTACTATTTAACCTAATGGCAAACGACCTTGACTTCAATGCAGCCTCCACAAAAATAAACTTGTCACAATTTGCAGATGATAGTGGCATATGGAGGAATGGGAATCCTGCCAATAAAACAGTAGTTAAAGAAATCCAGCGGAGCCTAGACAACATAGGGAGATAGGCAGACAAATGGGGTTTCAAATATCTCATGAAAAAACTGTGGCAATCATATTCACCCCCAAACGAAATAACAACCTTGTCTATCCAAACTTCTATATACAAAGTCAATTAATCAAATACGTAACAGTAGTAAAATTCCTAGGAATGTTCTTTGACAACCACCTCACATGGAAACAGCACATTGAACAACTCATCCAGAATTGCAAGATCTCAATTTAGTCAGGAACATCACAGGGACTGACTGGGGCTCCAACCAGGAAACCCTCCTCACGATATATAAAACACTAATTAGATCAAAACTGGATTACGGTTGCCAAGCGTATAACTTGGCTAAGCAACCTGTACTACAAAAACTTGACACTATCCAGAGAAAAGCTTTACTATTATGCACAAGAACACTCCCCTCAACATCATTAGAAGAACTACCCTTAAAATTACGTAGGCAAGAACTGCTCCTTCGATACTCCATTCAATTAGATACCCACCCATTCAACCATCCCACCAAAATAGCTATAAACAAGTGTAAAGTTGTCTTCAAACCCAAAATCATACCCACCACACCAAGTGGCAAAGTAATCCTTGAACTAAGAGAAAAGATACCTCTACTAAAAAACAGGTAACAAACAATACAGACCAGAACAAATCACCATGGTCACAAAAACCACCAAGGATTAACACTGAAGCTACCAAATTAGGCAATAAAGAAGGACAAGAAAACTTATTAAAACCTGTACTGGTAAACGAAATCAACCAAAAATACCCGGACTATGTTAAAATATATACCGATGGATCAAAAACAAACAACCCACCAAGAACAGCAGCAATAGTCATCCCTGAATTCAATATACAAACGGGATCCAGATTACCTGACTATTGCTCCATTTACACCACTGAATTCTGGGCTATACTTGAATCACTACAATGGATCAAAAACAACCAAATACCTAAAGCAGTCATTATAAGCGATTCCCTAAGCATTATCAAATTGATCCAAAATCGCAATATACACTCTAGGGAACAATTCTTCGACAGAGCATGCCAATTAATCGACGATATCACCACAGCACATCAATTAGTCGAGCTCATGTGGATACCGTCGCACATTGGAATCTCTGGCAACGAAACAGCAGACAAAGTTGCACAAACCAAACTAGGAGATCAAAACTCTATCAAGCTTAACTAAAAACTCTACAGAAGCACTAAGCTTTGCACAAACATATATAGACCAAAAATGGCAAGATTTTTAAAACTCCTCCACAAAAGGTAAAAAGCACCATGAAACCCAAAAAAACGTAGATAGGAACATACAACTACCTAAGGGTACCTATTTAGAACAGAAAACGATAAACAGGATAATAACTGGAAAAACTAAACTAGCAAGCAGTTTTGGAAAGTTTATAGGACCCAAACCAGCAACCATTAACTGCTTTAACTGCTACACCACTTAAGATCTACACCACATATTCAATATATGCCCAAAATATCAACCCGCTAGGAAAATATTTATCAAAAACCAAAGAGAGATTGGATCATCACACACATACCCAGAGTTACTTGTGGACTCTAATAAAAATAAACAATCAGCAATATAAATAAATTCATTGACTCAGCAGGACTTAGGAACAAAATATAATTACTATCCCCACAAAACCAAAAGACCCAGTCACTAGCTAAATAAATTTAGAAGCCCCCACATAAAAACCCATAACATATCATTCAATTTTATTAAAATATAAATAAATAATTCACTTACGAAGCACCTATCAAAAACTAAGCAAACCGCAAAATTGGATGTCCTAGACGTCCTTAAAGAACCGAGTAATCAGCTAGGACTCCGGTCCTAGATGTCCTTAACGAACCGTGTAATCGGCTAGGACTCCGGTCTCTTGCTAAATAAAGTATAAATAACATTCAATCTCTAAAAACATTAATAAATAAATAACTTAAAGAGGCAATATCTAAAAACTTATAAATAACATAACGTAGGAAGCATACCCTAAACACCTCGACTAGTAACAACATAATCACCTTGAAAATCTCTCTTCATACATGATTTCTACTAACAACCTCTATGAACAGCATAGAACACCCCCCTTTTTAGAACATTTTGAAGAAAATGCAACAAGAAACCAGCGATGTGAAGCAACCAGGACCGTTCCCGAGCTCTCCTTCTCATTAATGACAGCCAACCATTCAACTGTAAAGGACCTTTATGGACCCACAGATTGAGGCCAAACTATCAGGGTTCCTTGAACCCATAAAAGCTTGGGGGAGGTGGCACCATTCCCTTACCCAGGAACAACTAGCAGGCTGTGGTGCAGTCAGAAAAAAGTGGCACATGCACAATTGTGTGCACGCCACTATAATTAAACTCAGCAACAACAACAACATCAAGTAAAAATGCATTATCACATCTATTACAGGATCCTAATGTAATACTGTACATGTATTATCAGGTAAAGAAGCATTATCACATCTATTACAGGATCCTAATGTAATACATGCATTATCAGGTAAAAATGCATTATCACATCTTTTACAGGATCCTAATGTAATACTGTACATGTATTATCAGGTAAAGAAGCATTATCACATCTATTACAGGATCCTAATGTAATACATGCATTATCAGGTAAAAATGCATTATCACATCTATTACAGGATCCTAATGTAATACATGCATTATCAGGTAAAAATGCATTATCACATCTATTACAGGTTCCAAATGTAATACTGTACATGTATTATCAGGTAAAAATGCATTTTCACATCTGTTACAGGATCCTAATGTAATACATGCATTATCAGGTAAAAATGCATTATCACATCTATTACAGGATCCTAATGTAATACATGAATTATCAGGTAAAAATGCATTATCACATCTATTACAGGTTCCAAATGAAGCATTTTTACATCTATTACAGGTTTTAAATGTAATACATGCATTATCAGGTAAAGAAGCATTATCACACCCATTAATTAGGAGTCGTGTCAGTAAATGTCAAGTTCTAATATATGGTTATTGAAAGTATAGAATCATGAGCAGCAAAGCTAGCATCTGTCATAGCCAAATGACCTCTTTGACCTTTACCTTCAATGTAAGGTTGAGATATACACAAAAGAATATCACTACATATAGCAGTAGGTAAAGAAGGTGTTGTCATGTGTTCTCTGAGTGTTGATGGCCGTAGATGTGCTTCTGATAACATTTACTGAATTATTTGATTTTAAAATCTGCTTATTTATCTAATAAAGATTACTGTAAATCTTTGCTTTGAATCAGTCAACAATCTGTAATTGTCCCACCTTTTCACATTAATAAATACCCAGACATGCACTTCAGAAATTCTTACCAGCTCAATCCAATATGTCAAGTCTTGCCAATATCAGGATGTGGGATTAGCTCAGCCCTGGTTACAGTGGACAACTGAATTAATTGTCTACCGTGTCCTGATGATATTGTGTGACAGTGAATGGCCAGAAGTCATGTCTGACTTTTTAGTATTAATATGTTACTATGTTACAGATAGGCTGACCTGAAATCTTGCCTTATTGTTATTATGTGACAGCATGACTGACTGGCCTGAAGTCCGGCCTTATTGTTATTATGTGACAGCATGACTGGCCTGAAGACCTGCCTTATTGTTATTATGTGACAGCATGACTGACTGGCCTGAAGTCCTGCCTTATTGTTATTATGTGACAGCATGACTGGCCTGAAGTCCTGCCTTATTGTTATTATGTGACAGCGTGACTGGCCTGAAGTCCTGCCTTATTGTTATTATGTGACAGCATGACTGGCCTGAAGTCCTGCCTTATTGTTATTATGTGACAGCATGACTGACTGGCCTGAAGTCCTGCCTTATTGTTATTATGTGACAGCATGACTGGCCTGAAGTCCTGCCTTATTGTTATTATGTTACAGCGTGACTGGCCTGAAATCTTGCCTTATTGTTATTATGTGACAGCATGACTGACTGGCCTGAAGACCTGCCTTATTGTTATTATGTGACAGCATGACTGGCCTGAAGACCTGCCTTATTGTTATTATGTGACAGCATGACTGACTGGCCTGAAGTCCTGCCTTATTGTTATTATGTGACAGCATGACTGACTGGCCTGAAGTCCTGCCTTATTGTTATTATGTGACAGCATGACTGGCCTGAAGTCCTGCCTTATTGTTATTATGTGACAGCGTGACTGGCCTGAAGTCCTGCCTTATTGTTATTATGTGACAGCATGACTGGCCTGAAGTCCTGCCTTATTGTTATTATGTGACAGCATGACTGACTGGCCTGAAGTCCTGCCTTATTGTTATTATGTGACAGCATGACTGGCCTGAAGTCCTGCCTTATTGTTATTATGTGACAGCGTGACTGACCTGAAATCTTGCCTTATTGTTATTATGTGACAACATGACTGACTGGCCTGAAGTCCTGCCTTATTGTTATTATGTGACAGCGTGACTGACCTGAAGTCCTGCCTTATTGTTATTATGTGACAGCGTGACTGACCTGAAATCTTGCCTTATTGTTAATATGTGACAGCGTGACTGGCCTGAAATCTTGCCTTATTGTTATTATGTGACAGCGTGACTGACCTGAAACCTTGCCTTATTGTTATTATGTGACAGTGTGACTGGCCTAAGTCTTGCCTGATTATTAATATGTGACAGTGTGACTGGTCTGAAGCCTTGTCTTATTGTTATTATGTGATAGCATGACTGGCCTAAGTCTTGCCTGATTATTAATGTGTGTCACTGACTGGCCTAAGTCTTGCCTGAATATTATTATGTGACAGAGTGACTGGCCTGACGTCTTTATTGACTGTTCGAATGAAAACTGACTTTTAATCTGGAGCAAAGTTAAGTTATGATTTTTAGTTGAAAAAGTGATCTAGATTCGCTTTGAACAATAGAAACATTGAATTGTTGACAACTGTATTTTAATGAAAATATCAGCAGATATTTTGACCATGAAGGGACAAAAGCACAATTTGCTCAGCAATGTAAATGAAATGATTACCATGATGTCTCTATAACAACAAAATTTACTGACACACTTATACCATTACTCTCACACAGATGTGATGTAATCTTATGGAACTTGTTTCTATTCATGAGGCTGTATTTCAATGGAATTTTACTCCATCTTGGTAAATAAGCTTGTATCATCATTGTCTTCAGTTCTAGAGCTGTGCATATTAATGTGATGATCTTACAGCTGTTTCGCAACATTCAAATATTGAGGTAGCCTTTGCCACAGGGACAAGAAAAAGTAATCAATTTTTACATGCATTCATGATAGACAAATATACCTAAGATGAATAGACAAATATATCTAAAATGAATAGACAAATATACCTAAAATGAATAGTCAAATATACCTAAAATGAATAGTCAAATATACTAAACTGAATAGTCAAATATACCTAAAATGAATAGTCTAATATACTAAAATGACTGGTCAGATATGGCTAACATGAATAATCAAATATACAGCAGCAGGGAGGGCGAACAACCTCTAAATGGTTCACCCGTATTTCGCCAAAATACACCTTCCTGGGAGATCGCAAAAAACAAAAAAAAAAAACGCGATATCCAGCGTAAGACAACTCCGTCGATGACAAATTGGCTTACCCGATTATCGCTGGTAATTTTTTTTCTTTGTTGTAATCTCGAAGGAAAATACGCGATAGTATCGGTGGCAAGCTGAGAGCATCGCCCGCCCTGCTGCTATGAATTAAAAAATTGTATCAAGACCGACTCGATATCGTGTTCGAGGATCGTGTAAATTTATTGTTATAAATCCTTGTGGAGTAGCTTGCGCTCGTGAAAAGAAATTTCTAAACTTATTCATGTCCATGTCACCGCTACACCAGGTCTGATGAATATTTCGTAACGTGTGAGTATCAACTCCGTTAAACACAGTAAGAATATTACAGTTATCCCTGATCACTTTAGGAATTTGTGTATACCGCTGGGTTACATAAATCACATCTGTGTTTTTGTGTCTACCTCTGGAAAATATCCTAGCTGGATTTGATTGTTTATCCAACATGACATCATCGTAAACAACTAAATTATTAATAAATCCATCAATATCATCAATACTTGGTGCTTCATCAATATCAGTGATAAATTCAACAACATCGTCTCCGTTCTCATTTAACGATTTTGCACTTTCATTAAAATCCTTCATCACTTCGTAGCATCGTTGATCATCAACTGAAGGTGCTAGCAAATACAACTTGTCCCACTTCATCCACTTCATTTATAAATTAAGTAACAACTGCGTCTTACCACTTCCAGATGGACCTATAATAATCATACGAACAGAATTTGGTAGCGCTGCGTGATGCTTAACTGGTTCTCGTTTCCTTGTTGCAGAAAAGTCAGTGATTTCCATATAGAATATATATATAATAATATGGATTTGTATTGTGTGAAATGCAGGAAGCGTATCCCAACAGGTGATCTACCAACCATTACAACAAAAAATAACAGATCAGCGGTTACGGGTAAGTGTGAACGATGCGGTTCAAAAAAAAATTAAATTTATTTCCTCGGGCAATAAGTCGGCGTCAAGTAAAAAAAAAGCGACACGGAGGTGATATTGCAGCAAAATTAACAAAATTACCCGGGACTCCGTGGGCTAAATACCCAGGAGAAAAACATCTTCCAGGATATAATAACTGCGGGCCTGGAACTCGACTTGATATCAGACTTGACAACCAAGATTAACCAAAACCAGGCGAATATCCGATAAACGCTATTCATAAAGTGTGTCATGCTCATGATGTAGCTTATAAAAGTAAAAATCTACAAGATAGGCATATCGCAGATGTGAAATTAATTCACGCGCTAAATTCCATCACTGATAAATCTTTCAAGGAGAGGTTAGCTAGTTGGTTGGTTAGATCCGCAATGAAAGGTAAATTATCGCTAGGTGCTGGTAATTAATTATAAATGGAATCGATTTATTATTCCACAAGAGAATACTGGAGGGGTAGCGTAGCAATTAGTAAACTCGCTGAAGCAGCAAAAGTTACACGCGTTACTGCTAAAAATTGGTTATCCAAACAAGCAATATGGCAAATTTACCAACCACCGCCTAAACAAATTCACTTTGCATATTTTGATGTTAGTGTTCCTAATGAAGTTCACCAGGCTGATATTTTATATTTATCTCATGATACCGTTAAAATCCAGAGACGTCAGATAACATACAATACGCGCTAACTGTAGTTGATGTTGCAAGTAGATACAAAGATGCAGAACCGTTAACAAATAAAACAGCATCTAAAGTAGCTTCTGCGTTTGAACGAATTTATCAACGAGGTGGTCTACGATGGCCACAGCTGCTACAAGTTGATCCTGGCAAGGAATTTCAGGGTCCAGTATCAGACGAGGACATACTGCAATTCACCGTGATCAGGCAATTGTTGAGCGATTTAATCGAACACTTGCTGAGCGGTTATTTGGATATCAGTACGCGAAGGAATTCATTCAGGACAAGGGATCACGCGAATGGGTTGCAAGATTACCAGGTGTGATAGCTGCATTAAATAATGAAATAACTCGAACAACCAACATGAAACCTGTTATTGCAATTACCAAAAAAAAATATACCCGTACAACGACGTGATTTTTCAGGATAACCAATACTGGGCGATGTTACTGTGAGATATTTATATGAACCAGGTGAACATGAAGGTGGTAGAAAAAGAGCGACTGATCCTATTTGGAGTATTACCACACACAAAATATCCAACATAACTAGATCTCCTGGTAGACCAGCAATCTACAGGCTGGATTCGACTGCTCCTCGACGTGGATTTACACGCGAGCAATTACAAGTAATTCCCGAAGACACACAATTACCGCCCAGATCACTTAACAAGCACCCCGACGTCGATTACATTCAAGACAGGTCAACATTGTATTTTCTCGTGTATGACCGCGATTGTTATCTTTTCTATCTACAGTAAATTGTCTTGGATTATTGCTCGAGTACCACCACAACATTACACAATTACAGCTCGCACGGTGATTATTCTGCTGTTCTTTCAGCGCGTTAATAAATTCAACGTCAAGATCAAAGTCGCGATTATTTTTTTGTCACTTTGTTTATAACCAGCCAATTTTTTTTTATTATATCGTTGTCAATGTCATCATTCTAACGAGTCCATGACGATTCTCCGCAATTGAGATATTTTTCTAACTCAAGACACTGCAAGATAAACTAAGTTCGACCATTCGATGCGATCATCAACAATCCAAACGACTGTATCAGTAATAGTCAGTCCTTGAGATGAATGAATCGTCATTGCATATCCTAGCGTCCACGGAGATTGGTCAGCGTGCGGCGCATCTTCAATAACACTGACATCAACTGCGACAATATCATTCATCACAAGATTCTGCTTCCTCCTTGACTCTGTCAAGGGTCCTGGTATATCAACGTCAATATTCTGTAAGCGCGAATCAGCTGGTTTATAACACAATGGCACTGGCAGTGTTGGGAATTTTTTCTTGTGTAACTGAAACAACCGCTGTTGAAGTGTGTCTCTCACTATCTTTCTACTTGCCACTATCAAATCGTTTGGTTTCCACGTTTTCCAAAAGTCGTTTAAGGAAGTTTCTGAAATGAACATGCTCATTATTTCACACTGAATTTTATTCGGTTGTAGTCTGATTAATTTTTTTAATTCCTTTAATTCTGCATCAAGAGATCTGTGATCATCAGTTATCTCCGAATAATAATCAACAAAATTCTTCAACCAATCGTGTGGAGATGGCTGACCGTGATCGCTGCACATAACCCCTGCAGTATTTTTTGTTAATAGCCAATCAAGAAATGTTTTTAATGTTTCTAACGGCACTGTGCACACTTCATCCCAAATAATAACTTTTGGAATATATTTCTCTCCCATTCGGTCAGGAGTCCACACACCGCCGCTGTATTTGAAAAAGCTGTGATAAGTTCAAGAATTGACTCCTCGTTGTTTCATCTCCCTGGCAAGTCTGTGTGTTGGTGTTAGCACAATCATATCTGAATTCTGTCGAAATAATTCGATCACTCGAGTTGTCTTACCAGAACCTCCCGGCCCGTTCAAATAAACGGTTTTGTGTCTGGATACTGGAGCATACATAGACGGCGCCAACGACAATTCTGATAATTCTGATTTGCAATAACTAACTTTAACGGCAACATCAGCGGATTCACAATAACAATGTAACATTTCTTGTTTTATTCTCCACAAACTCCATGATTCATCATTGCTTGTAAAACGAGCCAATAATTCTGAATATCTTTTATCGATATAAAATAAATCCGTTGCAGCTCTAACTGCATTGTCAGGAAATCTCTTTATCATCGATAGCAAATTTATAGAAACATAAGCAAGCATTGAAGATCTTAGATGTGTGTACTGAGGTGATTCTCCATTAATGTAACTAACAATTGTGCCCAACCGTGTTTCGTCAGACAAGTAAGCATCTTCCCGATTACAAAATATATTTCTCGCAGCGGCATCAGTAATTATAAAATCTAATTCAACATCATCCATAATCAATCTTGCGTGATGCCGTTTATGATCATATGCACCACCCTGAGTAAATTTACCGATTATTCTTCTACCGAAATCCTTTGATGTTTTTTCACTGTTGCTGAGTTTAATCTTAAGAATATTAGGAGCATCATTAACAATGACATCAACAGGAGTATTTGGACATTCCCGCGCATATCCTTCGATGACTTCATCGAGACTGATACGCTCCGGTGTTGGTAACCAAACCGAAGTCTGCGGCCGATATGATATAATTGCTTCACTGACAACCAACGATGTCAATATTTTACTGTCACGCATATATCGTAATAACACTATTGGTGCCCAACGTTTCTCTGAGAAGTGTCTACCAAACCAAACATAACAAATAACATGAAGATTTTCAGCGAATTCAAACGACACTACACGAGCAAATCCTGTCAGATCAAAATTGGGCAATGGACCATTAATTCATACTCTTACCATTTCATGGCAAGGATGACCAAATCTTTTAAAATATCCAGCACACTCTCCAATCCCGAGAAAACCTCCCGGATAACATGCGACCATGTCCACGGAAATGACATCCTTGTGGTTATATTCGGTATTCCACAAACCGCCATGTCCATATATATGTCCACATATTCGATACAACTTAACTGAACATCTTCGAGAAACTCAGCGCGTGTTGGTCCCCATGAATTTCTCTCTCTCTCTCTCTCGCGGCATTGGCAGCAACTGACGGAACTGTAAAACAATTAGTTAATAATTGCTCAGTGTTTTCTGAATATCTCAGTGCGAGTTTTCTCATTTCTTCATGCAGGGATTTTTTACGATATAATTCACCGTTAGGTCTTACAAATTGATCATACTCGCCATCTTCGGAACTTTTAAACAACCACACTGACACGGGGTCGTTTTTGCTTATCCGGCTGATAGCATCGAACATTCCACCCCAAGAGTTCTCTGACGAGTAATATCTCACAACACGATCTCGTGGAAATATTGTTACTGCACTGGTCCAAGCATGAGCGTTATGGTCAATAATTTAAATTGGTGTTCCCTTTCCTTTATTGGCTGATTCATATAAGACCTCTCCCGTTAACGTTTTTACTACCATTGGAAAGTTTAATTTGCTTGATAACTCAGCGACATCGTTTATTGACGCTCCTGTATCCTTCACCGATTCAGCCCTCTTCGCTGTTTCTTCACGTCGCAGATCAGTTAAACCATTTCCACGCTTCGCATTTGTAAAATATTCCATTGCTCGCTCGGCTACACAATTCAACTTTGAAAATCTCATCGGGGCAAGATCATTAATGTTAGGTCTATCATTTAGCTGATAAATTCCATAAACAACCGCGGTCACAGGATACGATCGAGCATAATATGGTCTGTCAATCTTATCAACATTTCTGGTTTGGAATCTTTACTTAACACAGCGATTTTTCCATTAGCAAGGACAGGGTCACGTTTGTCACGGATAATCCACGTATCGGAATCTGCTTGCACAATAAACTTTATTCTGAAATGATATTTTTGATTATCAAGGTAATCGATAATTGTTTTCGCTCGTGCATCGCTCATTGTAGCGTCGATGACAGAGTCAACGCTGACTTCGTCAGTGTCGCGTATAATTTTGAATGTAGACCACACGTGAGATGCTCCATCATCACGAAATTCGTTTTTGGCATCCCTGATAATATCAATCAGATCAGTCAGGGCTCGCCTCCGCGAGTCAGGGGTTAGTCTGTCAAGATCGAATCTGGAAGTTTTCCAGGGCTTGATTTGGATAATCTCTCAAATTTATCCACATTACATTTAAGACAAACATTTAAATAATATATATATATATATATATATATATATATATATATATATATATATATATATATATATAATGTCTCAAACCAATCAGTGCAAGTGGCGTAAAGTGGGATCTGTAACCCCTTGTAACAAATTATGAAGAAAAGAATTCTGCGGGAAACATTCACAAAGTGTTCGAAGAGGGAGTTTAGGACCAATACCATGTCTGCGATATGGTGTTGGAGTCAGGAGTAAAACTCAGTTATGTGCGAGTTGTGCTGGTAAGCGATACAGGGAACTCAAAAGATATTATGATAAAAAGAAACCCGACTCTGTCCCTGACAAAATCAAGGGTAGAGTTATAGCGTGTGAAGATGATTATTTAAATAAGTTTTTCAGACAAATTATGAATTAGACAAATATATTATTGTATAATGAATCAAGAATTTGTCAGACATCCCTCCATCAAGGATTATGAAGCGTCTCGTGATGGAATAGTTAGACATTGTAGGCTGAAAAAACCAGTTGGTGCTGCTGATAATGGCTGTCTTAGATTTACCGCTGGGAAGAAAAAATATCTCTGTCATCGATTCGTATTTGAGGTTTATCACGGAGAGATCAAAGACGGTCTTGTGATCGATCACATCAACGGCAAAAAAACCGATAATTCTTTACAGAATCTTCAGGCTGTCACGCAGAGTGAGAATGCTGGGGGTACTGGTCGGTTTAAAAGAATTGGAAAGAGACTTGTCAGATCTTTAAATATAGCGACCTGTAAAGAGAAAATATTAACTCGATGAACGCGGCTGGCAAGTATTTTGGTATCTGTATGCCTTCGGTCCAACGTGTTGCAAATAAAGTGGCCAAATTAGCTTTTTCACCGCTGTTGGGAAACCGGATTTCGTTTTCCTATGTAGATGAAGATAACGGGAGATAACTCTGCAGCGATTGTGTAAAAGTCAATTATGCACTTACCTCCCTGAGATTGCGCAACACACGTTATTACCTTTCACAGGTAACCAATTGTAAAATAAACACGAAGTAAAAAATATCCAATTACTTCCCCCTGATTTTATCAAGGATTTTATCAATGACTGTCAACACGGGCAGGCGTAATCGTTTATTTACAATAAATATTTTTTTTCACAGACAATATACTTCCTTTACTGAATTCGTTTGGTTTTCTGGTTCATCTGTATTTTTTCTGTGATTATATTTAAGAAAAAGAGAAATACAAAAACAGCAAACTGAGCCACGCCCATCGCGTGAGCTATTTTTGAATTTCCAAGTATCAGTCAGTTTATATACTATAGCGTCCGAATTATATACTGGGGTTTCGAAACCCAACAAAGTTGCACACCTTCCGCGTTATCACCACGACGAGGTGACATTTTGCACCTCGCGGGATTGATTTTGGGGGAGGTGTGCAAACCTGTTGGGCGTAGAATATAACCCCGTATCTGTCTTTTGTTGTCCTTGGTATAAGTTATCTGTCCATAACCGTCAAACCTACTGGAATGTCATAAGACAATCTAGAGGGGACACGGTAAATAGTATATATATATATATATATATATATATATATATATATATATATATATATATATATATATATATATATATATATATATATATATATATATATATGTGTGTGTGTGTGTGTGTGTGTGTGTGTGTGTGTGTTGTACTGTCCTTACGCTACCCGTCAAACCTACTAGAATGTCATAAGACAATCTAGAGGAGGCACGGTAAATAGTGTTAAAAAAAAACACCATTCTGGACTTGCTAGGATGTTATAAGACAACCTAGAAGTTCACATAATGTTGTAAAATATTTTTCTTTTAAATATACAGTTATAATATAATGAATTACGAGAATATCAATGATATAATTTCTGCTATTACAAATTTAGAAGAAAACGTAATTAATATACCCGATGAATTAAATCCTGAAAAAATTATTACTGATTTTGAAACACTACAACAGAGAAACGAATACGGAGCATACACGCTGTCGGCTCAGTATGGATTTATAAAGAAAATTCAGACGGAGTTATATAAATCACTGGCTGTAGTAGAAGAACAGCGACTGAATGAATTTGTCTCTCTCTGCCGTGTAATCGAAAAAATTAGATCAGCATTGTCTCAAGAATACGAAGCCAGGAAGGTAATTAATACTCGTGTAAGACAATTGAGAAAAATTATGTCAGATTGTGAAACGATCGAAAACGAAAGTTAGACTCATTGATTTCATCAAGGATTTTATCAAGGAAGTATGTACTTGGAAATGAAATCAAGTACTTGGAAATGAAATCGAAAGTAAAAAAATATATATATATATTTTTTTTGTTTTTCACTGACAGATCTCTGTTTTTCACTGAAAAATGTTGGATTTGTATGATTTTGACTAGTAAACACCTTATCAGAATTAGTAAATCAGTCGATTTACATGATTTTGACTAGCTAAGTACCCTTCAGAATTAGCAAACCAGTCGATATAGACGATTTTGACTAGTAAGTACCCCTTCAGAATTAGCAAATCAGTCGATATGCACAATATATATATATATATATATATATATATATATATATATATATATACTGTTGCTCGTGCACAAAAATAAAATTATTATACTTGCTTGTGAAATCAGTCGATGCTACACGATTTTTATTAGCTAAATACTTTCCGAATTAACAAATCAGTCGATTTACACGATTTTGACTAGCTAAGTACCCTTCAGAATTAGCAAATCGGACGATTTTCATGATTTTGACTAGTAATTACCCCTTCAGAATTAACAACTCGGACGATTTTCATGATTTTGACGACTTTATTACTTTCCGAATCGTGCAAAATGTAACATCCGCCTGAGAAAATCTAATCGTAGATTTTTAGGATCGAAAATCCTTAGGATTTCACAAGTAAATTAATATTAACTATTTCATTCCTCAAATCCAGAAGGTGGCCTGATTATTCTGTTAGTTTGAAATTTATTCTTGATAACAGTGGATTATGACACCGCAGATAGACTGGATTGATCGGCTCTTGCACAATCAGAAATCCAGGTGGTTCTTTCGGGGTGAATGAATAAAGAACAAGTCCTTGCTGGGCTTGATTTGATACTGTCGTGTCTGTGCTGTAGCTGCCATCAATGACATCACACACAAGACTGACCGCGACCACAGGGGTTATATTTACGATTTCCGGGGATACATGTCGTCCTTGCCCCGTTCGGTCATTGTTGTGCTAGAGAATAGTTGCCGGTGGTGGTATTTTTTTGTACTGTGCGAGTATGTCAGGAAAGAACTCAGTAATGAGGTCATTAACAGATTTCCTTAGTTCGTCTGCGTTGTACCCGGGAAATTTAAAATCTGGCAGTGTAGCTTCTGTCAGCGAGTATGCTTCCAAAAATCGTTGTTTAGAATCATTTTCAACATGATCCATTATCGCCAGGATTGCTCACCGGTTAAAATATTTCATGTCGGATACGAGCTGATTTAATATTTCTATTCGCGTGATGATTTCGCTGCGTGAACTTGTTATATCAAAAAGATGTTCTTGGAAACTTTGCCGTAGTCGTTGTAGTTGTGTTTTATGTTCTTGATTAATGATTTTAAAGTAGTTAATCATTTCACTCACGTCAAAACTCATAGGATATATTCTTGTGAGATGTGTAGACCTAAAAGCCCAAATCATCTGGTCCTTACCGATGAATTCAAAACGACTGACCAAATCTGAATTTTTTATGTTAAGTAAATGTTGTTTGTACCATGGTTCAATTTCGTAGTATGACTGCGCGTCTGTGACATAATCAGATTTTTTCGGTTCAGATGGATGCGGTGGCGTCGGCGGTGGAATTTCAGGCCATCCTAACACTGATCTGATCGAAGATTGATATATATCCACGGCGTAGTCAGGGGAGTTTATCTCAATTGCAGAAGACAGCGTTGGTTCATGAACGGTTATTGCTATTTTGGATTCTTTTCCTGTGATATTTTTTATTCGACGTTGTAATTTCTCATTGATTTTTTCGATTTGATAGCTTCCGGTTGGTATTCCAACAACGTTCCAGTCGTGTGTACCGTCTGGTTTTATTTTTATTTGCAAACACAAACGAATTATTTGCTGGTAATCCACCAAATGATTTTGATCCGATATTGGGCCAGCTGTAATATACTCGTAACTGTGCTAGTGCGATTTCTTTCACCGGAATCGCAGTTGGAAAATTAATACTGAATTCAGGTTTGGTCGAGCTTACTGTTATCATCGAAGTTCTCTTGGGGCTTGCATTATCGGCTATCTGTTGAAGTAATTCTGTCATTATTCATTTTCGTTTCCTTCAAAATGTGGATTTGTTTGTAGTCTTCGTATATCTTTTCCATGCTCGTGAATTCGGAATCTGATATCGTTTCGTCGTTGAGGCTTGATGATGTCAACGACGACAATTTTGTGTATGCTGCTGTTGCTATGTTTAATCGTGTAACCGCGTCGTGCAGTTTTGTGCTCGTGCACGTTGATATGTTTTTCGCGATTATATTAAAAACACCAGCCACGGCTGCTGATGATGAAACGCATATTGTTACTGCGATTGCAGTTGTTACTGGCGTTAGCGCTGATAATACTACTCCAGTGGATGCAACTAACGCGGATACCGAGTACACTAACGCATCCAGGATAATTACACGTCGCTGGTATTGTTTTACTTTTGTTGTTTAAGTATCGATGATAGTTTTTAACTCTGACAGCCATTCCCGCACTTGATCGTATCTATATTGTTGCGCATCTAATATTGTTGTTGATGCTGTCATTGACTTTGTCAACACCATTTATTATTTTACGCAGTAACCAATTGAGGTGTTTCAGCTACAAATTCCAAACACCACCAGTAAGATGTTGCGGTTAATTCCTTATCGGCTGCTTCCAGTATAAATGTTTCTTTGGTCCCGCTATTTAATATGATAGTAACAACCCCGGAAAACTTGTCGGTGGAATGTCGCCAGGGATATGTTGTGAAAATCTCAAATTTTGCAGCACTGAACACAGACAGCCTGTACACTCCAGTGACTGTTGCGGTATATTTTATAGTATTATTTTGTTTTGACCATGTTGCAAATCCAGATGATACCGTGTATACAATGTTGGTAATGTGCCCGGGAGTAACTCCAGGTGGGATTTTAATCAAACTGGTTTTATTAACGATCTCAGGAATCACACTTACGATATCTTGCTGTGTTTGTTTGATCGTGTCAATATTGCTTTTGATATCAGCAAGTTTTATGTCAACGGTGTGCGGAGCGCCGAAGTATTCTTCTGCGGTTTTTTGAAAATTTCTGCGAAATCTTGCAAACGCGCTTACGAGAACGTCGTATTCGGCCCGCAGCGTGGATAATTTACTGTCTATGTTGTCGACGTATAGTTTTTTTGCGGCGTCGTTGTCGAATTTTGGAGTTGTTACAGCTACTATTTTGTTTCCGTTCATGTTGAGTTCACCTATCATTGTGTCACCAGTATTTTTTAAGCAATTAGCAACTCTCTGTATGATTTCATCTCTGATGGTTGTAAACGATATACTTGAGTCTCTGATTTTTCCGCTGTCAGTAAACACAGGGATGTTATCCGGGGTAGCTCCAAGAACCCTGCGAACTATGTCATTCCATTTGATATTGCTGGTTTTTAGTTTTCCGTATCGGTCCTGAAAAATAACAACCTCATCTGGGTCTATCCCTGATATCGTTAAAAGATTGTTGATTTTCATCTTTGGTCGCATATTTTGATAAATCTACGTCGCCGCGTTTTTTTTTTTGTCTTTGTTTCGATGAGAGATCTTCCGTAAATATCAACCATTATTCTTTAGGGATTGTTTAAAATGTTAAATCGGCCTGCGGTATACTCGTGCACTTGTGAGGTGGTTTGGTTGATTTTGATATCGCGTCAAGAACATTTAATACTTCACGGCCACATATTGGTGGATCGGTTAATGTTTGTGTTGGTAGCGTTGAATACCAAACTGGAATGGGAGTGCTTTGCACGTATTTTAGAAGTTCAACTGGCGGTGCTAACCCGTACGAATCGAAATAGATAATTCCACGTGGATGTATCGCGTAAGCAACCCAGTGAGTTCCTGGACCATCGCTGTTATCGAGATTAATAATTTCAGTTTCTGGATTATTCGGTTGTCTCGGTAACTGATCTCTCGCATGAAGACATCTCTGAAATTTTTTATATTTAATTGTTTAGCGGCATCGAGCAAATCAAAATTTGACATCGGCGTCAACGGCGTTTGGGATACCATGAGGGCGGAGTTCCTGGAAGTCTTAGGCCGCGTCCAGACCATGAGGGCGGAGTTCCTGGAAGTCTTAGACCCGCTTCCTTTTTTTTTATATCCCTTCCCAGTTGCTTTCTTTAATGCCATTGCAGCAGCTGTTCCAACAGCACCTAACACCGCTGCTTTTGCGACAGCTGGGGCAGCAGCAGCTACCAGTGCTGGTATTGCTGCGAGAAGTGGAAATATACCACTGGTTTTAATCATATCCTTGATGGCTTTTGGAGCGAAATCAAGTTGAACTCCGGTTTTTGCTTGCTTCGCTTTATTGAAATGTTTTAGTTGGGTTTTAGTTAGCGATAACTTGTTTGGGCCACCATTAGCAACTTGATCTTGTTTTAGTGTTATCGTTGCCCCACATGCGCTCGCGTTTTTCGATTGTAATTTTTTCGCCTGACCTGACATTAACGTGACTGTATGACATTTTTATAATTAATGAGATTGATCTAATTGTCTACATGTTTTCCACTGGTGCATCAACGACCCTCATTCGGCCACCAACACCTTCAAGTAACATTGCCTTATCGCTGAGTATAACAGCAATTGCTCTGTACTCAGCTATAGCCCCTCTTGTCACTAGAGATCTGGAGTGCACATCAACGACAGACTGTCTAGTTAAATCAAGATGTTCTAGTGAAAAGTAATAGATTGGATAATATGTCATAAAATCCAATTGTGATATTTGCAAACCAGTATCAATATTTAGATCACGCGATAGATATTTCGTCAAACGATGATATACACGTGCAACATGATTATTAGTAAAATTTAATTGTATATTTTCAAATGGTTCTTGATGCCCCTTTATTTTTAAAGAAACATCAGTAACACCGAGTGGATCAAATATCATGTGACTATGTGTTTGTGAGTTTCTTCGTGCAATATTTTGAAGAGCAATGAAAATATGTCGCGGTGCAGAAACCCCCTGCTGTGATGCTACATGCCATGTAAATAAACCGTTAACGGTACTCTGAGCGCTATCTGTGGTTACTGTAAGCCATGATAACAACAATTTACCACCTTGATCTATAAAAGAAAGTAGTCGCTGTTCTTCATTAATTGCCGGAGCCATTACTGGCATCCACAACAAAAGTTTTATTAGTAATACTTTACCAGCATCAGCAGCACCACCAGCTTCTCGCCATAAAGCATCATTGTCATCAGATTTTCTAAAAAGCACAACCGTATGTTTTGCTCCATAAATTACCTTTCGGACATCTCTACAAAATCCAAATATATGCGACAGCGGAATGACACAAGAAAATTTTCTACTATCCCCTTTCAACATTAATTTACGTGTATGAAAACCTAAATTAAATTCTGTATTAGCACCATGAACCACCGGCCACACATTAGCGTCGGCGCCGTCGGCAAAATCTCTTGGTCGTCTAATATGGTACGGATTATCGTTAGGATGATCAGAAGTGTCCTTAGCAAACATTATTGATGGACCAGCTGATCTTGTATAATCATCAGAATATCTTGCG
Organism: Sinohyriopsis cumingii; assembly: GCA_028554795.2. Lineage (NCBI taxonomy): Eukaryota > Metazoa > Mollusca > Bivalvia > Unionida > Unionidae > Sinohyriopsis > Sinohyriopsis cumingii. The sequence goes on along the minus strand of JAPYKE020000103.1, from coordinate 1,712,633 downwards.
AAACCTATTATTGTTGTAACCACATCAACATTGTTCTCAATTGACTCAATTTTTATTCCGTTAATGAGATACGTGGCGCTTTCAAACAAGGTCATAATTCCGTTATTGACAAAACCAACTTTAAAATTAGCTCCATATTCTGTATTATCTGTTTTTAAAATTTCACCTTCTACTTCGATAAACGCTTCAGCGGGCAAGAAATATCTACTTGTGTCTTGAACCTGTAATTCAATTCGTCCTCGTTGATTTGGATTTTGTACGCCATAAGAATAATACTGAACATCACGCACTGATTCATTTTTAAGAACCGTTTCGTCTATGTCGAACGCTGTGTCGGATTCACGTTTAAACATTTTATTATAATTTGTTCTCGTCTAAAACGAAGACCACTTCCCAACACCAGACTTGTATTTATTTGTTCAGCCCCTTGATTTATCAGCGCTGCTAGTTTTTGATTTGCGGCTTGATTTATTACTTTACTGACATCTGAGGGCATAACTTCAGTACTGGGTAATTTCACTGGTGGTGGTGGTTTTCGTATTAATCGTGCTAGTCTGTCCTTGATTGCCAAGAATGCTTTACTGGCAACGTTACCAACAGCACCAGTAGCTTTATCACGAACAACGTCAATATCTTTCATTGATAATTGTTTTGCCATCGGTATTGCTTTAGGGGCCATCCTCGCGAATAAACCCCGAACAACATCACCGAATCCATTTCCGTAAGTCATCCTGTATACTGGCAATTGCGAATTTACCACCCTAACCATAACTGGTCTACGATGAGAATTGTGTACGATCATTTTTATTTAATTATTTATTTATCTAACAACTAGTCACTATGATAGTCATCAACGAGTTCATTAATAAACTCTCGGTATATGTCGATATCCATGATACCACCTTGAAATAATCGCCGACAGATATCAGCTGCTTCATTAATTATTTCTGGTGAGTTATTCCCAGCTCGCTTTCCTCCTATGAGAACTTCTAGCCGTTGCGCATCATTGAAGATACTGTAAGGACAGGGAATAAAACCACTTCCCAAACCATGGCCAGATTTTTCTTGAGACTGTTTCCATGCTTTGACATCTCGTTTAAATGCTAGGTAACCGGGATCATTTGGGTTAACATCCGAATTTTTAGAGGCAAAATATAATGCAGCAGGCCAATTTCGCGTGTTACTCTTTCACTGTATTCAGGTTTCAAATAACTTCTTCTAAAATCATAACTAAGTGCAGCAATGGGAATTAATATTTTCCCGGTTCATAAAAGTATTAAGAGCATCATCGGTAAACATTTCTGCAGGTTGTTGTGGTAATATCATGGGGCGAGGTTGGGGTTGAGGTTGTTTTCGTTCTGTTTGTTGCAGTAGCGGAGGAAGTTGATGGGAAGGCTTTTGCTCAGGCGGCGAATAGGGAGGCGGCTGCGGTTATAATGCAAGCTCATTAAGTCGTTTCATTTCCTTTATCAAACCTTCATATATTGGGTCACCACACCTGGCTTGTTCATTGTTGTAATACACACGATATACCAATTTTATAAATTTTTCATCGTCTATGGCGTTATATCCTGGTTTTAAAACCAGTCCTTTATCACCTAAATGCAATAATATTGCAGAGGGTAAATCCTCTTCTCTTGTTTTTTTAAGTTTTTCAATAAAACTCTCCTCAAATTTTGCACTCAGGTCAACTTTTTCCTTCGCTGGTTCCGGTTTAGGCGCGAGTTTTTCTTTTACGCCAGCGACTTCAGTACGAATTTCGCTGATGCCTATAAGTATTTCTTCGTCAATGGCGGAGGTTGAGCTGTGGCTATATCAGTTGGAATTATCTCGTAAAATCTTTTTTGCTTTTTTAATTATCGCTATTTTTTCAGTCTGCTCAGCGGTTTGTTTTAATATTGGAAGAATACCTTTTTTCTTTCCTCCTCGTCCTTAATATCTCCCAATAAAGCTCTTTCAGTGACCGCCGCAGCTTTTTCAGTAGCTGTTGTAACGGGTTTAAATAATTGTTCTGTGCCTGTAGCATATTCAACTTGTGCTTCCTGCCGCGCTTGTAATTTTTGTCTTACAGAATCTCTCACAGGAAGAAACTTTTGTATTGCTTCTAGTCGCTCTCGAGCTAATCTAGTGGTATATGCTTCTCCAATATTTGCCATTATCAATAACATAAATTTTTAATTCATAGCAGCAGGGAGGGCGATGCTCTCAACTTGTCACCGATACTATCGCGTATTTTCCTTCGAGGTTACAACAAAGAAAAAAAACTTATCAGCGATAATCGGGTAAGCCAATTTGTCATCGACGGAGTTGTCTTACGCTGGATATCGCGGGGTTTTTTGGGGTTTTTTTTGCGATCTCCCAGGAAGGCGTATTTTGGCGAAATACGGGTGAACCATTTAGAGGTTGTTCGCCCTCCTTGCTGCTTGTATCTAAAATGAATAGTCAAATATACTAAAATGAATAGTCAGATATACCTAAGAAGAATAGACAAATATACCTAAAATGAATAGTCAGATACACCTAAGATGAATAGACAAATATACCTAAAATGAATAGTCAAATATACCTAAAATGAATAGTCAAATATACCTAAGATGAATAGTCAAATATACCTAAGATGAATAGACAAATATACCTAAGATGAATAGACAAATGTACCTCACATGAATAGACAAATACATGTATTCTAAAATGAATAGACAAATATACCTGAAGTGATTAGAAAAATACATGTAATTCTAAAATGAATAGACGAATATACGTGAAATGAATCATACTCAGGGGTGTCATAATTTTTGAATGAACCAATATTAGTAGTAAGCAAGACAGTCACTTTTCCAAGCTAAATCTCATTAGTTTGTTATGGGTCTGGTAACCCATGTTATTGGGAAGCAAGACAGTCATGTTTCCAAGATAAGTCTCATTAGTTTGTTATGGGTCTGGAAACCCATGTTATTGGGAAGCAAGACAGTCATGTTTCCGAGATAAATCTCATTAGTTTGTTATGGGTCTGGAAACCCATGTTATTGGGAAGCAAGACAGTCATGTTTCCGAGATAAATCTCATTAGTTTGTTATGGGTCTGGTAACCCATGTTATTGGGAAGCAAGACAGTCATGTTTCCAAGATAAGTCTCATTAGTTTGTTATGGGTCTGGTAACCCATGTTATTGGGAAGCAAGACAGTCATGTTTCCAAGATAAGTCTCATTAGTTTGTTATGGGTCTGGTAACCCATGTTATTGGGAAGCAAGACAGTCATGTTTCCAAGATAAATCTCATTAGTTTGTTATGGATCTGGAAACCCATGTTATTGGGAAGCAAGACAGTCATGTTTCCAAGATAAGTCTCATTAGTTTGTTATGGGTCTGGAAACCCATGTTATTGGGAAGCAAGACAGTCATGTTTCCGAGATAAATCTCATTAGTTTGTTATGGGTCTGGAAACCCATGTTATTGGGAAGCAAGACAGTCATGTTTCCGAGATAAATCTCATTAGTTTGTTATGGGTCTGGAAACCCATGTTATTGGGAAGCAAGACAGTCATGTTTCTGAGATAAATCTCATTAGTTTGTTATGGGTCTGGAACCCATGTTATTGGGAAGCAAGACAGTCACTTTTCCAAGCTAAATCTCATTAGTTTGTTATGGGTCTGGTAACCCATGTTATTGGGAAGCAAGACAGTCATGTTTCCAAGATAAATCTCATTAGTTTGTTATGGGTCTGGTAACCCATGTTATTGGGAAGCAAGACAGTCATGTTTCCAAGATAAATCTCATTAGTTTGTTATGGGTCAGAGCATTTTAACAACAAGAAAAGAAAATATGCATACATTTTCAGTTAACCTTTTGATAACAGCATCCTTCAAGTGGGAAAGTCATCGCACATGTTCTACACAATCTTCATTTATTTGTTTCAGAAACAGAACTGGGACTTCTAAAGAATCAACAGCCTGGTCCTACCTCTAGTAAAGCTGCTAATGATGAACAGAGACAAATTCTTTCACAACCCCTACCAACAGAGGAGACTTGCACCTCTGGTTTGGACAATAGTAATCACAGCAATCCTGGACAGGATCTCTCGACAGGAACGCAATCTGATGTCTTAGGTTGTAGTGAATCTGACACAGTTTTGAAGGAAACAGATGTATCACACCAAGATACACACCCACATTATGCTGTGGATGAAACAACCCCAAAATATCAAGTCTTTTCTGGACCTGTTGTTTGCATTCAAGAGGAACAAAACACACTTTTGAAGAAGCAAGATGAACCAAACCCTTCAGGGTCAAGACCTTCTAACTGGTCAAATAATTGTCATGTTAATGAATTCCATGATGGAGGAGCCACGCTCGGAAGCATCATCTGTCAGGAAGAACTAGACACACTCCCAAAGGAGGAAGACAAACAACAAACTCCACAGTCAAGGCTGTCTGATGGGCCAAGTAGCTATCTTGTTGATGTGACTTATGATCAACAGCCAAAGCAAAGTTCCCCAAGTTGTATACAGGGGCAGAGTGTATTACTGCTGCCTGGAGGTCAAACCTACCCAATATCAGATCACATACATGACAAGATGGGAGTCCAGGTACAGGATGGATCTGGGGAGTATGAAGAAAGCAGTCTTCACGTATTGAACAACACTCAGCCAGTAACTTTAGATCCAGCAGCAACTAATTTTTCTACACACCTACCCAGTTTTGGTTCACATGGAAACCAAGCTGTGGTCAGTCACACTGAGAATCGACTTGGTTCTGGTAATGAGTCATACCTTGGAGCATTTGCTGTACATGACAGAAATGTTCAACCAGACAGTCAGCATGTGTCTCCTATTGTGCTCAGTCAGCCATCTGTAAGGCAATCATCAGATCTGACAGATGTCCCATCTTCATCATCTATGATGTACCATCATCAAGTTTCTCAATCACCATGTCTGATTAGCTTTACAATTCCACTGACTTCAATGCCAACCTTACCTCCCTTTGTTGAACAAGCTGATTCATTCATTTAATAATAACATTGATCTAGTAAGAAACAGTAGGGTAGATGCATCATTGTACATATTCGACTATTATAATCATTATAACCAAAAATAACTGAGAATACACTTGTTTAATTATTATTTTTTAAAATTCCAGCCAATAGTACAATATAAGTGAGTGGTGTTTTTTTAAAAGCACTCATCAAAACAGCGGCATTAGGCAGGTCTCAGCAGGTTAGTTTGGGTGTTTAATTCCATCATCTGTTTTTTTAATATATCAGAATCCAGTCTCGGGAATTAGGACTGAAAAATTAAACATAACCAACCAAACATTATGTTGACTAGCAAAAGTTGCCTTGTAAGCAGACCAAATGACTGGCTTGTAATCTTAAACGAATTCTGAAATTCAGTTCAGTGTTAACTCACAGGGACTTTTCCCATTTGTAACCATCTGTCTTAATACATTAAGGTGTGGTTGTAAAGTAGCTTTACAATGTGCAAGTTCTAATGAATGAACCAATCACAGAAATAATTCAGCTGGTTCACTTTACATTTTGTGAGTTCATTCCTGAAACATGTAAAGATTCAGAATTTACTAGATTGAATGTCCTTGCAAAAAGCAAAGTTAATTTCCAAGAGTATGGATGCAAGTCAAGACAGAAGATTTTGTAATGTGATGGAATGCTTATTGATGTTCGGTTCACAGGCTGACAACATTTGGGATAAAATCAACTTATTTGTTTACGTGTCTGAATATAGTTGGGTAAAAATTATATTTGCCAAATTTTTGTCCTATTAATTTAGTCAGTTGAAAGAGATGTTGTTAAGGGGTGTCATAATTTTTGGGATGAACCCATTTTAGATTGTCATGCAAAAGCATGAAAGCAGTTTTAAAAAAAATCACTACCAGATACAATGAAATAATCACACTGAAAAACCTCTGTAATTTTGGTAACATAAATTTTATAAGAGTTATATGTACAGAAAAAGGTAAAAACCAAGTAGTCCATCCCATTTAGATATACATGTTGGATATATGATCTGTCTATAACTTTGTGAATCTCTCAATCTATATGCACCAGATTGTTTACCTTTGTAAATTTACATACATATGTATATTTACTTGTGTACATAAATTGTGACATGTAACAAACTTGCACACGTGTATAAATTTGCATGGCATGTAAATCAATTTTGGAGCCCAAGCAAATTTTATTTGATGAACATTTCATGATTGAATGGCATAACGAAATAATATATATGTAAGTAATATAATTAATTTATTGAAATTTATATTAAATTAATTTTAGTGAGTATTTTTAGAGTGTTAGTTAAGTTCAGTCTGGACTGGTTTACACGACTTTGCAATTCTGATAGCCACCTATTCAAAATAACCTGAAAACATTTTGATGTGCCTTCTGTGAATCCAACATACTGTAGAATTTAGGCATGGTATTGAATGGATGATTGGTGTAAAGTTTAGGCATGGTATGGAATGGATGATAGGTGCAGTGTTTAGGCATGGTATAGAATGGATGATTGGTGTAAAGTTTGGGCATGGTATGGAATGGATGATAGGTGCAGTGTTCAGGCATGGTATGGAATGGATGATTGGTGTAAAGTTTAGGCATGGTATGGAGTGGATGATAGGTGCAGTGTTTAGGCTTGGTATGGAATGGATGATTGGTGTAAAGTTTAGGCATGGTATTGAATGGATGATTGGTGTAAAGTTTAGGCATGGTATTGAATGGATGATAGGTGCAGTGTTCAGGCATGGTATGGAATGGATGATAGCTGCAGTGTTCAGGCATGGTATGGAATGGATGATAGCTGCAGTGTTCAGGCATGGTATGGAATGGATAACAGTGTAAAGTTTAAGCATGGTATGGAATGGATGATTTATGGTTACTGGTAATGTTTGGGACAAATGGATGGGTAGATGAGTTCTTGTTTTGTTAGGCAGTTGAATATCATTTGGTACAATAAAAACTAAATAGTATGAAAATATTCTTTATACTTTTAGCATTATGTTTTGGTCCTTAAGTACATTTCGTTTAGATGTATGTTAATCTGAAGACAACCAGAAAGCCAATTTTTTTGCTCTTGCTCCTATTTACATTAAACTTGAGTTTCTAGTTTCAGGCAGGATGCAGTTGCCAGTGCATTCATTATACTGATGTTTGAATAACACACAGTTTTTGTATACTCTGAGTCTCAGTGCTTGGTAGTTCGTGGATCTGTGCTAAAAAAATAGCCTCTTTTTTGTCTACTTCTTTAGGGGTTTTTTTCTTTTGATACTTAAATACTTAATTGTCATCAGACAACATGAGAAAGACTGATGTTCTGATAAATACATTAGCTGCAATAATATTTTCAGCATTTTTTATGTGTTTGGGTCAAATTTCAGGCTGTTAATTTGGAAGTCCCCCTGATATAAGATCATAGTTGTAATTCCTTCCAGATCTTCAGGAAGACTCCGTGATCAACAGGAAGACTCCCAGATCTTCAGGAAGACTCCCAGATCTTCAGAAAGACTCTATGATCATCAGGAAGACTCCCAGATCTTCAGGAAGACTATGTGATCATCAGGAAGACTCCCTGATTAAGAGCTTGAAATTTGACCAGTGAGCATTTTGGTAATTTTGCCTGGTATATTTAAAGATCCATTTTTATCCCCTCTCACAAGAAATGTTTGATGGCTGATGTGTACACAATGACCGGGTGTGTTCAACTTCCTATGTGTCCTGGTTTGTAGAGCATTGTGACCTGGTGTGTTCAACTTCCTATGTGTCCTGGTTTGTAGAGCATTGTGACCTGGTGTGTTCAACTTCCTATGTGTCCTGGTTTGTAGAGCATTGTGACCTGGTGTGTTCAACTTCCTATGTGTCCTGGTTTGTAGAGTATTGTCTGAAAATGAGACTGCTATTTTTATTCGACCACTCTACATGCCTGCAGCATGATGCCTCAGTGCTAGACATCACTATAAACTACCACACTGCAGGGATATGACTGAAAACTTTTTAGAGCTATGTTAAAAATCCAAATCACACTGACACTATTTTTAATCTCAAGTATTTATCTTAGTATCCTTGTTTGTATGTATGAACTTTTGTTTGTTTCTTAATAAAATAAGTGCACAATATTTCTTTAATGGAAACTACAGGGGGGACCACCCATTTAGACTTAGATCCCAATGCTAAATTTGATCTACACGAACATTGAACCATGAGTTGTTTAGATTTATTTAATCAGTTGTGAATCCATTTTGTAATACTTCTGAAAGGGCAAGATGTCCAGTGTTTCATCAGAACAATTTCTAACTTCATGGTTACCAAAATGTTGTGCAAGTAATGATGGCTTCTCTTTATGTTGCTAACTTTTTGATAAGTTAGAAAAATGACTTACCAAAATTTTACCTAGGCCATACAGTAATTGGCTTTGCCACTTTAAAAACTTTCTGTCATCCATTACCTTGTCTTCTGATTCATGTGAACCACTACTACCATTTGTAAGAAATGACACTGAGTCCAAATCAAATAGAAGCTTTTCAAACAAAAACACTATTTTCATATGTACATATTCATCTAGCCATACAAGGGCCTCGGTTGGCTAAGTGCTCTAATGTGCTTGCCTTTACTCCATCTCACCTCAGTCCATGTTGGTTAGAGTCTCAAGCATGGCCAAAGTGGGTATGTGAGAAGGCTTGCCAGTAGCAACTCAAGTGACCTTTGGGAACTCGATCAGTGAACAGAACCTCTTCTCCTTTCCTGGGTTGTGGTCATCAGCATTATTTATATTCTCAGCCTATTTTGTTTGTATTCTGCTTTTGCAAATAATTATTTGTGCTCTGGTCAACTTGTATTTATCAATAGCTCTGACACCAAACTATTCTTTGTCTCTTGAATAGCTTGATATAATTAGTTCTCATGTTGGTGGTTTTATTTTAGAACTGATTTATATCTGCTCTGTTAGCTTATTTAAAAATAGAATATGTAACTCAACTTTAAAAACACCGGTTTGAGATGGCTTTGATTTTTGTAATATAAAATAGCGAAAGACTTTTATATACAAGAGGTCACATGTACTCTGTGGTCAAAACTGGCTCTGTGGAAAAACTGCACAAAAAATATAAAACAGGCCAAGGAAACAAATTTGTGGCATATATGTTGCCTAACCAACACAGTACTTTGTGGCACAGTGGGTGTTTTTAGACAAAACATGAAAGGAGGTTCCTCTCACCTTAACATCTAGAACCCTGTTGTGAGCCATCAAAAACCTCATTCTCTGGTTGAAAACTCACACACCCCTGAAACCGGAGTGGTCAACAACAAAGATGGTGTAACTTGCAGAGCATTCATGTGCCATGTTGTTCATTCCACTATTAATACTATTTGTTAGTGTGAGCACATCTGAGAACATGTTCTTGGCGTTTGGGCAAATCTCAAACAGAATGTTTAAAGATAGTCAGTCTCTAATGTATGGAAATAAGTCACAAATACAAGAAGCCAGTAAAAAAATATGTGACATGTAAATATATGTCCGTTGTGTGGCAAACATAATCTCTAAGATATGAAAAGACAAATTTCAATCATAGAGTGACCTCCCTTAAATGACATACTCTAGATATAACTATACCCTATAGCAGAATCTTGTGACAGGAAGGTGGGTATTTGCTTAAAAAAACATGTTGAATTTATACTCCAATCAGGGGCATCAATGCAAAATGTATAATCCTATTATTTCCATCCATCTGTAATTTCTTCCATCACAACATCAAAGGCACTAGTTCCACAATCTTTGATTGATAGCCATCAAACTTGGCACTTTTTTAGGTTATCAGCTGAAGATATCGACAAATTACTTTGCTAATGCGGTTTTTGTATTGCCCATACTGTCCTCTATTCCTGATGGTCTGACGAGTTCTGCATTTTTTTTAAATTTATAGATTCAGATGAAAATTGGTAAATAGTACAGTCACTGCTTGAAGATATGTGCAAGTTACTGTGCTCCTGCCAGATTTGTTAGAGTTATTGCCCTTTGCATCTAGTAACTTCATCTCGTGAATGATGATCTCTTTAGTGTAGCTAGCACTTTTTGATAGATTACCTTTGAACTTGGTAAATATTATCATCGCGTTTGTATGCTCAGATTGACCAATCATTTTGTTATAGCAGTTTTTGTTAGGATTATTAAAAAATTTTGTCTTGTTGCTTAATGCAGTTTACATCTCAAGGTTTCTGATAGATTGCCATGAAAAATGGCATATATTATGGCCATCACCAGAAGATGTAATCACATTCCTCCCACAAGTTTTGATCGAGTTATTTTACATTATGACTGAAGGGGCAGACCATTTACCTTTTGGGGTGGGGTGGGGGGCTGAGATTTTCTTTTGTGCCAGGATTTTATTTACTTTAAGATAATTTATTTTTGTCAACTCATTTGTAGGATATGGAAAAATAGATTTTGTACTATAAGTCAGAGAAAGAATATTTGTTTCAAGCTACATGAGGGCTGGATTGAGAGAAAAAAAACTTTACACACATTACTGGATCTCAGATATCTGTCGAAAAGTTTCGATCTCTTTACTCAATATTACATTTCCATGTGTCTCAGCACAGCAAACAAGCTGTTGGATCAACCGCTGATAATGAGGTAACGTGGATGTTAGGAGCTGTTCCAGGAGCTGCTGGTCCTCCAGTTGTTCCCCAATATTAAGCGTATGCACTTGGAACATCTGATAGATATATTAAACTAGACGCTGTGCGACATAGGATGATATTTGATCTGATAAATTTAATAATGAAAATATTTTGCATGATATTGATTTGTCGCAGGGACAAATACAAAAACTAGCATGAGCTTCAGATAAACGAAAAACAGTTACACCAAAAGTAGATTTCAAAACTCCTTATGTTCCAGGAACATTAACAAAATTACTCCTTACACAATGACAGATAAACAAAATACTGAAAAATAAACCTGTTATACTTGATCTGTCAGTGTCACAAATAACACCATTTGCCAGATCGAAAGCGATACTTGGCGGATCAATCAGAACAACAATACCTACTTAAGCACAAACATTATTACCAAAGATATTACCGGTGTTATGAACGTTAGGTAAAGCTGCGCCAGGTGCAATATCAGGAGCGACAAAGAAGCTGTAGCTGGAGACGGTATAAAACAATTGCTATGACTGGATTGCAATGGAGTGCAAAGCACTCTAGTTTTATCTCATTAATGATTATAAGCAATGCCAACATAACAAGCACAAAAAACTCCTGTGACAAAAAAATGAAGAACCACAAGAACGAACCGCAACTCGGTCAGGGGCAGATTTATAGTCCTGATGCTAGCAGGGATAGCAGGAAGTTCATTACCAAGCCTGTTAGGAATAGGACGTAGATTACAATCACACCCAATGCAGGTTTACTCAGTGCAAAGACAGACTCATGGAAGTCGGGGCCGAGGACTGATGCTACTGGGAACCAGGAGATGAAATTGTCCGTGTTAAATAATGTTGACATTGCTGATAAACTTAAAGATGTCAGAGGATTTATCGGAGTATTTTCAAAAGATGAGTTAGCAAATAGAACACCAGAAACTAATCAAAGTTGTGTCATCAATATACAAAACTTCAAAGATGGATTTGGAACACATTGGGTAGCTCTTTACAACAACAACTACTTTGACTCATTTGGTCTTTCTCCGAGTGATTTTATTAAACAATACATCTTAAAAAAATATTTAAAAAAATAAACTATAGCTCTAATCAGCCTCAGCCAGTTGGAACTTCAGCATGTGGTTATTATTGCATTATTTTTATCTTGCAGATGTCTGGGATGCAAGCGTTCAGGTCTGATGGCGAACCAGTTAACTTTTTAAAGTTTATTCTGCAATTTGACCCATTTCCTTGAGTCAGCAATGGTCGTAAAGCTACACAATATTTTGTCAAGTATAATAGTTGCCTATTGCCAGCATTGTAATCACAGATCTGTCATTGGATCAGAGGGGCCCCGAGTGGCCGAGTGGTCTAAAGCGCTCACCGTTCCGGATCACTGCCATCTCACCTCTATCTGCGTGGGTTCGAGTCCAAGGCTCGGCTAGCATGGGTACGTGGGAAAGCCTGCCAGTAGCTTCTCATGGGTCGGTAATTCTTCCCTGGGTTTTCCAGGGTTCTTCCTCCACCAGTTATACTGGCCGCCATGTATAGCCTATCTTGTGCTGAAAAATGGCGTTAAATCCTAGAACAACAACAACAACAATATCATTGGATCAGGATTGGATATATATAAAATTATTGGCAAATTACCGAAACCAAAGGGAGGTTGGACATTGCCAGGACATAAATATACCAGTCCATGGAATCCACTTGATCAGCAACTCAATGAAAGTGCTAATCCGTTACCAGGACAAGAACCTTACAATGCCGTTGATGCATCATGATATTTGTTACCATGATTATGTCGACGATAAACTAGGTTGCGATCGGGTAATGCTTGACAAACTACGATATATGAAATGGGATAATATGCGAGAATGATTTGACAGAAAACTAATACAAGGTAACATTGGAGCAAAATATAAAACTGGCGTTGGTGTACCTGGTAAGCTTGCAATGGAGACACTAGCGCATGAGGATACACAGACCTAAATTAAGAAAAAGGTTTCTCTGATGAATGGTTGCCACAAACGTTGTCGAATGATATCTGGATGATAGATCTAGCAGATATGCAAAACATTGCACAGTACAACGATAACAAAAGATACTAGTTTAATGTTACTGATGTCTTTAGAGAATACGCGTTTAGTGTTCCTGTCGCTGATAAAGCTGGATCGACGATAACAAATGTGCTAGAAGATATTATTGTTAAGACAGATCGAAAACCAAATAAAATCTGGACCAACCATAAATCAGAGTTTTTTAACAAACAGTTCGAGCAGTTTCTAAGATAAAACAATATAAAAAATATGTTACTGGTAATGAAGGAAAGAGTGTCATTGTCAAACGCATTAATCTTCCAATAAGAGAAAAGATTTACAAATATCTTACAGTAAACAACGCTAACAGATATGTCGATGATCTGTCAGCGATGATATCAGATTATAATAACACAAAACAATTGACATATCACCAAACGATGCTATAAAATAATACGGTTCTTACAAACGAGAATATGTATTGCAGGTATAAATTTAACATTGGTGATCATGTCAGAATTTTATTAACGAAAAAGACATTTGAAAAAGGTTTTACCCCGAACTGGTCTGAGGAAGTATTTGTCGTCGACAAGATTTTAACAACAATACCGGTAACATATAAGCTAAAAGATCTTGCAAACGAAGACATAATAGGAAGTTTCTATGAACAGGAACTTCAACTAACAACACAAGATATATTTGTTATAGAATGAGTGATAAAAAGACGTGGTAATCGAAGTTTGGTTAAATGGCGCGTTACGGTGATAGTTTTAACAGTTGGATTCCACCTAGTGAAATCAAAGATCTTTGATTAGATTGCTAGCAATCCAATTAGATCGCCGTAGATCTTTTCATATTTTAGCAGAACAGACCTACATTTAACGGGTCTTTACAACAATATGAGATGTCGTCTTCGATCTTCTGTTAAATCTGTCATAAGGTTCAAAATCTTTATAAAAATAAAATCAAATTTTGTATTTTTTGGATGACCACAAACTTCAAGTTGTCAAAAACCAATAAACTGCTTTAGCATATCCCAAAATATCTGATGCTCTGTGACAGTACATTCAATTTTTTAAAATCTTTTTGGCAAGATGATATTTGATATGATATCGTGATTGCGCTGCAGCATAAACTTGTTCCTGCTGAGGTATAGTACAGGAAATAGATATGTTTCAAGATCAAATTGTGATTGTTCTACAAATCCGGTGTAAATCACCATTATTAATCAGTAGACCACTATCAGTCTAAGTGATATTTTGTTTCACATCTGACTCACGATCAATATCAGCTCGGAGATCAGCTATTAGTTGAAACATCATATTTTATCAGCAACATTAAACTTTTGTCTAATAAAGAGTAATATAAAAAAATGCCAGATGAAATAAGAAGTATTGTCAGAGCTAAAATATTGAATATGTTGGACACAGAGTTTTTATGAGCAACAGAACAACATATCTCATGTACGTAAATTTTATTGTTGGACATGATCCTTGTGAGGGGGCTCATTTCTGTCGATCTACAAAAAGCACATTAGTTTGGGCCAGAGAACAATTAATTAGATTTATGGAGACAGGTACTTGTTAAATCGCTATACTGCAGTGATTCCAAATATCTGGTCATAGTGGTAAAGATTTTTAAATTAAGCATTCGTTTACTTAACTGCAAGACAGACTATTAGGGACACGGCTAACTTCTATTTCATAGTGGCACTTTCAAACTTGAAAAATTGCCAGAAATCATTAGTCAAAAACCAGGAAGGTCAAGTTGACCCCAATTTTAGCGCCTAGAGGAAAAGGCAGTAAATATATTTCATTCTGATTGGTTACGCTATAGGGACGTGTTTCTCACACAAAATTTCCTAGCTGTAAATATTCCCCCATTGAAAACTCTAATTAGTCTAGCTTTGATTCAAGAGTAAAGGTACAGGGGGCTCTGAGGGTCAATTTGGAAGAAATTATCTCGTAAAACATTTGTCCAAGGGACCGGATGTCTGGAAGGTCAACGGACACAATTTAGGCGGTAGAAGCAAGAAACGCATAGCACAAATGTTATTTGCGTCACTCATGAAATTCATTGATACCAATATAATGATTTGCTTGAATCATTTGTTAAGATGTACATGAATTTAGTTGTTTAAATTCGTTGATCAATTCTCTTGATATAAGTATAACTGTGTTGAGTTTATATATATATATATATATATATATATATATATATATATATATATATATATATATATATATATATATATATATATATGAATTCGTACAATAATCTTCTTTATATAAGGTTGTCAAATTGTTTGAATTTGTCGTCTTGTTTTTGTAGGAATTAGGTTCTAAGAATTTCATGGATTACTTTAGTTAATATGAGTTACGAGAAGCCGTGTGAATTCACCGATCTTGGGTAATTTCATGCATGCTAAAGACTTGAATGTGTGTATTCACTGAACATAACATAAAGTCAGGTAGTGAATTTCATTCATTCATTTGTGTAATTGAGACGAGAGTGGAACTTGTGTTAATGCGAAGTGATGACTCAGCCATTAGGAAGTACATTAATCTTAAGAAACTAGGTTTGTTTTGGTCTGCCATGCTTGGTCCAATTAAATAGCCTTTGGTATATGTTTCAATACCGATAGTAAGATCTGTTAATGAGAGGGGAGTAATGATCTATCCCTAGTAGAATAACCGACAGAAAATTTAGGTTTTGTTCTCTGTTTGTTTTCCCTATGTGGGTATGTGAGAAAGCTTGCCAGTAGCTTCTCGTGGGTCGGTGGTTCTTTCCGGGGTTTTCCCGGGTTCTTCCTCCACCATTAATACTGGCCGCCATGTATAGCCTATCGTGTGCTGAAAAATGGCGTTAAACCCTAAAACAACAACAACAACAACAACTGTTTGTTTTCAAAGAGAAAAATGGCTCTTCAGACGTATTCCCAGAAGTATCCTCAGACGTACCTACGCACTGACGTATCCAAGCATATGTGTATCTATGCTTACATATCCACCTACCCACACAAAGTTTGAGGGCTGAAGAGAGGCGACACATTAGGAAGGTTGGAGAGAAAAGGGAAAAGGAAAGGCGAAAGGACAGAGAACATCTACAGTGAAATTGGAGTGAACCAGAGATAAGCAGGTTATGCAATTGTACAAGGCAACGACTTCGATTGTTCACTTGATCACATGATGAACTAATTCTATCAGTAAAACAGATCGGCTTTTTATAAATATATTTGTGTTTTGAAATTCCGTGAAAGATTTATTCCAAAAAGAAGTGTATCTTCCTAATGTATTGTGTTATGACCATTGTTTATGTTATTGATTAAATTTTGTACGGGGGCTCGAGTCATTCTGTTCTATATATCTGCTCAGATCTCTATTTATTCTACCTATAAGTTTACTCGATCCGGGCAATAACACCGAGGGTGATCATCTCCTAGATAACGAGAACCGAATAAAGCGGACACCTTGAAAGAAGGTACAATCTGCCAATCAACACTCAGTCTTTACAAAGGGGGGGGGGGCGTTTACATTCCTTATTCGGCTTTTGAAGTGTTATTGACAGATTTCGAGGTATCAAAACTAGAAAAAGATTTTTAAAATATTAGTCAGATATGACAGGGACACTGTTATGAAATGGGCATGTTATTGCTTGACCAGAGAAAATCTTAGAGATATCTTAAAGATAGATATTTAATCAGTGGAATGCAAAGCACTCTAATTTTATGTTAAATAGTTGAATAACATGGAACGGTTTGTTACTCGAGCTAATGTTGTGAGCACATATCAACTTGAAGAGGCTATAAGAAATATGTTTTGTGCCGATGTTAACGCGATGGCCTATTGCGAAGTAGAACGAGAAAAAAATGATCTTATTTTGCTTAACAACGCCGAAGTTGAACGCATGCGAAAATAAGTAAGATATGGATTGAGTACGACAGAGAAGCACTTAACAAATATGTAAATTGCTGATTGACTAAGAGCGATGTTACTGCTACTAAACGGTAAGTGAGCATCGAAAGAAGATTCTATCACCGCTCGTTTTTGAGAAGGCAGATTTTGTGTTTCCATCAGCAACAAATTTGATTGATCGTGAGTGAATATTAAAATATTTTGCAGCTGATATCATGGACGTAAATAATGTTTCTTCTCCTGTTGTAGAATTTGTTGCTATAACAGATCTAGCGGGATTTTTTTTTAATTGAATCGTCCTCGTCCACGCATAATATTTTCTTTAGAAGTAACAATGTCAAGCTTTTCGAGTCAGTTGTCCGTCTTAACAACGTTGATGTGATCTATTACAAGACCAACATGAATAGGCCCATGAAATACTTCATAAATAAAACGATATGAGAGATAAAAAATTTGATTAGTTTTATTCCTGGCACTGACATTTGAAAACATCCCATATTACTAACATACCCAATATTTATTTATTTATTTATTTATTTATTATTTTTCTAATGTTCCTGACAACTCCTCCTCTGGTAGTCTCGTAAAAATCGTAGATCGGACGCTGTTTATATTCTTCTTGCAATGACAAATTAGCAGTGTAATTGTCGGTGACATGATCATTGACATGACACTTGCATTCCAGCTGGAATATGGTCATCGAACAATGTCCAGATAAAATCATGTAAAAACATTTTTGTATATTCAATATCATCTTCCGCTTTTACTGTTATCCTGTAACCTTCCGATGTTAATACTCCAATAGCACTTTTCGTCTTGAGATTTATAACGACACCAAGTTCATTGCCGACAATCAAGTTATATTTTGGACGACACCAGAATATTTCCTGGACGCTTGCAAGACCATTAACGATGATATGTCGTTGATATAAATGTGCCACGATATAATATACGTTTTTCAAATCTCTTATTAATATAAAACACAATATTATATGATGTTGAAACTTGCAGATATCGCAAAAGGAAGTTTGTTGGTGACAAAATATCAGAAAAAAATCCAACAGCATTTGCCGGATTTGACAACAGCTTTACATTTGATAATCAGTTTTTACTAACAAATTTCTCATCTATAAATCTATTTCATCCACTTCAACCAAAAGTAAAATCTGAGCTTGCGAAGCATAGCGGATTAAAGATCATTGTGCAATTTCAGGTTTGTTTTCCAAAGATGAGTATATCGTCAGATCAGCAATCTGATCAGAAGCAATCATCTCAACAGCAATTGGAAGAACTTGCTGGTCCTTACTTTACATAGCTAATTCCGCCGAGTTTTGATTGAAGCAAATTTGTTGTCATTGTCAGATGATATATTTTAGGAAATACAGAAAAAGATTAATGAATACTGAACATCCTAATCTGGATGGAGATTCGATAAAATAACAAAAATTTATTTCAATCTATGAAATAAAATCCCTTGCGAGGTAGCTCAATGTCAATCTGCCAACTAAAATTAAAAACTCAAAATGTTGTATCAATGTCAAGAATAACGATAACAAGTGTTATCAATGCGCGTTATTATCAACATTGTTCCAGGTAGATGAGCACGCCGACAGATTATCAAATTAATCTGTCATCCTAACAATCAAAACGTTTCAGGAATTATATTTCCCGTTTTTGAGTAAGAAATTCCAATATTTGAGAAACAAAACATTTTACTTTTACCATGAGCTATTAATGTGTTTAAACTCGATGATGATATACAAAAAATCTATCCAAGATCAACAACAGAGCCATATCAGATACTGCAAGATCAAACAAACAACAATAAACTTATTCTTCTATAGAAACAAGTAGGTGTGGATTAAAATCTTTAGCGGGTTAGTCGATGGGCAGTATAACAAACACAAAAAAAATATGTTTTTGCGTCAGATGTTTACACGGATGTAAGCCACAGCTGATATTGATCGTCATCTGGAATATTGTTCTAATGTGCAACGAATATATATATGCCTTGTAAAGATGAAAACAAATTACAGTTCACGAATTACACATACAAGATGAAAGTTCCTTTTATAATCTACTACGATTTTGAGTCCATTCTGCTTTTGGTTCTAGGAGTAGAAAATAATTCTGATAAATTGTCTACAAGACACGTACAAGAACATGTTCCATGTGGGGTCGCATAAAAGTTGTATGTGCTGTTGATAAAAGTTTATCGAAACCTGTTACACTTTATCGTGGTGTCAATCCTGCTCTGTGGTTGTTGAAAACATTTTTCAACGAGGTTGATGTTATCCTGATGTTACTCGCTAAGACAGTAGCGATGAAACCGCTTACAGTAAAACAAGAAGCTGAATTTGCTTCAGCAAAAACATGTCATATTTGTGAGTAGGTGTTTACGACTCAAGATCGAGTAAAAGATCACTGTAATGTTACAGGTCAGACAAATGCAATCTTAAATATACCGCACCAGGTTTCGTTCCTCTTGTCACACATCATTTTCGTTGATACGATTCTCGTATTATCGTAGAAGCATTGGGCAACAAAGATATAATAAACCGCCTAAAAATCAATAACAACGATAAATAAATGCATCGCAAGTAATACGGAAAAGTATATGTCAGTGACATTTGGCAAGTTGAGATTTATTGAAAGTTTACAGTTTATGCCGGCATCGTTAGACGAACTCGTGAAAGGATGTCGAAAGTTTGATAATTTGACTGATCATTTCGGTGACAAAGCAAATTTACTTACAAGAAAAGGTATCTTTCCATACGAATATCTTGACGACTGGGATAGATTTAATGAAACAAGTTTACCTGACCAGGAAAAGTTTTTTTCCAGGTTAAATCTTGAAAGTGTCAGCGATGACGACTATGCTTACGATCAGCAAATTTGGAATGATTTCGACTGTAAAAACGTCGGTGATTATCAAGACCTGTATCTGATCACAGTTGTGTTGTTGCTCGCAAATATATTTGAAAATGTCAGAGATGTCAGCGCTGATAACTACTGACCCAGCATGATATTACTCAACACCAGGATTAAGTTGGGACGCATTACTCAAGCACAGCACAATAAAACTGGAACTGCTGACATATCCTGACATTTTTTGTTTCATAGAACGTGGAATCAGAGGAGCAATAAGCGTTATAACAAAACATATGCTAAAGCTAATAACAAGTACATAAGCTAATATGATAAGACATTGCCATCAGTTTTCATAGTTTATCCTGGTACAAATAATCTGTATGTCTAAGCAATGTCTGAGTCGATTCCGTATGGCGGATTTCACTGGATAAATTCGGAGCAGTTTTTCAGAGAGAAACGGATACAACTGTACTTGATGATATTAGTTACTTTGTTGAAGGTGATCTAGAATATCATGTTAATCTGCATAACGCCCATAACGACTATTCATTTTGTCCAGAATAAATGTTCATCGACTATAAGTTGCTATTACAGCAACAAAATATTTACTCGTACAGCACTAGTGGTATATCAGTTGTTCAAAAACTAGTTCCTAATCTTCTTGACAAACGGAGATATATTTTGCACTATACAAATTTGAAACAGGCACTTGATCATGGTCTGGTACTAAGAAAAGTTCATTGCATGTTAAAGTTTAATCAGTCGCGTTGAATGAAGGATTATATCGTCTCTAATACTAGACAAAAAGCAGATTCAACAACAGAATTTGAGAAAAACTTCTTTAACCTCATGAACAAAAAAACGTATTCGGAAAGACCATGGAAAATATACTAAAGCGAGTCAATATTGAAATTGTTAATAACGCTGAACGTGGTAATAAGCTTGTAGCATCTGATATTTTGTTAATATGAAACTTTTTAATGAAATTCTTGTCGCGACGTATAAGAGAAAGACAAACTTAAAGTTAAATAAATCAGTTTATGTCGGTATGGCAGTACTTTTTGTCCGATTTTGTTAAGGCTGAGTGGCCTGATGCAGAGTTGCTGTTCACTGATACTGATTCGCTCATGTACAAGATAGAAGCAAATGATATTTACGAAGAATTTGATGAACTCCGGGATCTGTTTGATCTTTCATATTATCCAACAAGTAGCGGATTTCACTGCGATGACAAGAAGAAAGTAATAGGAAAGTTTAAAGATGAACCTTCAATGAAAATTATAACAGAGTTTATCGGATTACGCAGTAAAATGTATTGCTTAAAATTATCTGATAATAAGGTAAAGGGAATAAAAAGAAATGTGGTCGGTAAAGAAATAGGATTTGACAATTATAAGTCTGCGTAAGATGGTTTTTGTGTTCATGTTGAAATGATGGCAATAAAATCAAATTGTCACAAAATTGAGACTGATGTCATAATAAAATCTCGTCTTTGCAATTATGATGATAATAGCTACTGTTCTGATGGCATTAACACATTAGCACTAGGGTACAACAAAATATGTTGACTTTAGCAAAATAGAGATTTTAGATTGGTTGCTACAGTGAATCAAAAGCAATATCATAAATTGCTAGCAATTTAAAATAAAATTTTGTGTAAAATATCAGATATAAAAATTGGTAGCAATCTTTAGCAACTTTGTGTGAAATATATGAGTAGTCCTATATAAGGGGTGTTTCTGGATCAAACCCTATTTTGTTTCACGTCGATAATGATTAATAACATGTCCTCGACGAGTAAACGATTATGAAATAGATGCTGTTGCCTCAGAAATGTTTGTTTTCGTGGTTGTTTAGACTAACTTGAGGGGCTAAAGAGGGGGGATTGAAAATCATGTTGTCATCCAATACGAAATAGGGTTTTTGAGCCAGAAACCCCCTATATAAGACTATTGACAGCATACCACACCCATGATGCACAGGGTGAAGATAAGGTCTTCTCCATCTATCACTCATCGACCTCGTGGTACGGGGCCAGGGCCAGGGCCAGGACGGAGCTTTCCCTCTCCCTCCACCATCCCACCATGTGCAGGATTTATAACCCATACACAGGATTGAGGCTAGGAATGGGTACTGTTTCGGTGTTCTAATTATACCTATGAACCCTTATGGGATGTGGGGCCTTCCACCTCAGGGACCTTGGTCCATTATGACCACATGGACTACTGGACCTTGTCATACCAACTGAAGTGATGCTGCGGCTCGTGTCCCACCATCACATCACCAAGTGGTTTCCTTTCAGAAGGCTACAGGTGTTACATCATCCAGGGTAGTTAGACGTTCTCATCTCCCCTACTCACCTCCTGATCAACCAGGGATTGCGACACATGTTCCGGATTGAGGTGGTTGTATCCATCTTAAAGGTTTGCTCCGATAGAACTGGTTGAGTTGGGAGATAACGATAATAATTCGAAATTTCCTGATTTTCTTGGTGATCATGAAAAATCGGGAGTGGAATACTGTAGACTAATTGTGATACTGAGTCACTCTCCAACTCAGAGTGTCCTTGACTATGAGGATGATGACGCTGTCTCCATCCTCTTTGACTCCAACGAGTTTGAGACAGAAGATGTGACAATGACACCTTCTCTCGGGCCCACTCCTTCATATCACGTGGATGAGGAAGAAGAGGTGGTCTAGTCCTTTGATATGGCGGTAAACAAGGTTTATCGTTTGTTACCACTGACTTGTGCCCCAAACCATCCGCCACACAGTCCAGAAAGATCTTTTTCAGTTTGGAAAGGATCTCCAGGGGACCACCTCAACCAGACCTCTTACTTCTCCCAAGTTCATCTGCGACTGAGAAAATATAAGCTACCTTTTCACAAGGCCAAAATCTTGCTCGACAACGTTGAGGGTGGTCTTTTGCTCCCTTTACGTTGAATCCACTTATCTATTCTTCAAGCTACCGGGTACATTGCTCGAAATGGCCTATTTAACCTCCTCCTTTGGACGCTGATGCGGCCAAAGAGGGTATTTCTTCGTGATCCTGGGCACAACTTCCGATCAAAACAATTGATGCCATGGAACAGCAAAACTGGTTATTTATAACTATAGCCTCGCATGCAGACCTTTTATCAGCTACTTCCTTTCGTATGCTGAGAGAGGCCTCCCTGAATCTAGACACATTACGTGTGTTGGAGGCTGTGGCCAAAACATCCCGGCATGCGCTATCTGTTAAAATGGATTTATCGGTGGAATTTCTGCACATCCGCCGTGATGCTGAATTGGACTTGTCGAAGATCTTGCTTAACCACAGTAAAGACCTTCTAAGCGCTGCTCTTCTAGAAGCCAAGACCCTCTTTGGGGGCTTCATTCTTACCGTAGCTTCTCAAGACTTACTCGATCACCAACATCGATCTTTTACCTCCGCTCCTGATCCATCCAAATCGACCAGGAAACGATGTCAAGCGAATCGTCCTCATGGACTCTCTGCCAAATGTTTCAAGCAGGCACAACCTCAATGCAATCCACAAATTCTTGCTAGACCACCTCCTCCCTCATCAGGTCCACGGAGGCCAGGTCTCCGCACATCCAAGAGGACGTTTTCTAACTCACCTTCCTTTCATAAAACAGGCCAGGAAGGGGAGCAGCTCGAGCAAATTACCCCATATCCTGCCTTGCATCCCCTGCCAAAACGTTCCAGTTGGTTTTCGCCATGGCCCTTTTCTCAGAGACTTGGTCAAGCATCACGAACAATGGTTGGATCCTCTTCATTGTAACGAGGGTTAACGACTCTGGTTAGGGAACAACCCCGACTATCAAGGAACCCCATTTTTTCCAGTCCAATCTGGTGGAAATAAGGGAAGATGTGCACACCTTTTACAGAAAGGGGCAGTCAAGAGGGTTTTAAACAATTAGTCTACAGCTTTCTACTCCCGATTTTTCCTGATCACCAAGAAAAACAGGAAATTTCGAATTATTATCGATATCTCCCAGCTTAACCAGTTCTATTGGAGGAAACCTTTAAGATGGATACAACCACCTCAATCCGGAACACTCTTCGTCCGTCTGATTGGGCAGTCTCCATCGACCTTCAGGATGTCTACTTACAAGACCTTATTTTCCTTTCGCACCGCAATATCTTCAATTCTGCCTAGACCAAATGTTTTTCAATTTCGGTTTCTGCCGTTCGGAATCTATACCGCACCCAGCGTCATCATCGGGATCAAGGGAGTAATAACGGCCTACCTTCGGATACAGGGAACATTGATTCTCCAGGATTTCGACGACTGGCTGACTCACCAATTTCATGTTCAGTCCCTTCATAAGGATCTGTTCCGCTCTTGGTCCACCATAGCTCAATTAGATCTCCTACCCAACCTCGAGAAGTCGGAACTCATTCCATCACAGGACAATGTTTACGTATGGATGAACTTCCTCGCGAACCAAAACTTGGTCCGGGTTCCCTTGGATCGGGTAGATCGAATCATGGCTCTCCTAGAGACGCAAAGAGCAGAGCCCGTTGTATCTGCTCACCTTTGTCTCTACTCGGAATCTTGAATGCCTCTGCCGAATTGATTTCCTTTAGGGCGTCTTCACGTGCGTCCTCTACAGTTCCTTCTTCTGGGAAGATGGAAACATCACAGAGATTCTCTATCAACCCCGATCCCTCTAGGACCAGTTTTTTGTTACCACCATTTGCTTTTGTGGATGAATGGAGACAAATTCATGATGGGGGGTCCACATGCATGCGCTCGATCTCCATTCCTGTCTGTTCGCAGATGCGTCAGATTCAGGCTGAAGAGCCCATTTAGAGCTGAAGGGTATAATTCTACACGGTTCCTGGGCTCAGGCCGAATTGTCCTTCCACATCAACAACCTAGAAATAAAAGCAGTATTTCTAGCACTGCAAGGGTGCATCGACCTAATAAGGCCGATGTGTCATGGTCTCCTCAGACAACACGTCTGTCGTAGTCTACTTACAACGTCAAGGAGGTCTCGAACCTTTTCCTCTGGGCAGCCTCAGAGCATGTCACAATCTGAGTTCGTCACATTTCAGGCAAAATGAAAGTATCAGCAGACAGCCTGTTCAGAACAGACTGAGTCGTCCTCACAGAATGGTCTCTTCACCACTCAGTAACATGGTCCCTCTTTTCCCTTTGGGGAAGACCTCTAGTTGACCTGCTTACGACCAAGCTCAACAACATACTCCCCTTTAACGTATCGTTTGTCCCGGATAATAAAGCACGAGCAGTCGATGTATTCAGCTTCCAGTGGGATTGTATATTCACTTATGCCTTCCCACCTTTCCAACTGCTAGCACAAGTTCTGCAAAGAGTCCGAGCTTCCACTGCTCGGATCATTCGCATTGCCTCAATGTGGCCAAAACAACCATGGATCATCAATATTCTAGACCTCGTGATAGATCAAACAGGTCTCTACCGCACAAGAGGGATCTCCTGTCACAGCACCGGGGATCCCTTCTCCACAGCAGCCCAGACATTCTCCACCTTCATGCCTGGCTCATCTCAAACGATCTCTCCGCCAGAATAAATTTTTGGACAGAGTCATCAGCTGCATCATTCAAGCCAGGACAGCTTCTACATCCAAAGTTTATGATTCCAGGTGGAGATTCTTCTATGATTGGTGCAGTAGGAAACACGTTTATCGTATCTGCCATTCCATTGCTGATTTCCTTTTGTTCCTCTTTGAGACCAAAAGATGCTATGTATCCACTATCCAAAAACTATCGAGCTGCCATCTCCAACATACTTAAATTCTTGCACGGCACAGACATCAGATATGCATCTTGCAGATCTTATAAAGAATTTTAAGATTCAGAGACCTCTCTCTCTCTCTCCCTCCCTTGTGTCCAGATGGACCCTTTCCTGTGTTATTTGGTCATTAACCAAAGTACCCTATAAACCATTGAGTGAAGCTTCCTTTTTGGATCTCACACTCAAAACTGTGTTCCGTTTCACCCTTGCCTCGGCGAGATGAAGAAGTGAAATTAATACCTTGTTCATTGACTATGGCTGTCTTATCCCATTACCCACTGAGATTCCAGTCTCAGTGTATGCGCAGGAGATGATCAAGATAAGACTTTTACGCCCAGTGCGTGCTCTTGGCTTCTATCTTAACGTCTGCAAAGCAAAAAGAATACGTCTCTTTCTCCGTATTAAGGGCTACGTAGACATTTCAGCTGCCACTATATTCTGGTGGATTGTCAATACCCATACTTTCTGGTATGGTATACACGGTATCAACTGCTTATCATGCATATATCAATAGATTTCATTACATCGGTATATATAGATTCTCAATCTTATTATACAGAACAATATCACATAATCAGACGCATTTCTGTACATTACACTTCTGCAAAGTTTACACATATATACACATATCCATGCGCTGATATATCCTTACACATTATACTCCTACAAAGTATACACAAATAGTCAAATACTCATATTAACTAATGTTCACACTGCAACCATTATACAAAGTTATAATTCAATTCAACATTGGTAAATCTAGAATATCGCATGAATAAATGCACGAGGTTACTACGAATTAACCAAATATCGAATTACAATATTAATTCTTTATATAAACATTGCTCATATCTCAAAATATGCATGTAGATCAAACACGAAAAATGATAATTCTACGTACTAACGATTCTAGCAATGAAGTATACATACTGCACATATATAAAGTACAATTACCTTGCCGTAATAGATTGTGACAATCGAGCAAATAAGTCACTGACCTTTCCGAAGCTCCTTTGTAATTCCCAGAATAACAATATTTCCCGCCAGTTTCGAATGACATTGGAGTGGCTTATAACTTCCTTAAGTAATTCCCGCAAGATGGATTAAGGACTACTGACGTTTAGTTTCAAGACACTAGATTTAAACTTGCGATTCCAATGGTGGCCACGCCTTGCTCAATTCCGAGTGGATGTCGATTCACACATGGTCTACATAACTAGCAGACATTGCCCCCTCCCCGGCAGTCTGTCAAGGGTGGATTTACGACCCCCATCTGATATTCCTTTGAGCCAACACCGGCAATTCATGCCACTTACCTGTGAATCGCATTCAGTAGAATAAGGCGCCAGGAACAAGTTCCTGTGGCCATGTTATATACAACTGGCTTCCCATCCGTCTTTTTGATGTCTGGTTACACTCGCAACATTCATGAAGCGAATAATTAGCCT
The DNA here is from genome assembly GCA_028554795.2 of Sinohyriopsis cumingii. Taxonomy (NCBI): domain Eukaryota; kingdom Metazoa; phylum Mollusca; class Bivalvia; order Unionida; family Unionidae; genus Sinohyriopsis; species Sinohyriopsis cumingii. Next base: position 1,685,940 of record JAPYKE020000103.1, on the reverse strand, counting down.
CAGGGTCTAGCATATACATGTTTCAATCTGGCTATTGTTCCTTACTTATAACGTGACATGGGAATATGTTCACTCTGAGTATTTCACACTACTGGGAGTATGTTCACTGCAATGATGTGGTGGATTAAGATTTGTAACACCTTCTAGTGGGTGTTTTTCTCGCAAACCTGTGTACTTGCCATACATCATTCTCTACGCCAACTCTACCTTATAACTATGAAAACTTAAAGAAGTTTGTAATATTAATAGCCATATGAACAACAATAAACACATACTCGGTTCTTATTGGAATTTTAGCAGGTTACTAATATAAAAGTAAAGAGATTTTGTTCTGTGCGTATTTTTTTTAAAGTAACGTTTCCAATAGAATCGGTAAGCGTATAATACTAGTGTGTAGTTAATCCAAATTATCTAGGTATGTTCTTTCAATCTTTGGTTCAAGTGATATGTCTTGTTTTTCTTTCTCTGCATATGTTGAGTGTTCTTTTAAAAATACTTCCATTGTTTTGTGTCTAATTGTTTCTTTATTTGCACCTTTAGTATGTGTCAAATTGTTTCTTTATTTGCAGATTAAGTGTGTATCTAATCCTTTCTTTATTTTCACCTATAGTATGTGTCTAATTGTTTCTTTATTTGCAGATTTAGTTACAAACAATCCAAACAACATATTACTCTTTTTTTATGACAAAATGAAGATCGAAAGAGCGGAAGAGAAAAAGGTGTCATGCTGACTTCATTAAGCGTCGGTGTCACTCTAGCGATATAGGTGTTACATTGCTAATATGTGTGAAGAGGTACGGGATCGAACTTGAAAACAGGAAGTCGAGGTCTAAGTGTACGTCAACAATTCATTTTTTAAAATTAAACAAATTACACTAGATATAGGCGACAAATTACACACAATTCATTTAAAATATATAACAAAAATGTTTCATTTAATTAGAGCTAACTAACTTCACATAATTCTATAATTTGGGTATTTTAGAATTAAAAGCCAAATAAATTGCCAATGGTATAAAAATGCTCGAGTAAAATATTGCAAATCAATACCATGGATATTCTCAGTCAATGTATTTTATTAAATCTTAATTCTCAACTAGAATATTATTTTCTGTAATTTCGAAGGTATTTCATTTCTTAAAAAAAATGTATTTCTAGCATGAAGTTGAAGCAAACCATTTATACAAAAAGCAAGCTTAATATTCTAAATTAGCACAAATTCTAAATAAATATAAACTATCCAAGAATACTATATTTAAAAATTCATATTGTATAGTAATACTACTACTACTACTACTACTACTACTAATAATAATAATAATAATAATAATAATAACAATAACAATAACATGTTACAAGCTTTCCAGAGGCAGATGAAATAATTTCTAAACTTGTTTCACAGGTAAATCTTCAACTATAACTAATTACATTACTCTTACCTGGAAAACAGGAAGTCCAAGTCTACGTGTACGACAATTCCAGCCGTGGGTGTGGAGAGTATATATAGTCGATTTCTATTCTGTGAGACGTCGGCTTTACCATAATAGGGCATGCCTTACAATCTCCAACTTCACTTTACCGTTGTATCACTCATGACCCTCATGCTACAATGATACCTGGCTTGGTCACAACCGCTCTGTGTAAACTCATACTCTGCCTTGCTTTTGTTTACACCAATGTCTGGGAATTCGTAAATCAAAACTTGTAATGGATATAGTTTATTAGATACATCTTTTGTCTTATAATGAAGCTGGCGTAGAACCAAAATATGCAGTGCATAATAGCATCTACTTGTTTTACAATATATAGCTGTAGTACTGATGGCTTTGTTGTACAATAATGTAATACAGAAATTCTAACAATCATTTTCTTTCTTATGTGAACTTAAATTACAATTCCTAAAATCATATATTCTAAAGATTCCTAAAAATTACATCATAACAATCCCTCCAAATGTTCTTCAAGCCATTTAGTGTTATAACCGTATATTTAATGATGCCAAATTATACAGCAGTGTTTATTATTGAAAATCCATGAAAATGGTTCCATCTCTGAATCCACTTATTACAATATTGTTTTTGTCAGTATTATATGCATATTTTTCTTCTGTGATGTAAAGGTTAGTTCAGTATTAAGTTAACAAAAAGAATGCTAACTTAATACAACTTGTGGATGAGCCTGATTATCTTATTTCAATTATGCACTGCTATAAACTATGTGAGTGTATTCAGCAAGTCCTGACTGAGCATTCTTAAATCCATAAATGTAGACTAATTCTTTTTTTGTACTTTCAGATCACACTTAAAAAGTATTTTTTATCTGTGTGTACAAACTCAAACTGCAGTCTGTTTTATCGATTAACGTTCACTATGATATTCTGGTGGAATGCGAACATCGCAAGGCAATACACATGCAGACCTAAGCTTGGTTTCATCTGTCTCAAGATCTGTTTAAATATTCATCGAGTGTAGGGTTTAATGCAGATGTTGTCTCAAAATCGGTTTTAATTTCATCAACTGTAGGGTTAAATGCAAGACTCTTTATGCCCACATCTCTACTTAATCCAATTCTGAATGCATTTCTTTCTGTTGTAAACCTATTTCATATCATTGTAATCTTTCCTCATTCATTTTATTGTTTCTATGATGCTTAAATACAGCTTTGTATCAAAGGGATATTTTAACTACTTGTTGATGAATATATTCTATAGTAATCTGTAGTACATATTCTGTTTTATAGTATATATTCTATAGTACATATTCTATTCTATAATACATATTCTATAGTACATATTCTACTCTATAGCACATATTCTGTTCTTTAGTACATATTATATAGTACATATTTTATAGTACATAATCTATTCTATAGTACATATTCTATAGTACATATTCTTCTCTATAGTATATATTCTATTCTATAGTACATATTATATTATATAGTACATATTCTATATTATATATTCAAGGAACAAATCTACACCACTTCCAACTACCTTCTCTCCAGTCGACCTTCCGGACATGTTTGTAAATTTCTTCCGTGACAAGTACAAACCATTAGAGATAAGCTTGACACCACAACTGCAACTGACTCGTCGTCACCATACAGTTGGGATAAAGAATTTGAGCGGCAACCATTAGCAGCATTTGAACCTGTCTCTATGGATTTCGTACGTACAATCCTGATGAAGAGTGTACCAAAGTCATGTGAACTTGATCCAATTCCAACATCACTGCTGCTTGAGTGCTTAGATCCAGTATTGCCTTCACTAACTGATGTTATTAATACCTCTCTCTCATCCGGGTAATTCCCATCATCTTTCAAAACTGCCATTGTAAAGCCTCTGCTGAAGAAACCAACACTAGACCATAACGATTTAAAGAACTAACGCCCAGTTTCTAATCTCCATTCATATCAAAAATCTTAGAAAAGGTTGTTCTATCCCAGCTTGTATCTCATCTTAATTCAAACGGTCTTTTTAGCAATGAACAATCTGCATATCGCCCTTGCCACAGTATTGAAACTACTCTTCTAAAAGTAGTTAATGACATTTTCTCTGCTTTGGATAGCGGTAAGATTACAGTCCTCACCCTCCTTGATTTGTCTGCAGCATTTGACACAATATACCATGATAAATTACTTCACCGTTTCCAGCATGTATTTGGCATTCATGATACAGCCTTACTATCGTTCAAGTCCTACTTGGTCAACAGGACACAAATTGTGTCTGCCAATGGAATACACTCCAGCCCAGTTGAGCTATGTTGTGGTGTTCTACAGGGGTCTGTTCTTGGACCTCTTCTCTTCATTCTATACACTCAGCCGCTCTCAAGTATCATAAATCATCATCCAGTGTCTCACCAAGTGTACGCTGATGACACCCAAATATATAAATCTAGCCACCCAACTGAAGTTGATCTACCATCCAAGGTGTAGAGAGGTGCATTTCTGATGTGAAATCATGGATGACATGTAAAAAGCTGCAGATGAATGGTGATAAAACTGAGGCCATTCTGATCGCAACACAAAGACTTTCTCATTAACATCTTTACCTCAAACAATAAATATCAGCAACACCAACATTAAATTCACACAATCAGTACGAAACCTAGGTGTTACTCTGGACAGTACTCTCACATTGCACCAACATGTCATGAATATATGCAAGGCTGCATATCTTGAGCTGAGACGCATCAGCTCAATTCGCAAATATCTTTCAGTTGATGCCACTAAAACACTTGTGTGTTCATTAGCACTTTCAAGACGGGACTATTGTAACTCAATTCTGTCTGTTTCAACTCAATATCGACTCCAGAAACTTCAAAAAGTTCAAAACACAGCTGCTCGGATCATACTTAGAGTACCACGATCAGAGCACACCTCCCCGCTGCTCTGTACCCTACACTGGCTATCCATTCGATCCAGAATCAAACATAAAATGTGTTCTCTGTGCTACGTTTCACTGACGGACTCCAGTCCAACATACCTGTCCGACGTCACCCATGTGAATACACCAGCAAGATACTTACGCTCCTCTTCTGACAACCGTATACTCATTATTCCCACTATGAAAACATGAAAACAAAGTCATGTGCACAGCGTTCTTTTGCATACCAGGGCCCAAGAACGTGGAATGAATTGCCCACTGAACTTAGACACAAAGACACAGTGATCCCATTAAAGAGTGCTCTAAAAACTCACGTATTTCGACAGCAAGAACAAACCTAAAGACCTAATAATGTTTCCTATCTTAAATATTTTCAGCGTGTTTTTTATCTTTTCTAATTTCATGGTGTTTGTATTTGTTATCATATCATTATATGTTTTTTATCTTATAGGTGTTGTCTAATGTTGTAAAGCTCTTAGAGCTTCTAAAGATTTAAGCGCTACAAAGTCCTCATTATTATTATTATTATTATTATTATTATTATTATTATTATTATTATTATTATTTTATTCTATAGTACATATTCTATTAAATAGTACATATTCTATTAAATAGTACATATTCTATAGCAAGTATTCTATTCTATATACATGGGGGAGGAGGTGCTGAGTGACCGTTTTGTTTTAAGCGCTCTCCGTTACTTTGTACAAGACCACCCCTTTGGAAATGTCATCATTGCGGCTTACGTGACAGCCCATGCTCGCTTAAAATTGTACGAAGCTTTAGAACTGTTAGGGGATCGCGTCCTGTACCTTGACACGGACAGTTGCATCTACATCGATCGACCGGGTCAGCAACACCCTAACATCGAAGGAGACCGTTTAGGAGCCTGGACAGACGAGCATCCTGACAACAAGATTCTAAGTTTCGTCAGTGGCGGTCCTAAAAATTACGGCTACGAATACCGGGACCCACAATGAGAAGTGCACACAGAGTGTAAAGTGAAAGGATTGACTCTGAATTATCGTTCCAGTCGAGTGGTCAACTTTGGGGTACTGAAAGAAGCCTTGCAATCGGGAGAGGATGGAAACTTTAAAGTGACCACTTATCAACCGAACAAGATTGTTCGTTTACCCACTCACCACATCGTCAGTCGACCCTTGGAAAAAGTCTATCAAATCGTGTACCAGAAGCGAGTTCGACTTCCCAATCATTTCACCTTACCGTATGGACACGTCGGTATTGGTCTGTATATAAAAAGGAACCCTAGGCAAGATCGATAGTTCATTGTGACTACCAAGACCGAGTGAACAAGATGAATACTTTCAGAGAAACACAAAACAAGTTTAGAAAGGCACAATTCAAGTGTGGGGTTTCTGAAGTGGAATGCGATTGTGAGCCTTGCGATGGGTACGATGCTGTACGTTGTGACCTTAGCGATGCCGTAAAGCATCATGGGAACTTTGTTCTCACTACCCCTATCAGGGAAAGTGATGCTGTGCGTGTCAAACCTGAGGGATGCGAAAGCGATGCCGCTCGTCCTCTTGGACACTTTACTGGGTTTCGTTTTAAAGGGGGATATTCACCTACAAGTCTATCCCCCTACGGATGTCATCCAGCCCTGAGCAAACTCCTGCCCATGTCATCCAACCCTCATCGAAACGAACCTGTGAACGACGAATATTCGTTTCCTGTGCGTTTGTCGGAATACTGCGACTTTGAAAATCGTCTCCAATCGTTCAAAGGAAAATGGCCTAAGTATCTCGGAGGACCGACCCCCGAAGAATTAGTCAGAGCCGGATTGGTCTACTTGGGCGAAGGAGATAAAGTCAAGTGCTTCAGTTGCGGTGTGTCACTTCACCACTGGGAACCGCAAGATTCGGCCTACGTAGAACATGCTCGATGGTCACCGAATTGTCATTACTTACCCTTAGTGGGACCGAGACATTGAAGTAACTTACCATAATCTGTTCATGGATACTTTACACGAGAACATTCGTGCTTTGCCTGTGGAATTGAGAGAACGCATTTACCGAGAGCTGGTCAAAATACAAGTGAAACGTAAAGAACAATTGCATCCGTTACGTCACCGGTGTTTGAACCACTGGTACCTGAATGCTATACAAGGACTGATTCAGTTGAAAGTGTTCCATTGGACAGACATTGATCAACTATCCCCTAGTTTTAAAAAGGATTGGTTTGCTATGGACGATTCTATCTACTACATTGTAAACTTACTGCATCGAATTCCAGAGGAAGAGTTAACGAATTACCAACATCTTGTACACAATGTCAACTTTGTGAAAGAGGAAGCTTCTGAACGAATTGTAATGTGTAAATTAGTAACTAAACGATTTAAATTCGACACTGAAGTAAAACCATGTCTGTGCAAACGGTACATTTCTTGTGTCAGACAAAAGAGGATTTAGTATGACCTATTCATGGATACTTTGCTAGAGAACATTCGTGCTTTGCCTGTGGAGTTGAGAGAACGCATTTACCGAGAACTGATCAAAATACAAGTGAAACGCAAACGCAAAGTTATTCATCCGTTTTTAAATTATGCTCTGTTCCAAAGTATAAGAAGACTGATTATGAGTGGATATCACATCAGGCACAAAGGTAAACGAAGCTATTGGCCACCACCCAAGGATTCCAAAAACAGTGTATATACTTATGGATACTTTACAAGAGAACATTTTGGGTTTGCCTGTGGAGTTGAGAGAAAGGATTTACCGAGAGCTGGTCAAAATACAAGTCAAACGTAAAGAACAATTGCATCCGTTACGTCACCAGATCTTTAACCACTGGTACCTGAATGTTATAAGAGGACTGATTCGTCAGAAATTCTTTCAGTGGTCAGACCTTGTTGAACACTTTCAGTTTGTGAATGATGAACAAGACGTTCGTAATTTTGGTTACTTCGAGATTCACCTACTACAACGTATTGAGGAAGACGAGTTAAAGGATTACCAACATTTGTTATGTGTAATCTGCTTAGCGAAAGACGAAACATCTAGACAAACTCTGACGTTTCGGTTACAGTATGTAACATTTAAATTCCCTACTGGAGAACGAACATGTTTAGTTAGAAATTACCTTTATTGCTTCCGAAACAAAGAGACTATAAAATCAGGCTGCCATGCGACGGATTATGTCACATATTATTGAACAGATTCCATGGAAGGAACTCAATGACCATATTCAAACCGTGGATCATTACCATCGATTATTACAAGAACTGTATACATTTAATTTGGGTTGACAAGTGGTGTGTGTCTTAGTGACTTGTTTTCTGGGATTTCGTTTACCAGCCGATTCTTTGTGGACTCTTTATGATCAGTACTTACCACCTCAATGGCCTTAAATGGTCACGAAAAACTCCTTTTGCTCAAAGCCTTGCGGGTTCATCTGGATACTTCTCGACCTCTACGGGAAAAAAAGATTCGTCAACTTTTAGCTACCCAAGACGTGTATGACGATGTGTGTGTAGCTTGTGACATACACCCCCATTGGACAGATGTCCGTGCCTGGAAAGAATGGGATTTTGAGGCTTGGACCCAAGAAGTGGCCCAGTATGCACGAGAGTTGTTCAAGGAAAAAAGTTACTTTTCAACCCGTGTTAGTGACGGTGCCAGAAGAACCCGTCACTCAGGACGGGACTGTCGCGGACAGACCTGAAAGACCCTTTCGGGAGGACACTTGTGTGACCTTACCCCCTACTATAGAACTGGTCAGAACTTTACCCAAAACATGTTGTAGAGACACTTGTGTTTATTCCACGTTAATGGTTATCATGTGCCTTTTATCCTTGTACTTAAGCCTTTGGCTTTTATGTATTTTTGTCTTTCGTATTCATGTTTAAAACATTCAATAACGTGTTCTGAAAAAAGTATATAAACTCTCGTCTTGTTTGTTTTCGTGTCACAAGTGACATTCCTGACACTATGGCTACCTCTGCTGTCTCTGCTCCCTCTTCCTCTACTGTCAAAGTCATCGACGAACACTTAAATCGTGCCAGTTGGGAGGCTTTGTATCTTCGTCATCCCTTTAACATGCTCATTGCTGGACCTAGCGGTTCAGGCAAAACTGAATTCGACAAACGTTTGATCGAACATAAACATCATTTGATCGATCGACCCCCTCAGCGGATCGTGTGGTGTTACAAAGAGTGGCAATCGGCGTACAGCCTCTTGCGAGAAAGTCAAGGCGATTCCATCGTGTTTGTGGAAGGCATTCCTAAAGAAGACGACGGCATCGTCTCTGACTCCAGTCAAACCCATTTGGTCATTTTTGACGACATGTTAGGAGAAGACGAAGAAGAAATTAAACTGTGGTTCACGCGCAAAGGGCATCACCGTAATGCCAGTGTCGTTTACATCACCCAAAATTTGTTTCAACAAAGTAAAGCCCATCGCACCATCAGTCTCAATGCGCATTACGTGGTCTTGTTTAAAAGCCCTCGAGATAAATCGCAAGTGCAAGTCTTAGCCAAACGGTTAGGAACGCCTTGGCTGACTCAGGCGTACGACGATGCCACTCAAACGCCACACGCCTATTTACTCGTCGATTTGAAACCTACGACCCCCGAGGATTTGCGATTTCGTACCCACTTGTTTCACCACTGGTGCCAAGACGGAGGGCATGTCCTGTACACGTCTCCGTCCTCGACTTAATTTCACTCCACATAAAAAATCTATAAAAACCTCAGACCCTTTTCGTCTGTCTCACACAACGTCAACATGACGTCCCTTCAGTCGCATCTTCCCGTCAAATTGATTCGTGCCTTGTATGGCATCAGTCGAGAAAAAAATCCACAAATACGAGCTCGTGTCTTAGAAGCTAGTCTCAAAGAAGTCTTACGATGGTTCACGGTGACGGCACGTCAAATACTCCAAGGAATCATTCAGATTCCTCATCAAACCAAACGCTTTTTTGATCGAAACAAAGTCGCTTTAACCCAACTGGCCGATCCCCGCATCGACACTCAAACCAAAAAACAGATCATTTTGAAACCTGGAGGGAGCGGTACTCTAGGAGGGGTCATCATTCGCTCTCTCTTAAGATGGGATCCTAATGCTCCAAAACTTCTCCCCAAGAAAAAAGTCAAACGGAGCCCCAAGAAGAAGAAAAAGACCAGGTCCCCAAGAAGAAGAACCTCTCCAGTGGCGGGACCCTCCTCTTACCAGACACCACCCCGGAAAAAGAAAAGAAGCCGCCAGAAAAAGAAACAGAGAAAAAGTCCCCAGAAAAAGAAAAGTCCACAGAAGAAAACTAGTCGCAAGAGAGGCACTTCGGCCAGGACGCAACTTTACACTCGCAAACCACGACCTGCCACGGCGGTGACCGTGTCTCCGGCAGCCTCACGTTCATCCACTTCTCCGTTGATGACACCAAGAACTGAAGAGTACTTGGAGACGTTGATCACACCAAGAACTTCTCCGTTGATGACCCCAAAAAGAACTTCCCCAGTGGCAGGACCCTCCAATTTAGTGGCAGTGGCTGCTGCTCACAAAGTACCTTCTCCCAAAATCAAAGTCCAAGAAAGATCGGGCATGTTACAAAGCTTACTGGATTGGTCCAAGCAAGAACTGGCTCGATTTAGTCCGTTGCGTACCCCTGCACGACGTGTCATGCCTGTCCTCAAATTGATACGACGTAAAGACAATCAGTGGCGACGCGTTCCAGTATAAAAAAGGTGTGTGTGACCAAGTAGGGTATCAGTGTTTTTTGGTGCTCCTGAAGACTCAAAGATGTCACCCTCCAGAAAACATCCCTCTTCTAAACATCCCCAAAGAAAGAAAAGGAAAGGACTGCCTCCTCGTTTAGTCAAACATGGGGACATGTTATCTGTCCTGTCCAAAGCTTCTCCACCTCTACGAAAAAAACTCATTCAATCAGCCTCCAAAGAGGTCATCGATACCGTGTGCGAATGTTGTTTGAACGTCTTGAAAGGCACGATCCCTTTGTCCAAGCACCAGAAACAATGCTTAGGCAAACATCGTCACGTTCTTCGCCAAATGGTTCAAAAGAAAATTCCCATTCGTCAAAAGAAGATGTTGGTCCAACGTGGAGGCATTTTACCCCTCTTGTTAGGTCCCTTACTGAAACGAGTCTTGGGAACCATGTTGGGACGACTAGTGGGAGCAAGATAAAAAGGCCCTCGGAAGTCCCAAGATCTCAGAATTGACCCCTGACAACCCCATGGAAGGACGAAAACTAGCTTTAGTGCCTTACAAACGATGGATGGAATACCATCGTTGGCAAGAACAACGCACCCCGCATTTACCTCCCAATCCCCATTTGAGCGAGATGTCCCAGTTACAACACGAATTGCAGTCCTTGATGGATCGCCAAGATTTGTCCGAAACAGAAAAATCGCAAAAACACGGTCAACTCTTGCAACAAGTGCAACTCTTTCACCAGAAAGCTTTAGACGAAACAGCTCTACCCACTCTGAAAGATTTTAAGACCTTGATGAAAAGTCCAGCACCATCACCAGTACCAGTACCACCACTACCAGTGACCAAGACAGAAAAAGGAGAAGAAGAAGAATAAGAAGAAGAAGGGTTTCAAACTCCACCAGAAAAAGTATGCAAGTTAACAACACCACCTACCTCCAGAACTGGATGGATTAAAAAGATGATGACCACCCCTTCTTCATCACAAGAGAAACAGAAAGTGAAGACAGAAGTGAAGACAGAAGTGAAACAAGAACCGATATCCCCCGCTCAGACATCCTCCTCGACACCTATTGCCGGTCGCACACGCAAAGCATTGCAATCCAAGAAAGTACCCCAAGAGAAAAAGAGTAGCATCTTCCAAGAGTGGGTGCCTTATTAACACACAAACACAAAAAATGGAAAAAGTCTTAGCCAGCATTTACTACGATCCCTCGCATCCTGCAGGTTACGCAGGAGTTCAAAAATTGTATCGTGCTGCCAAAAGTCGACTGAAAGGTCTCCTTTGACCTCAAGTGCAACGATGGTTACAAGAACAAGCTACCTACACTTTACACAAACCCATTCGACGCAAGTTTGCCAGAAGTCGCACCCGAGTGGAAGGCATCGATCATCAATGGCAAGCCGATTTAGCCGATGTCTCTCATTTGGCCAGCTACAATCGTGGCTACAAATATTTGTTTTGTGTCATCGACGTCTTTTCCAAATTTGCCTGAGTCGTGCCCTTGACTTCCAAATCGAGCAGCGAGTTAGTGCGAGCCCTGCAACGGGTGTTGACACAAAGCGGTCGTCACCCTCTTCGATGGCAAACGGACAAAGGCACCGAATTTCTGAACCAAGCTTTCCAAAAAGAATTAAAGAAACGTGACATTCATTTTTTTACCACCGAGAATCCCGAAACCAAAGCCAGCATCGTGGAACGTTTTCAACGCACTTTGAAAGAATGCATGTGGAAATATTTTACGCATCACCACACTCTGAAGTACATCGACATCTTACCGCTCCTGGTGCAAGCGTACAACCAATCTTACCATCGAAGCATCGGACGTGCCCCGCAAGAAGTGACTTCCGACAACGAAGTGCTGGTGTCTGAGCGTCTGTTTGGTACGTCCCCGACGAGGGCTATCCCCAAGAAAAGTGGAGAGTTGGCCGTAGGAGATTGGGTGCGCATTGGCAAAACCAAACGCACTTTTGACAAAGGTTACTTACCTAACTGGACGAACGAATTGTTTCGCGTCACTGGACGAGTGCATGGCCGTCATCCTACCGTCTATAAATTGGAAGACATGAACGGAGAAGTGCTCAAAGGAACGTTTTATTTGCCCGAGTTACAACGTGTCACCAAAAAAGAAGACGACGTGTACGACATCGAAAGCATTCTCGAACGCTGAACCCGTAAAGTAGGCAAACGACGTGTCAAAGAAGTCAAAGTACGTTGGAAAGGATATCCACCCAGTTTTGATTCTTGGATCGACGCTTCGCAAGTCATCGACTATAAAAAGAAGTGACCATCATGCCCTTTCACACAGACGCAGCTACGTCGACCACTCCTTCACCCAGTTCTTCTGTGCAAGATTTACAAAAACAACCTTTGTGGGTGTGGTGTGGAGAACGTGTGCCTAAAACGCAAATCGTCTTTTTCTGCCAAATCTTCGTTGTGTATTGTGTCATCGGGGCAGCCATTGCCAATTTGAATTTGCAACAAGGAGACAAAACAATTGTGGACCATTTTATTGAGCAGTTGCATCGGTTACCTGCTTCCCAATCCCTCCCTGAAATTCTCTTCCAACGGGAACCACAGGAACCTTGTGTTCTGTGCCAGTGCCAGTCACCACTCCAACAACAACCACAATCAGAACCCCATTTTGGGCGGAGACACGCCTCTGACGTCCAGTAACCCCTCGGACAGCCACAGAACTCTGGAATTATGAGTCACCAAAACCAATTTTACTTAACCTTACCCAGTGACAGTTCCATAGAGGTGTTTCCCCACAACACGTTGTGCTGTTACACGGCCAAATTACCTCAGGCCATCCCCTTAGATCACGAAGCCCATTGGGAAGTGGCTTTGGTAGAAATGATTCACCCAACACAAATCAAAAACATCACTGAAACTCAAAACACTTTTGACGTCGAAATTCTGGACCCAACAGTGCAGCAAACCATGACGACCACTTCTCAACATAAATCACTTCCCAAGACCTCAATACTCAGCAGTGACACTTCTCCTCTTTACGTTTATCACTTTAAAATTAACTCAGGCCATTATTTTAGTGCTCAACATCTGGTGGAGGCCATCGCTGACAAATTCTATGCAGCATTTGACAAAGTTCTGACCGGACTAAAAAAACGTGTCACCATTGAGTACCACAAACTGTCTCACCGTCTACTCATGAAATTTGCAAGTAAGGAAAAAAGTATACGTATTAAATTTTGCCCTGGATTGTATGACATTTTGGGTGGAGACCTCAATATGGTCACGGATAAGCAGACCAAAAAGATTCACATCGCAGACATTGACAACAACGGGCATTTTGCGAGGTACTTTCGTTTCCCGGTAGAACTGAACCAGGGACTGAATTTGATCTTTGTGTACTCCGATGTGGTGGAGTACAACGTGGTGGGACACACCTCCGTGCCGTTACTGCGTGTTATTCCTTTCAAAGTAAATTCTGCCACGGCCACTGACGAGGAAGGTGGAAACACTTACCACGTCCACCGCGAATTTGTACATCCTCATTATTTGCCTGTCAGCAAGTCGTATTTGGACACGGTCAACATTGCTATAAAAGGAGATCTGGGAAAAATATTCCATTCACCAAAGGAAAAGTCACGGTGAAACTCCATTTTCGAAAACGGTTCTCTCACGACTCGTAAGTCATGTATCCAGTGTACAGAGGGGTTGCACGACAGCGAGGACACGGTTTAGGAGATATGTTAAAATCCGCCTTTCGTTCGGTGGCTCCGGTGTTGAAACCGATGGTGACACGCGGATTGCACCCCTTGAAAAATGCGGCACTGACACAAGGCAAAGAATTTCTCCAAAATGTCATCATCGACAAACAAAACCCCAAAGAAGCCTTCATGAGGGCAGGCAAAAATGTCTTGCTGCAAACGGGGAAAGACCTTTTGGGCCGACGAGACACACCTATAAATGCCCTGCACGCTACCGAGTCAGGCATTCAGCAAGGACAAGGCAGAAAGAGACGAAGAAGAAAACATCCTTTCACCAGATTTCACACGTCTAAAGCTAGAAAGGCCAAGAAAAGAAGAACCGTTCGAGACTTAGACGTTTTCGATTATTGAGACACAGCAACAAAAAAATGATGCACCGAGAGTCTTGCGCCCGTTCCAAGTCGGAACTGGATCGTTTGCCATGCCCCCCACCATGATGACCATGCAAGAATCCCAATGGGTGGAATTTCATCCCGTCTTCTCATTGACAGATTCCGCTCCCATCGAGTTTGAAATCAAGGGACAGCCCGAAGATTACATCGATCTGAATACTTACTTGTTACTTGTACTTGAAAATCAAAGTTCTAGATAAGGATGATGGTGCAGTACAAGACACTGAGAATATAGCTCCCGTCAACAATTTCATGCATTCTTTGTTCAGCTCAGTGGACTTGTTCTTGAATAACAAACTGGTCAGCAGCAGCATGGATACTTACCCTTACCGTGCCTACCTGGAAAATCTCTTGACGTACGGAATAGATGCCAAGAATACTCATCTCAATGCATGTGTGCTATGGGAACCTGACGAAGCGACCAAGTTTGACGAAATAGATAAAGAAAATGATGGCTTTGAGGAAAGACGAAGCAAAATCTTAAATAAGAAGAGTTTAGAACTGATGGATCGTTTGCATTTGGACATGTGGTTGCAAGAGAAATATTTGCTGAACGGTGTAAATGTCCGTTTGAGACTGAATCGTAGCAGTGCCGCTTTCCATTTGTTGGCTGATACTACTGCTGGCAATCCTAAAAGCCAAATCGAGGACGTCAAACTCTACGTACGACGCGTGGAAGTGTTACCCAAAGTGGGAAATGACATCAGTCAAACGTTGAGCAGAACGACCGCCAAGTATCCCATACGACGCGTGGAAGTGAAAACGTTCACCATTCCCGCTAGCCATCATTCCATGATCGAAGATCATCTGTTTCAAGGACAGTTACCCAAACGTTTAATCCTTGGTATGGTCCTGAATTCAGCCTTCAACGGAGCCTTCCATCAAAATCCTTTCAACTTTCAACACTTTAAGGTGAAGAAAATCGAAGTCAGTCGCGATGACAAGACCTTGTGTACCCGACCTTTCGAAACTGACTTTAGTGACACGAAGATGAATTACTTGAGATCGTACTTGTCCTTGTACGAAGCCACCGGCCAGTTAGGGACCAACACCAGTCACGACATTACGTACGAAGATTACGCAGGAGGCTATGCTTTGTGGGCTTTTGATTTCACTCCAGACCAAGGCAGCGACGAGGGACATTTTCACCCTATAAAATCCGGTCAGATTCGTGTGGAACTTCAGTTTGCAGAACCACTGGACAAGACAGTGAACGTTATCCTGTATGCAGAATTTGATAATACGATAGAAATCAACAGTTTGAGAGAAGTCATTCCAGATTATTAGAAGCTATGGAAGACTGTTATCCCTCTTTACCTAGTGGAGAAGCTTTGGACATGGAATGTGAGGAGACCGTGGAAGGAGAATCTCAAGACAAAGACGAAGAAGTTGTCATGATGAAGTCGAGATGGCCAGAACAAGAAGCCCATTTAGTCTCCTGTTTTGCCAAACACTTGGTGGAAAAAATGACGGAACTGATCAAGAAAAATTGCTATGGATGTCAAAACGATCATCCCAGTCAAATTCAACAAGATAAATGCCTGATGTTGAGTCAAGAAGAAAAATTGGACGAGTATCTGGACGAAGCTTGGAGTCTCATCTCGGACGAAGACGTGTTGCATCATTGGTATAAAGACTTGCGTGAACATTCTTGTCCACCATTAACCACTCAAGAGATCCATCGTATCAAAGCTCTCCTGCATCAAAGTGAGGAGACGAAACGAAGAAACGGTTATTTGTCAGACATTTTCAAGCAAAAAGTCAGGATCGAATTGATGACTTATTATTACCTGTGAAGAAGAAGAAGAAGAAAAAAAACACACACAAATCAATGGATACCTTGGAACTTTATTACCTTTTGAACCACAGTTCGTATACGGCTTCTTGGAATCCTGTCGTCTGTGCTAAAGATGAACTCCCTCATCGAAAACCTCAAGACCATCAAGCTTACGTGATCAACACGGACGACAGTCATCTCCCAGGAACCCACTGGGTAGCCGTTTACTTTCCTCAAGAAGGATGTGTGGAATATTTTGATTCGTATGGATTCCCTCCTTTGGAAGACGATATCATCGACTTTATGAGAAGAAATGCTCAGACCACCCGATTCAATAATGTGAAATTACAAGGCACAGATTCCTTGGTGTGTGGACAGTACTGTGTGTATTTTCTGCGTCATCGCAGCCTGGGTTATTCCTTAGAACATTTAGTGACTCATTTTGATCCTCGTTCTTCTTCTAGAAACGATGTGAAAGTAGATCGATGGTTTTGTGACCATTATGCTTATCTTTTGTCTCAAGCTAGGAAACGTAGTGTCCATCAATGGCCTAATGATTTCCAATAGTGGAAATCACAATTTCATTCACAACGTTGCCATCCCTGTTTAAAGTAGAGTGTAAATTGAAAAAAATGTTTGTCATTTGAAAAAAATGTTTGATGTTATATTGTTGGATTATTGTTAAAAAATGTTAGAGTTGTTGGTTAATGTTAAGTGATTTTGAATAAAACATGTTGTGTTTTGAAAAAAATGCCTTTGTCGTTTGTTTGGCTATAAGAATGTTGATTTATGCTCTTTGACTTCTTACTATCCCTCTCACGACACTCATTGAAGGTTGCGGCTCGAAAACCGTAGAGGGATGTTTTCCTTCACGTCCGCGCTTTGACTTTAAGAACCGGGGCAGTTTCCAGTCTAACCATCCATTGTCGACTCATCCTCCTACGAAGATGTGCTCCAAACTAGCTAAGCTCAACGAAGCCTACGTGAATTTGCATAGGGTCAGACAGTCTGATACCGAAGCCTGAAGAGATAGAGAATGTGAGAATGCTAAAAGTCACTGAAGACCTGATAGAAGAGTTCTTCAGAGAAGAAGTGAACAGGGAGAAAGAAGAATGGACAGAGAAGTACAGACTTCAGAGACAGCAGCAACAGCAACAACAACAGCAGCAGCAGCAGCAGCAACCTGAACCTGACAGAGGCTTTGTCGATTGTCGTATCGACACCAAAGAGTTCTTCTTCTCTTTCCGAAGAAGCAGACCTATCGCCAGAAAGTCTATCCTCAGAGGACATCGCATTCTTAGAAACTAAAAGATTGCCATAGCAAACCAAAAAAAACAGCCCTTTTCAGGGCTACCCCAATACTCTAGAAAAGAAATAACAATCGATTTGCCAATGTGTGTAGGTAGAGTAGTGTGAATATAAACACTGACTCTTTTTTATAGTGTGAGGGTATGTATTTGTGTATAGGATTGTGCGTTTGTAAGTGCTCACGTACGTTGGTGTGGATAGTAGATTAAGATCATGTTTTTTTTTTGCTGTTTGAGGTGTGGGGAGAGTAGATTTGGGGTTTGATTGCTTTGCGTATGTGGATAGTATATTGAAGTGATTAATGAAAATTTTTTTAGAATAGTGATGGGTAGTATAAAAAAGTGAGTGAGTGTTTCTTTTATGTCCACGCGTTGTTTTGGTCATGATCTAGGTAAGATCAATTTTATGTTTTTAGGGGGATGTTTTCCTTCACGTCCGCGCTTTTAGTATAAATTAAAAGTCACTCGTCAGTCCAGCTACCCTTGTTGATTGATCAACACCAGAATGAACACCAGACTAGCGAAACTGTTGGAACTTCATGTGCATCTGGAATATGCCAGGCACCTGTTGAACGAACTGGCCGCGGAAGCGATTGTGGAAGAGGGAAGGATGAAAGAGGAGGAGAGAAGAAACAAAGAAGAGGAGGAGAGAAGATACAAAGAAGAGGCGGAGAGAAGATACAAAGAAGAGGAGGAAAAGGAGAGAAGAAATTTCAGAAACCCCGAGAGAGAAAATTGGGATTCTGAAGCTATTTATCCTGCCTCTGCTCTCTCCCCAAAAAAAGTAAAAAGCAACTGGGGAACAAGATGTGTATGTGGCGCCAGGCCTGGAAGGTGCCATCATTAACCAGGTGTCCATGAAGTTAAAAAAAAACAGCCCTTTTCAGGGCTACCCAATACTCTAGAAAAGAAATAACCATCAATTTGCCAATGTGTGTAGGTAGAGTAGTGTGAATATAAACACTGACTCTTTTTTCATAGTGTGAGTGTATGTGTTTGTGTGTTTGTGTTCGTGTTTGTAACTGCTCACGTAAGTTTGTGTGAATAGTAGATTATGGGTTTGTTTATTGTTTCTTAGCGTATGTGGAGAGTATAGTTTGGGTTTTATTATATGAAATGAGAAAGTAGGGGGATGTTTTCCTTCACGTCCGCGCGTTGTTTGGTCATGATCTAGGTAATATCAATTTTATGTCTTAGGGGGATGTTTTCCTTCACGTCCGCGCTTTAACTATAAGAACCTATAAAGTTCGTCGTTCGCACGATTCTACAGAATAATCTAGACAAGATGACGCAAGTGACTGATTTATTTAATCATTTGAGGCATATCTATTTCTGGATGATAGATGCAGAATATGCTATAGAAAGGATACAAAAGGAATGGAAGTATGAAGATAAAGAACACTTGGTAACCAGTCAAGTCGAACGTCTAAAGGCCGCCAGACATATAATAGAAGGAATGATAGAAGATGAAGTCAACAAATCAAGAGGATTTATTGACCCACCTTATGTCAGAGTGGGGAGTTTGAAGGAAGCACTGGATTATGTCATCCAAGTCCGGTGCTTCCTAGAACATATAGTGTATTGGACGGAGTTGTCATATGTGAAGAGGGGGCTGGACAGGTTGAAAAAAGGAGAAGAAATAATGAAACAAGTGATGACTGAAGAGGTGAAAAAGATAAAAGAAAAATGGAGTCAAGAAAGACAGGATAAGGAAACAATAAAGAAGAAAGAGGCCTTTGACAAAGTCAATCAAAATTGGATCAAGATACAAGAGAAGTTCAGAGCTAAGGGTCACCCAGACTGGTTACCAGAAAAAGAAAAGAGGAAGAACAAAGGAATCTGGGGAAAGATTAGGGGTTGGATGAGGAAATGGAGGAAATAGAAGAAGAAGCAGAAGAAACCCAAAGGCCCTTTTCAGGGCCACCCACATTTCTCGAAAAGAGAATGACTTTCGATTGCCTACCCCCTTTTTTTAAAATTTTTTTTTAAAAAAAAATCCCATGTTCAATTTCCCTTGACGCTATACAGTCCCACCCTGTTTAAATTCCTTTGACGCTATACAGTCCCTATTCCCATGTTCAATTCTTCTTGAGGCTATATCGTCCCACGATTTTTCTCCATGTTAAATTCCCTTGAGGCTATATGTTCCCACGATTTTTCTCCATGTTAAATTCCCCTGAGGCTATATGTTCCCACGATTTTTCTCCATGTTAAATTTCCATTGAGGCTATATGTTCCCAGAGGGGTCTGCAATGTTAATTCCCACTGAGGCTACGGTATCCCACTTAACTACTGTCTGGTATCAAACGAGGGGAAAATAGTTGCCACATGTACGGTACCATGAGGCTGTCTATTTAGGATCCCTTCAGTTCAACAAAATTGGGCATCCTTTACTTTCCAATCAGACCGCCTCGGATGCGGGAGGTCGTGAGTAGTAGGGGAGGCGAATCCTACAACTTTTAGAAGGTTCCAAATGCCGAAATAAACCCTTTATAAAACCACGATGACGCTTTATGTAAACGCAATTGTCGCCGTCGTTGCTGACCTTTGTTGTCGTTGCCCTCCCTGCTGCTTTCTGCGTCCCTTTTCGAAAACTAAGGTCTTTATCGATGTGCGAAAAATAAAACATTCGCGCGTCTGTTGTCATAAATGAAAAAAATGTTATACTAAATAATGGTTCATTCGAAATCTTACACAGCTAGACTAGCCAGAGAGCGAGAAGAAGCACTTAAGAAATATATCCCTGTAAAGGAGGATTTAAAAAAAAAATGTACAATTACAACAAGAAGCTAAGGAAGGTTTTACAGAATCAACTGAACTATTGTTTAAGCCTGTTACCACATCATTATCGCGAACTGCTCAACAACAAAATGTTGCAACAAGACGGTTAGCATCCGCAGCTGAACGATCCGCTGAGCAGCTACTAGGGCGGTCACTGCTATCAGGAGAGTTGCAACAAGGCCACCCGAAGAAGTTTTTGTAGATGCGTCAGAAACGCTACCTGGAGCCGAAGCTCCGCCGGAATACAAACCTGGAAAAGCAACAATCAAGGAAGATAAGGCAAACAATATTAGGATGAAAAATTACGATAACGCGGTTGATCTTGTAGGTGAATTTAATGATCGTGAAAACTACCTGGAGCTGGGTTCACCGCAGCTGACCTATGGCCAATGGGAACAGTTGGTGTTTACTACACATTAAGGTATTCAGCGGGTCACGGCAAAATACGAAAATGATTTTGAAGATTTAAGAAAGATGTTGAAGCAAAGAGAGTTGCAAGCCCTGTTGTGACTGCAGATCTGTCAACACCATTAAAAACACCCCCGATAATAAAACTGTCGACTAGCATGAAAAAAATATCCGGCAGGGGTTTGGGGAGTGGTTTTATTCCCTGCCCTGATAATATTTTCAATGACGTTTCGCGGTTAGAAGTTCTCATAGGAGGAAAACGCGCTGGAAACAACTCACCAGAAATAATTAATGAAGCCGCTTGTATTTGTCGGCGATTATTTCAAGGTGGTGTTATTGATGCTAATATATACCAAGAACTCGTCGATGAACTCGTTGATGATTACAGCGATTAGATAAATAATAACAAATAACATAATATGGTTATATACAACAAACATTACACACCCGTACAAGTCAAAGCAATAAAATCACGATTACCAGTTTATAGAGCAACTTACGGAGACGGACTCGGCGATGTGGTTCAGGGTTTATTTGCGGGGTTAGCACCAAAAGTGGGTCCTCTTGCAAAACAGTTATCAATGAAAGCTATTAATGTTGTTGGTGATAACGCTCCTGGTGCAATTGTTAGTGCTGCTGGTAAGGCACTCTCGGCAATCAAAGAAAGACTGGCGCGACTAATGCGTAAACCTCAAAAAGGTTCGCCGCCACCGGTGAAATTGCCAAGCACCGAAATCATGCCCGAGGATGTTAGTAAGGTGATAAATCAGGCTGTAAATCAGAAACTAGCAGCGTTGATAGATCAGGAATCTGACGCACAAAGAAATATCACAGCAAATTTGATAGCAGGAAGTAGACTTCGTGTGAGACGATAATGATTACTATTTGGAAAATACGAAATAGTATAAAATGTTCAAATACATATCCGGCCGAGCATTCAATATAGATGAGCCGGTCCTGCGAGATAACTCAGTGCGTGATTATCAATTTTATTCCTATGACGCACGAAAACCAAATCAACGAGGGCGTATCGAACTTCAAGTTCATGATACAAGTAGATATTTCCTGCCCACTGAGGCGTTTATTGAAGTAGAAGGCGAACTTGTAAAGGCGGATAATACTGCATACGGTCCCAATACACGAGTTGGTTTTTTCAATAATGGAATTATGGCATTATTTGATAGTGCTATCTACATGATTGATGGAAGAAATATCGAATCGATTCAGAAGGATGTCGATGTTGCTACAACAATAATTGGTCTAGCAAGATATTCTGATGATTACACAAGATCAGCTGGTCCATCAATGATGTTTGCTAAAGATTATACCGACAATGCCGATCACATTCAGTATACTGAAGTGGTATTAAAAGACACTTCTGCAGCTGATCGACCAGCTGATGTCCCCATTAAGGTCATAGTTAAACCGGCTGCTGCTTTTAATGTTACAAAAGTTAGCGAGACTCACAACTTAGGATTTGCAACACGCCAATCAATGTTGTCAGGAACACGAAAAAGATTTTCGTGCCCGATTCCACTTTCTCACATCTTCGGATTTTGCAGAGATGCTAGAAGGGTCATCTTTGGAGCTAAACACACAGTTGAGCTCGTAAGAAAAACTGATGACAATGATGCGATCTGGCGAGGGGCTGGTGTTGCTGATGCTGGTATGGTAAATATAACAAAACTTTCATTGTGGATGCCGGTATTAACTCCATCGGTCACAGAAGAACCGCGATTGCTCTCTTTTATGAATCAAGGTAGCAAATCACTGTTATCGTGGTTGACAGTAACCACAGAAGCTATCCAAAGTTCCGTCAAAGATATATTTACTTGGCATATAGCATCACAGCAAAGGGTTTCTGCGCCACGACATATTTTTATTGCGCTGCAGGATAATCGTCGACTGAATAATCAGGAACGTTCGCATATGATATTTGACAAACTCGACGTTACCGAAGTTTCGCTGAGGATAAACGGGCAACAAGAACCATCTGAAGATATATCATTAAGTTTTACACATAATCATGTAGCGCGCGCATATAATCGCTGGCTGACGTTTTTGTCGCGTAACACATATAGATACTGGGACGCAAATATCACAGTTTGATTTTACAAATCTGTACCCGATTTATTACTTTTCGCTGGAGCATCTTGATTTATCCAAACAATCTGTCGTTGATATACACTTCCGAGCTCGCGTAGGTGCATTACCCAAAATTGCAGATGGTCCTCCAATTGTGTATGGTCCCTATAGAGCAATCGCGGTCATTCTCAGTGACAAAACGATGTTACTCGAAGGCACTAGTGGTCGAATGAGAGTCATTGATGCACCAGTAGAAAACATGTAGATATTATTTTAATAAGGTGTAGACAATTAGATCAATCTCGTATTAAATAAAATGTCATTCAGTTACGTTAATGTCACTCTGACTTCTGGTCAGGCGAAAAAATTACAATCAAAAAACGCGAGCACATGTGGGGCAACGATAACACTAAAAAATGATCAAATTACTAGCGGTCCAAACAGGTTATCGCTGACTAAAACACAACTTAATCATTTCAATAAAGCAAAACAAGCAAAAACCTGGGTTCAACTTAGTTTTGCTCCAAAAGCCGTCAAAGACATGATTAAAACCGGTGGTATATTTCCTCTTCTCGCCGCGATACCAGCACTGATAGCTGCTGCTGCCCCAGCTGTCGCAAAAGCAGCCGCGTTAGGAGCTGTTGGAACTGCTGCTAGAATGGCACTGAAGAAAGCCACAGGTGGATCCAAAAGTGGATCTGGATACAAAAAAGGACGCGGCCTAAGACTTCCAGGAACTCCGCCTTCATGGTACCCAAGACGGTTCTAGGTTTTACACCAATGTCAAATTTTGATTTACTCGATGCTGTTAAACAATTAAATATAAAAAATTTCAGAGGCGTCTTTATGCGAGATCAGCTACCACCACATCCAAACAATCCAGAAACCGGAATTATTAATCTCGATAACAGCGATGGTCCAGGAACTCACATGGTTGCTTACGCGATCCATCCACGTGGAATTATCTATTTCGATTTGTATGGGTTAGCACCGCAGTTGACGAAAAATTATGTTAGCACGATATTTACAACCGTCGGAACCATATTTGCTACTCGTTTAAAAATACTGGCGACACAATGACAGGTGAACTCAACATGAAGAAAAATAAAATAGTGGTGTTAGCGGATCCAACATCCCCGGAAGATGCTGCGACGAAAAATTATGTTGACACCGTTGACGGTAAATTATCCACGTTGCGGGCCGAGTATGACGTTCACATAACAGCGTTTTCAAGACTTCGTAGAAACTTTCGAAAAACTAATGAAACCGCAGAGGAATTCTTTGGTACTCCACACCGTTGACATAAAACTTTCTGATATCAAAACTAACATTGACACGATCAGATAAACACAGTAAGATATCGTAAGTGGAATTCCTGATATCGTTAATAAAAACAGTTTGATTAAAATACCATCTGGAGTTACACCCGGGAATATTACCAACATAGTATACACAGTATCATCCGGGTTCGCAACATGGTCAAAACAAAATAATACTATCAAATATACAGCAACAGTCACTGTAGTGTACAGGTTGTCTGTGTTCAGTGCCGCTAAATTTGAGATATTTACAACATATCCCTGGCGACATTCCACCGACAAGTATTCCGGGGTTGTGACTATCATATTAAACAAGGGGACCGAATAAACATTTATACTGGAATCCGCCGACAAGAAATTAACCGCAACATCTTACTGGTGGTGTTTGGAATTTGTAGCTGAAACACCTCAATTGGTTACTGCGTACAAAAATAAATGGCGTTAAAAACTAAACTAGCATCAACACAACATTAGATGCTCAGTAATATAGATATGATCAAGAACGCAAACGGCAGTCAGAGTTAAAAAATACCATTAACGAATGCACAATAAAAGTAAAAAAAATACAAGCGGCGTGTAATCATCCTAGACACAATAGTGTATTCAGTATCCGCGATAGTTGCATCTACTGGAGTATTATTATCAGCTCTAACACCAGTGACAACTGCAATCGCAATCACAGTTACAGTTTCAACATCAAAGACAATTGCAGGCGTTGTTAATATTATCGCAAAATAAAATATCCTCATGCGCGCTAAAAAAATTGCACGAATATGAAAAGTTAAACAATGCGGCCATGAGCGCCTACTCGAAATTGTCGTCGTTGATATCATCAAGCCTAAACGACGAAACAATATCAGATTCCGAATTTGCGCAAATGGTTAAGATATACGAGGAATACACCAGTCATTTGAAAAGACAAAAGATAAATAACAATGTCGGAATTACTTCATCAAGCTCTGCTTGATATAGTCACAAATACAAGCCCAAAACGATCTTCTTCGATAACAGTAATCTCGACTAAACCAGAATTCAGTATTAATTTTCCAACTGCGATTCCAGTAAACGAGATCGCGTTAGCACAATTACGAGTATATCACAGTTGGCCCAATATCAGATCAAAATCGTTTGGTGGATTGCCAGCGAATAATTCGTTTGTGTTTGCAAATAAAAATAAGCAAGATGGTACTCCCGACTGGAACGTCATTGGGTTACCAACCGGGTCTAATCAAATCGAAGAAATCAATGAAGAATTACAACGTCGAATAAAAAATATCACAGGAAAAGAATCTTAGATAACAATAACTGTTCATGAACCAACGCTGTCTTCTGCCATCGAAATAAACTCTCCAGACTACGCCGTAGATATATATAATAGTTCGATCAGAACAGTGTTAGGATGGCCTAAAACTCCACCCTAAGCACCACCAATACCACCAGAACCTAAAGAGTCTGATTATATGACTGACAATAAGTCATACCACAGAATTTTTACCAGTATACGAGGATAATTTAATTGAGCTATAAAAAAACGCAACATTGGGTAGTATATTTGAATTTCACAGTAAGGATAATATCATATGGTTTTTTACTTATGAACGAGATCTCCAGGGAGGAACAGCTAAATACTTTGTTGTACACCTAGATGAGATCAATGATTACTTCAAATTCATTGATCAAGAACATGGAAGACAACTACAGCGACTACGACAACTTTTCCAAGAACATCTTTTTGATACATCGCTACGCAGCGAAATTATTAAACAAACTGAGATATTAAATCAGCTCGCATATGACATGGAATATTTTAACCAGCGATTAATTCAGGCGATAATCGATCATGTTGACGGCGTAACCAAATATAAGCAACAATTTTTATACTTCTTTAGAATACCAGAGGCAAATCAACGAATTTTAAACTTCCTTAGTATAACGTAACTGAGCTAAAAAAAATCCGTTACTGACCTCATCAATGAGTTCTTTGATGACATACTCGCACAGCACAGACGATCACTTCCACCAGCAAATATCCTCAAATACAACAATAACCCATTCGGAGAAGGCAGACATGTATCTCCGGGCATCGTAAATATAACCGAAGTGGTCGCGCTCAATCTTGTGTGTGATGTCATTGATGGCAGTTACAGCACAGACACGACAGTATCAAATCAAGTCCAGCAAGGATTTGTTCTTTATTCATTCACCCCGAAAGATATACCACCTGGATTTTTAATCGTGCAAGAGCCGATCAATCTAGTCTATCTACGATGTCATAATCCGTGGCTGACCAGAATAAATTTCAAACTGTGAGACCAGTCTGGGCACCTTCTTGATTTTCGGAATGAAACACTACATATTAATTTATTTGTAAAGTCTTAAAGACTTTCAATCCTAGAAGTGGAAATCTTACGATTTCTAAGACTTCCAAATCAAAGATTTTCGGGATTTTCAGTCTTAGAAGGTGAATAATTTTATTTTTGGGCACGAATATTTTATTTATATATATTTTATGCACACTGTCCGATTTGCTAATTTTGATAGGGTATTTACTAATCAAAATCATAAAAATTCAACGTTTTTCAGTAAAAAGTAAAAAAATATTATATATTTATTGAAATCTGCAGGAAAATTTATTTTTTACTGACTGACAATTAATCAAGTGAGTATTATATAATGCATCACCGCGTAAAATGTTTCATACATAACAAAGAACTTCTTGATGAATCTGTCAAAACCGGAAAAGTTACCCCGGAAAAAATAATTGTTGACAAATACGGCACTGACGATTTTATATTCACTGATACGCAACTGAAAAGACTAAAAAAAGATCATATTGTGATCGCGCATTGCAGTATGCCTCAAATTTTAGAGTATGTACGTATATTTAGATCTTAGATCTTAGATCTTAGATCTTAAATATGTACCACCACATAAATGTTTTCGTGTATGACAAACAAGCGCTCGAGCAAGCAGTTAAGGCCTCATTTACCCAAGAAGAAATTAACGTTAAATTCATTATTGACGAATACATTGACGAAGATTTCTTGCTAACACAGCAACAGTTAGATAGTCTCAAACGAGAGCATATTATTTCAATTGTATATGACCGAGATCAAATTCTCAATTATGCGCACTCTTACATTAAATCCGATCGATTAAGGGAAATATTATCTAACTCGGACTGATACAAGTCATCTTGATTTTATCAAGGAAGTAAAAAAAAATAATTATCACTTTTTTACTTTCGATTTCATTTCCAAGTACTTGATTTCATCAAGGTGACTTCATTTCCAAGTATTTACTTCCTTGACTTCGTCAAGGGACATACAATTATTTAGCTGTCTTATACGAGTATTTATCACCTTCCTTGTTTCATATTCTTGGGCTAATTCCAACCTAATTTTTCAACTGCACGAGACAACGAAACAAATTCATTTATTTGTGCTTTTTTACTGTAGCCAGCGATTTATATAAATTCGTCTGGATCCTCTTTATAAATCTGTACTGTGCAGGTAAAATATAACTCCCTGCGCATTTAGCGTCATGTAGTGTTTCAAAATCAGATATGATTGTTTCAGGATTTAGTTCATCGGATATATTAAATCCGCGCTCTTCTAATTTTTTAATATTTTTTAATATTTTCGTAATTCATATATATATTTATAAGAAAAAAATAAACAGTAACCATGATGAACGGTTATCAATCATGGTTCTTGCACTGGCCTATATGTTTCACGAGGTGCTTTCAGACTTGAGATTTTTGTCTTAGAGACTTTTGTCTTTTTATATCTCAGTCTTACAGAACCTTTCTAATGGTTTCTCGGCATCCTCGTGACAGAGTCATGGGCTGCATTCTTTGTTGGACCCATGTGACGTAGAGCTTTCTGCATCCAAGGTTACTGTGTATTTTGGGAGGCTGCGTTTCGCCTAAGCGAAAGTGGAACTGTCTGTGTACATACCCCCCAAGATCAAAATCCCAGGGGTGATAAACACACCCCCACGATTCGACGTGGAGGAGATATGTACACGAGGGCCCTGCTGGAACCCCCCAATTTTATTATAAAACTCTATAATTGGGACCGTCGACAGTATGTCCGTGACGAGACTCGAACCGCTGACATTTGATAAAGTCGGGGACGAGAGTCAAACGCTTTACCACTTCACCACGGTCTTATCTGATAATACAGGATTTAAAATTATCATATAGGTAACTATTGACAGACAGTTAACAAGTTCTGAAACATTACTGCTGAATTTAAATTCTGAATTTAAGTTCTGAACTGGATTTTAAACACTAAATTTAAGTTCTAGAC
This sequence comes from Sinohyriopsis cumingii, assembly GCA_028554795.2. Taxonomy (NCBI): domain Eukaryota; kingdom Metazoa; phylum Mollusca; class Bivalvia; order Unionida; family Unionidae; genus Sinohyriopsis; species Sinohyriopsis cumingii. The sequence goes on along the minus strand of JAPYKE020000103.1, from coordinate 1,657,755 downwards.
TGGATTCTAAATATTACTGTGAAAAAATAACACTTACATGTACTGACAAACGCGGAAGTGTTATAGACTGCGACTCAGTGTGTACACAATTGGCTGTAAAAAAAAACAACTGTATACCGCGCTGGATATCATTACCTGTAAAGGGTAATGATATATGTGTTGCACAATCCCTTTGACAAAGTCACCTTGACAAAGGGAGAGTAACTAATTGCATGAGATATGCTTAACGGAGTTATCTCCCTTAAATAATGCTAAATTTACATTAAAAATCTTCAGGATTTTAGTGAAGTACCTAACAATAATGAAAAACAATCTTTTGTTTATTATATTTTTGAGAGGGCAGATTTAGTTATATTTCCTGCGACTCTTCGTACTGAAGGCGCACAAATATCAAAACACTTGCCAGCCTCGCTTATTGAATAAAATATTTATTTTCCGTTTGTGTTTAAATTTATGGATAAAATTGCTTTGGCTCTTTTATCACTACAGCCAGTATTACCAGACTTACAATTTTGACTTCGTGTTACAATTCTCTGATTGGATAAAGAATTATCGAGTTTCTTGTTGTTGATGTGATCGATCACAAGATCATCTTTGATCTCTCCGTTAAAGACCTCAAATACGAAACGATGACAGTGATACCTCTTTTTCTTCCCAACACTAAACGCTAGATAACCAGCATTAGTAACAAAACCAACTGGTTTTTTCAACCTGCAATTCTGACTATTCCCTCACGATTCGCTTCGTAATTCTTAATGATAGGGTGTGGGACAAGTTCTTGATTCATTTTATGTATATAATGTATTTGTCTAATTTATAATTTGTCTGAAAACTTAGTTATATAATCGCGCTCACATTTTAGCGCATCATTGTTATTTTTTTTGGTTATAATACCTTTTAAGTCCACGGTATCTTTTTCCCGCGAAACTTGCACATAACTGTGTTTTACCCCTGACCCCAACACCACATCGCAGACATGGTATTGGTCCTAAACTCCCCCTTCTAATGCTTTGGGAATGTTCCCCTCAGAATTCTTTTCTGCAGGATTTGTTGCAAACAGTTACAGATCCAACTTTAAACCACTTGCATTGATTCATTATATATATAATATTTCTTATTTAAATGTTTGGCTTAAATATAATATGGGGGAGTTTGAAAGATTATCTGCAATCAAGCCCTGGAAAGCTTCTAGATTCGATCTTGACAGACTAACCCCTGACTCGCGGAGACGAGCCCTGACTGATCTGTTTGATATTATCAGGAATGCCAAAAAAGAATTTCGTAATGATGGAGCATCTCACATATGGTCTACATTTAAAATTATACGCGACACTGACTCTGTCAATGTTGACGAAGTCAAGGACGCTACAATGAATGATGCACGAGCGAAAACGATCATCGATTATCTCCCCCTTGATAATCAGAAATATTTTTTCAGAATAAAATTTATTGTGCAAGCAGATTCCGATACGTGGATTATCCGTGACAAACGTGACCCTGTCCTTGCTAATAGAAAAACCGCTCTGTTAAGTAAAGATTCCAAACCAGGAATGTTGACTGGGATTGATAAACCATATTACGCTCGAGCGTATCCTGTGACCGCGGTCATTTATGGAATCTATCCGATAAAAAAAAACAAAAATCAACAAACTTGCCCCAATGAGATTCTCAAAGCTGAATTGTGTAGCCGAGCGAGTAATGGAACATTTCAAAAATGCGATGCGCGGAAACGGTCTAACTGATCTAAGACGTTCCAAGATAGCAGCGTGGGCTGAAAAAGTCAAGGATACAGGAGCATCAATAAACGATGTTGCCGAGGTAGAAAAAGCACTAAGATTTCCATAACCGTAACAACGATAACAGAGGAAGTATTATACAAATCGAAATATAATCGGAACGAAGCTCCAATAAATATCATTGATCATAACGCTCACGTTTGGACTAACGCAGTTACGATATTTCCGCGGGATCGTGTTGTGAAATATTATTCGTCTAAGGGAAATATGTTTGATTTTATTAAACAGATAAGCAAAAACGACCCTGTGTCTGTGTGGTTGTTTAAAAGTTCTGAAGATGGCGAGTATGATCAATTTGTAAGATCTAACGGTGAATTATACCGGACGGAATCTCTGCAACAGGAAATGAAAAAACTCGTACAGAGATATTCAAAAAACACTGAGCAGTTATTAACTAATTGTTTTACAGTTCCGAGTGTTGCCGCTCACGCCGCCAGAGAAAGAAATTCATGGAAGCCAACCCGAAGTGAGTTTCTCGAAGATATACAATTGAGTTGTGTCGAGTATGGACATGGCGGTTTGTGGAATACCAAGTATGACCACAGCGAGATGATATCAGTTGATATGGTTGCGTGTTATCCGGAAAGCTTTCTTGGGATGGGCGAGTGTAGTGGATATTTTAAAAGATTTGGACATCCCACGAACTCGATGAAGCGAGTTGCTATAAATGGTCTTTTACCCGATTTTGACTTCACAGGATTTGCTCGTGTAACGTCGTTTGCGCTAGCTGAAAAACTTCATCCAATTTGTTATGTTTGGTTTGGCAGACATTTCTCAGAGAAACGTTGGGCACCATTAGTGTTGTTGCAATATATGCTTGACAGCCGAATACTGGTATCGTTGACGGTCAGTGAAGCAATCATATCATATCGACCGCAGACTTCGGTTTGGTTACCAACACCGAAGCGTATCAGTCTCGATGAAGTCATTGAGGAATATGCACGAGAGTGTCCAAATACTCCTGTTGATGTCAATAACAATAACGCTCCTAATATTCTTAAGATTAAACTCAGCAATAGTGAAAAAACAGCAAAAGATCTCGGTAGAAGAATAATCGGTAAATTTACTCAAGGTGGTGCATATGATCATAAACGACATCACTCACGATTGATTATGGATGACGTTGAATTAAATTTTATAATTGCTGATGCCGCTGCGAGAAAGATATTTTGTAATTGGGAGGACGCTTTCTTGTCCGACGGAACACAGTTGGGCACAATTGTTAGTTATATTAATGGAGAATCACCTTAATACACACATTTAAGATCTTCGATGCTGGCTTATGTTTCTATAAATTTGCTATCGCAAGTAAATAGATTTCCTGACACTGCAGTTAGAGTTGCAGCGGATTCATTTTATATCGATAAAAGATATTCAGAATTACTGGCTCGTATTACAGGCAATGATGAATCATGGGGCTCGTGGAGAATAAAAAAGGAAATGTTACATTGCTTTTGTGAATCCGCTGATGTTACGATCAAAGTTATTGCAAATCAGAATTATCAGAAGTGTCGTTGGCACCGTCTGTGAATGATCCAATCACCAGACACAAAACCGTTTATTTGAACGGACAGGGGGTTCTGGTAAGACAACTCGAACGATTGAATTATTTCGAAATTCAGATTTAATTGTGCTAACATCTACACACAGACTCGCCAGGGAGATCAAACAACGAGGAGTCAATTCTTGTACTTATCACAGCTTTTTCAAATACAGCGGTGGTGTATGCACTCCTGACCGAATGGGAGAGAAATATATTCCGCGGATTATTATTTGGGATGAAATAAGCACAGTGTCGTTAGATATATTAAAATTATTTCTTGATTGGCTATTAACAAAAAATACTGCAGTCGTTATGTGCGGCGATCATGGTCAGCCACCACCTTCTGTTGGTCCATCTCCGCATTTGTGGTTAAAAGATTTTGTTGACTGCGTTGAAGAAGTGTCTGATGATTATAGATCTCTTGATGCAACGTTGAAGGAATTTAAAACATTAATCAGATTACAACCGAATAAAATTCAATGTGAAATTATGCGAAAAATAATTTCAGAGACTTCAATGAGCGACTTTTGGAAAACGTGGAGACCAAACGATTTGATAGTGGCAAGAAGAAAGATAGAGACACACTTCAACAGCAGTTATTTCAATTACAACGGGAGAAATTTCCAATGTTGCCAGTGCCATTGTGTTATAGACCAGCTGATACGCGGTTACAGAATATTGACGTTGATATACCAGGACAGACCGAAAAACAAAATCTCGTATTAAATGATATTGTCACAGTTGATGTCAATGTTGTTGAAGATGCACTAAAAATGAACAAATCCCCGTGGACGCTAGGATATTCAATGACGATTCATTCATCTCAAGGACTGACTATTTCTGATACAGTTGTTTGGATCGTTGATGATCGAATCGAGTGGTCAAACTTTGTTTACTTAGCAGTGTCCAGCGTCAGAAGAATATCTCAATTGCGGAGAATTGTTTTGGACGAGTCAATGGCTGATGAAATTGATAATGAAAACGACAGTGATATAATAAGAAAAAAAAAATTGGCTGGTTACAAACAGAGTGACAAAAAAAATAATCGCGATTTTGACCTCGATGTTGAATTTATCATGACACTGAAGCAACAGCAGAATAATCACTGTGTGAGCTGTAATTATATAATGTTGTGGCAGTATTCGAGTAATAATCCAAAACAATTCACCGTAGACAGAAAAGATAATAGTCGCGGTCATACACGACAAAATGTGATGCTGACCTGTCTTGAATGTAATCGACGTAGAGGTGCCAGCACCTTTGGTGCTAGTTAAGTGATTTGGGCGGTAATTGTGTGTCTTCGGAAATTACTTGTAATTGTTCACGTGTGAATCCACGTTGAGGAGCAGTTGAATCCAGTCTATAAATTGCGGGTCTACCTGTAGATCTAGTTATGTTAGATATCTTGTGTGTCGTGATGCTCCAGATAGGATCAGTCGCTCTTTTCTTACCACCTTCAAGTTCACCTGGTTCATATAAATATCTCACCCAGTATTGGTTGTGTTGAAAAATCACGTCGCTGTGGTATATTTTTTTGGGTAATTGCATTAATAGGTTTCATGTTGGTTGTTCGAGTTATTTCATTATTTAATACAGTTATCACGCTTGGTAATCTTGCAACACATTCACGCGATCTCTTGTCCTGAATGAATTCCTTCGCGTACTGATGTCCAAATAACCGCTCAGCAAGTGTTCGATTAAATCGCTCAGCAATTGCCTGATCACGATAAATCTCACTATGTCCTCGTCTGATGGTGACATTATGTTGCTTCATCAGCGATGATACTGCACCCTGAAATTCTTTGCCAGGATCAACTTGTAATAGATTTGGCCATCGCAGACCACCTCGTTGATAAATTCGTTCAAAAGCAGAAGCAACCTCAGATGCTGTTTTAGTCGTTAACAGTTCTGCATCTTGGTATTTACTTGCAACATCAACTACAGTTAACGCGTATTTATATGTTCGACGACGAACGGTATCATGTGGTAGAAATAATATATCAGCCTGATGAACTTCATTAGGAATACTAACATTTAAAATGTGCAAAATTAATTTTTCTAGGACGCGGTAGAAAATTTGCCATATTGCCTGTTTGGATAACCAATCAGCTGCAGTATCACTTGTGACTTTTCCTGCACTGGCAAGTTTACTAATTGCTGCGCTACCCCTGTATTTCCTCTTGGGGAATAATAAATCGACTCCATTATAATTAATTACCAGCGCCTAATACAAGCTTAGATTTCATCGCAGATTTTATTAACCAACTAGCTAGTGATGGAATTTAGCGCGTGAATTAATTTCACATCCGCGAGATGCCTATCTTGTAGATTTTTACTTTTATAAGCTACATCATGCGCATGACACGCTTTATCGATAGCATTTATCGGATACTCACCTGGTTTTGGTTGATCTTGGTCATCAAGTCTGATATCAAGTCTGGTTCCAGGACCACAATAATTATATCCTGGGAGATGTTTTTCTCCTGGGTATTTAGCCCACGGAGCTCCTGGAAGTTTTCCTAACTTGGCGGTAGTATCACCTCCTCGTTTTGTTTTTTCACTTGACTTTGATTTTGGCGCTGACTTTGGTTTTGGCGCTGACTTTGGTTTTAGCGCTGACTTTGGTTTTGGCGCTGACTTACCACCTGACGGAGTCAGGGAGATAATTTGAACTTTTTTGTACCGCATCACTCACACTTGCCCGTAACCGCAGATCTATTATTTTTTGTTGTAATGGTTGTTAGATCACTTGTTGGCGTGCGCGCCTTGCATTTCACACAATATAAATCCATATTTATTTTATATTATTCTAATGGAAATCACTGTCTTTTCTGCAGCAAGGAAACAAGAACCAGTCAAGCATCACGCAGCGCTACCAAATTATGCTCGTATGATTATAATTGGCACATCTGTGAGTGGTAAGACACAGTTGTTACTTGATTTAATAATGAAGTGGATAAAGTGGGACAAGTTGCATTTGGTAGCACCAAGTGTAGACGATCAACGATGCTACGAAGTGTTAAAAGATTTTAATGAAAGTGCAAAATCATGAAACGACGGCGATGATGTTGTTGAATTTATAACTGACATTAATGAAGCGCCAAGTATTGATGATATTGATGGATTTATTAATAATTTAGTTGTGTACGATGATGTGATGTTGGATAAACAATCAAATCCTGCCAGGATATTTTCCAGAGGTAGGCACAAAAACACAGATGTGATTTATGTAACCCAGCGATATACACAAATTCCTAAAGTGATCAGGGATAACTGTAATATTCTTGCAGTGTTTAACGGAGTTGATACACACACGTTACGAAATATTCATCTGACTTGATGAAGTGGCGATATGGATATAAATAAGTCTAGAAATTTATTTAGTCAGTCTCAGTCAACCCCGAACGGATTTATAACAATAAATCTACATGATCCTCGAACACGGTATCGAGTCGGGTTAGATACGATTTTTGGATAATTTTTCGTACATCGATAAAGACCTTAGTTTTCGAAAAGGGACGCAGGAAGCAGCATGGAGGGCAACGACAACAAAAGGCAGCAACGACGGCGACAATTGCGTTTACATAAAGCGTCATCGCGGTTTTATAAGGGTTTATTTCGGCATTTGGAACCTTCTAAAAGTTGTAGGATTCGCCTCCCCTACTACTTCGTGTGTTCGATCCCTGATCGAGTCATATCGAAGACTTATAGAAATGGTACAGTTGAACCCGGTTATGTCGCCGGCCTAGGGGTTTGCCAAAAAGCGTCGAGATAACCGATGATCGAGATAAACGAAAACCAATATGGCGGCAATATATTAACATGTGCTTGAAATTTCTTTATGTACATGATGTGCGTTGATAAATGAGAATGTACATGCACGTGTTTTTGGAGGTTTTTTACACAACAGCGTTGCCGCGATTTGTTTGATGAAGCGATCGGCATGCTATAAAAATGTACATACATGTTTGCTAACAACAAAAGGCATATGTGCACCAACTAACAGCAGAGATTTACCAGTATACAGTACAAACCACCGTCGATTCTCGATACAAACCTTTATTATATTCTCCAACATTGCAAACACAAAGATCGCTGACAAAATCACAAAAAACGTGCGGGGTGTAGTTCGTTTCTACAAAAAGCTAACCAGTGTCAAAATTAAATTCGCGAGTCATTTCACTCTGACACAGCTCTGAAAAGTATCGTACACGCGGTTACTATCAAAAGACCGTGTTCTTGCAAAATAGGATCTCCATTCCCACGAAAGAAACTTACACTAGTCAACACCTGGCAATATTGGACCGTATATATTACTGTAGCATAAGTTAACACCCAATATAGGGATTCTTTCACTCCTGTATTTTGAGAAATAAATAATTATTTTTAATTATGCAAAACTTGTTTATTTGTTGTTTGCTATTTCTTCTTGCGGGGTTTAAGTCTCTGTAACCGTAACTTTTATCTGTTCTATTCGCGTCTTCAGAAGTCGGCCAGTTGTAGGTATAGTATGGTAGCATGATTGACTGTCACAGCATACAGTACTCGGCCCAGATGTCAGCATAAGCAGATTATGATGTAACAATGCACTGCTAAGATGGGGTTGTCGATACAAACAAAGCGATTGGTCATGGGGATCGAGATAACCGACGTTAAGTGGCAAATTTGGCCTTCTTTTGTGCTCGAGATATTAGGGTTCGGCGACATAAAGGAATCGACATAACCGATGAGAAAATGCTAAGACAAAGAGAGAATTTGGCGGTTCCACTTCAAAAACGTCGACTTAATAGGGTTGGCGAGTTAACCGAGGTCGAGATAAGTGGGTTCGACTGTACTAACAGCTGCTGCCTCGCCTGGCGCTCAACATTAAGAGGTTAGTGTTAGGACTGGTCGGCCTGGTGTCAGGATAATGTGACTGGGTGGGACGTCATGCTACATGTCTGCGGAATGATGTCCCAGTGCTAGACATCACTATAACCTGCCACACTGCAGACATCGTAGCGATATGACTATTTTTTTTTAAAGCTACGTTACAAATCCAAATCACACACACACACACACACACACACACACTTGCCAATCAATTGCTGATGCTGACATAATACACAGTAGTGTAGAACGTGGTTTCTTTGAATTACGACGGAGGACCAGTAGTTTTCACAAAATAGTGGCATCGATAAGGATTAACTTTTAATTAGTTACGCTGGCTTTCTTGCTTATTTATCTAAAGCTAACCTTTAACTATTGTGCAGTTTGGCCACAGCTGACCAGAATATGAAAATAGGCACGTCCTGGTGAAAAATAAGTCGCGTCACCGTGAGAACGTGTGCGTCCTTTGCGAATTTCACGCATATTGGACCCGGAAGATCGGCCAATATTTAGTGACAACAAGGCTTAACAAATGCCACGAAAAACCTCCCAATTTTATGTCCCAGTCTCCCTGTTTTTTTAAAGCACACTTCCTACTTGGCTTTTGAAAAGTCCACAGGTATGCCTAAGACCCCGTTTTACAAAACTACGGTAATCGTGCTAATATTATGGAATAAAAGGCATTTACACATTAATATACTGGTATAGATGACGGTCAAACATCCCTCTTAACAAAAGCCAGTTTCAGGGTTTCAATGATTAACTGGCCTGTATTGCTGTCAGAAAACACAAGACAAATCCGCCAATTATCAACAAAGGAGTCGCCGAAACATCAAGCTTTCCACTGTGTGGAAGTTATCGTGTTGTTCAGCCAAAACACAAAACGAGATGATGATGATCTTAGTTGATCTATAATGAGAATTTTAGCCTTTATGATTACCATTCGTTGTGAACATATGACAGTTATGCTGGTTATCTGCATTGTACAATTAAACGTGTGTATCTTTTATAAATATTACCTCAGTTTGTAGGATCGCTTATATCATTGAAAATGAGTTACTCGTGAAGGCGTAATTCAACGTAAAAGAAGCAGCTATTAAGGACTAGCTGAAATGTTATCTGGAAGAATGCAATTTTGTCCAAGCAATGAATAAAGCAAAGTTTGCACCAAATACGTTTGGGAATAAATAAGGATTTAAGTAAGGCTATGCACGATTTGCAATGTGTGAGTACTGTACATTATAGTCCAACCTTGTTACCCGGGTAAAGTCAACCGGCCCGCGAATTATGAAGTCTGTATTTACCTTTATTTAATTTCGTGTTGGAGAAATCAGAAAATATGCACATGCTAAATAATAACAAAATCAATTATAGTACTTTAAAACAGTTTAATAAGTGTCAGATGATTTTTGGAACATGTATATAAGTAATAGGACACTGAACAAATTATGTTTTCGTGTCCCAAGATTTACAGCCATTACAGTAGTCAACAAAAAGACTTAATAACTGTCAAGTTTAGACACTGGCCTGCGGATATTCAGACCCACAACCCTTCTTCCAGGCCTTTATTTTTTCCTACATTATTCGGCTTATACACGAGTATATACGGTACATATTCTATAGTACATATTCTAGCCTTGTATATTACAACAACAAGCTTATTATGTTTAATCATTGATTTTGATTCTATCGTTGAAGTCAGTGATAAATAAAATGTTAGTCGTTCTCATAGATTCCATCAGTCCATCAATAATAATTATTTTGGGGTATGACTAAAGTGCGAAAAGTTACGAAAAGTTGCGAAAAGTTACATCAGTTAATGAAGACCGAGACGAGAAAGTTGCCTTGAAATGAATGTTTAAGCTTATTTATTCACAAAAGCTCGATATGCTCTGTCTAAAATTACATTAACTGTCAGCCTTACGAAAGGTTTCCTTTGTTTGATAATGTTTAATAAGAAAATTAGTTTCCCACAACTGCTAAGAAAAAATATTATCGTAACCGAAATCCAAATTTTGGCCGCTAAACTTAGCAATAAAATCATCTCCCCAACATTTTTATTAAAACAAGTAACTAATATAAAATGGTTTTATTAATCATCATTTGCATCAGTATAAAAATATTTTTGGAGCTGCTATAAAAGCTTGAATTTGACTTCGAAAACTGAAGTAAGGACGGTTGTCAATAGAGCTTCCAAAATCTTTATTTTGTCGATTTCTTTAAAAACGGCATATGTATTTTAAAATGAAACACGAGTGATTAAAAAACTATTTAAAATATTGTTTTTCGTTTTTGTTATTTTTGTTCTTGTCGTGGTTTTAAATTTTCTTTTTTTTTCTTCGAACATTATTTTTAATGGTATTGATGTTTTTTTTACTGGTATTGTTTTCTTACGAGCGTCCATGCACCATATTTTGCTGATATTTTATCCGAATACTAGCTAAAATTCGTCAGATTAGTATGTGACGCCTGTCGGCGTGTCTATGTAACTACCTACAAAGATGCAGAGACTAAAACATAGCTATGACTGTATAGACAAATTAACAAACAAAACACTTTTTTATTGATCAAACAGAGTGCTAATAAAGGAGCCACTAAAATAAAAGAGCTAAAAATTGATGACAACAGAAAAACAAGATTGTATATGCACAATGCAATGTCATGGTTATTACAGTGTCTAATGCAATACAAGCATTGCAAACCATAAAACATGAAGCAGTAAGCAACCAGGAGAAATACCAAAACATCGGGAGTACTTATAATCAGTTAATGAAAGGATCAATCTTACGACATATTATTAGAGAGTGACATGGAAGAAATTACAAAATCTCTGAAAAAACAAAAATATATTTTGCAATCAAAACTTGATCAACAATAACATGACTCAAAGAAATAAAAGAACTAAGAGATTAAAATGCTAATATATGCTGACTTGCAGGAAAAGGTGGTTGCTGCTAACACCTATATGTTATCACTGTTACAGAAGAACTATTAGGGCAGGGCAGAATTTTTTAGTAAGAGTAATAAGATTGAAATTTTTCTCTAAATTGTGTTTTCATTAAAATATATTGAAAGTAATTTTCTACTAAAATATATTGAGATTATTTTCATTTATTTCTGTATTATAACTATATACTATTTTAATAAGGATTGCGCCCTTATGAGCAAAGGTAAAACTCCCTTACACTATACATTTCTCTTGTATCATCAAGTCAGCAAAAGCGACACTCGGTAAGTTGTGCAGGTCGCTGAACTAACAAATTCCTAAAATTATCTTCGAGTGAGTAAGCAAGCTTATGCGGCAAAATTGTCTGTCTAATGACGTACATAGACCCAGACGGTAGCCGGTAAAAAACGATGGAGCCTCACTTTGAGATTCTGGCGTAACCCAAGAACTAAGACGCATGATCATATTTGGCCACGTCCTAAGGAACTATGTATAAGAAGCGAGAAGATTTGCTTGGCAACATTAGTCCGTTTCGTCGTAATTCAAAGAGGCTTGTATCATTACAGGTATGCTACCGTCTGCGTACAATTTTCTGTATAGTTTAGAACATTTACAATATTGGATTATTTTAATATATCTTTTTTATTCTTTAATATAATGTATTGGAAAGTTTAATTGTGTGAAGAACTTATATTTACTTGCTATTATACTATTGATTATAGTAAAAGGCTATTCGCTACCAACTTCATACCCAGTAATAATTAATTTAGAAATAAAATACTCTTTAAATAATAGAGTTTAGTATGTTGGTATTTTAGATTAAATTCATTAAAAAGTAAAATATATTTCTTCTAAATGATTGCGGTATTAATCTAAAATATTGAATTTTAGATTATTTAGCTATCGTGCACTTATTCGATATTTAATTATCATTTTTATATTCTAAAAGGCAGAAATTATACAAATATACGATGTTGGTAAGTGAAGGAATACCGTAGTTTTATATATATCTCTTATATCCTTAATTTAAGTTTATGTAGATTGATATTTGAATGTAGTTTTATATGGTGAGTATTTCAATAAAATTAGTCTGTTTCGTCGGAACTCAAAGAGGCTTGTGTCATTACAGCGATTCCCGTACCTCATTCCCCAAGATGTAGCCGTATCTACACCGCCATGAGTGACACCTCCTTTAAGAGAGCCTGAACTCTTTCTTCTCTATCCCCCTCACCATGGGCAAGACATTTCTTAACTTATGCAATTCCTTCTCATAGCAAAAAAGGAGAAGAAGGTCATGATACACAAAAATTCTTATCATAACAGAACGATTTAGCCGAGATAACTAAATGAGGCCAACAAGAACAAAATATTCGATATGACTAAGGTGCGAAAAGTTCAAAAAAAATGTTGTGAAAAGTTAGGAAAAGTTACAAAAATAGTGCGAAAAGTTAGGAAAAGTTATATTCGATTGTAGAAGTTCATTTAAAATATATTAACTGACTATATTGTTATTTTCAGTTTCAATTAATACTTCTATTTCACAAATTAAATCATATTGTACAGTAATTCATTCTACATACGACTTAATATAGCCCTTTTATATATAAAGTATTTCAAAAAAGGGCTCTTTAGCGAAAAGTAGCCTTTTCGCATAAAGGACTTAGCCGTCTGCGAAATGGATAGACTAAATTTTATTATCAGTTGAAATCAATATTTCTGTTTCACAAATGAAATGATAATGTGTAATAACTCACTTTCCATAGCAATTAACATATCGTTGTAATAATGAACGTTTAAAGGTCCTAAAAGCTAACGGGGTCCTTTTCGCGAATATGACTTACTCTCTGCGAAAAGGACTCAACATGCTTATATATGCTTTCATTCAATATTTCGATTTTAAGAAATATAAGGCGAATTATAAAGTTTGAAATGATATGGATTTTGAAGTTTATAACAGAACGAAATTACATTAATTCCCTAAATTGGGTTCCCGGAAATCTTTGTCAGCACGGTACAAGAAATCACTATCTACATATGGCATAATCAAGATGACCCTTAATGAGCTGACAGCGGTTCTTTTATCTGACGACTCGTTCAAAGCCAACATTGATGGAGACCATTACCACCTACTCCGTAGGCAACGAGTCATGAACCATTGAACTCCGTTACAGATGCAGCATCGAACTAGTCGTAAACAAAGACAAAATTCAGAACCATCCCATTTATTTAGGCTTTTGACTATGCTCACCTGACTTTCACGACGCATGTCGGGAATGTCCAAATTCTTGGAAAGTCTGTATAGGCTTTCTGTATAATGGTCTTATCAAATTTGTTAAATGTGAAAGTGGAATCAGTATACAGTGCAATGAATGGGTCGAATGATTATAGCTTATCAAACTGAACTGTGTATTTACACCAACGTTCTGTGATCCCGAGAAACCAACCAAACCATCATGTGGACAACACAAATACTGCAAGCAGGAACGGTTTCGTCAAGAAACGAAAAACATTGTGGATTCCTAACCACTTTGTACCCCTGGTGCCTCTGATTCAAAAGCCCGAGCGCGTAGAGCTGACATCGGATGATACTGAGATCACTGCCTCACTGTAAGTGTGTAATTCTGAATTAAACGATGACTGCATGTACGTTCAAAATTTATCATAATACAGGATCAGACGTATTCAATACAAACAGGGACAAAACCACTATAAGCTCGTGTTTCTGACATAAACTTTGAACAAAAGCTCAGTTCACAAACACACATCATTATATCGGATTCCGACGATGACTATGAAAGAGCCACATGCTGATCTACGTGAGATTCCTTCTGGAAGAATAGACGGCATGTATTTTATCATCTGTAACATCGGCAACATCATGTAACGTTCTTCAGGAAAAAGATCAAGAGTTCTGGGACGCTTGGACCAAGTGCGCATCACCATCCACAACATTTATTGAAAGAAATGGCACTCTCTGGATGATTGTTAAACTCCAGGATGTATACCACCTCGAGAGAAACGTCAACAAAAAGCGTATATACGAGATACTACAACCACAACCGTTAGCGAACGAGTTTATACACGTTCACAGAATGGAAATGGCTTACATCACCCAGTTGTGACTCTTTACACCGAACAACAGATCACAGACAGTGGAGGTTCTGCTGTATTGAAGGCGGTAGCGTTCTTGGAATGGACAAGACCTACAACCTTGGTGATTTTCATGTGACTCCAACAGTATCCAGTGTCCAGTGTCTGTTAAAAGGAGATTTAAAGATGACCATGTGCGTTAATTTGTATGATTATAGACTGTAAGAGTCATTTAGTATTTTTTTAAAAAAAACTAAATAAAACAAAACATTAAATGGCTAATTTTGTCCGTTGTGGGTTTGTACTATAAGATAAAGTCATCTTGTTTAGTAAACACTTTTTGTGGCCTTTTGACCTTGGAAGGTGTAGAAGTGATAGTATTGACGAACTTAATGGGATTTGAGCTTAGGTCATTGGTTTCCCCCCTTGGATATTCTGGCTCACCGGAGTTCTGATTGGGTAGCCACTAAAGAACCTGGCCTTGTTGACAATTTCGAATGATCTGGAAATTAATATTTGACCCTCATCCTGGTTCTGAAATTGTGTCTTATGTTTTCTAAATAATGGTTGTTTTCCTTAAAAATAATTCATTCCTAGCTTAAATCTGAAGAAAAATCAGTTTAGTTCTGTTCAATTATTATTTGAGAGGATTCATTATTTAAATTATTCGTTTTAATTACAAGGTACTCATAGACTTTAGGACTAAGTAACTATTTGTAATTACACTGAGTTCATTTAAAGATATTTTGGATTACATCATTGTGATACATCAAGACCGTTAGCATTTCAAACTATTTCAGACTATTGGCACATCAACACAATAGATTGAACTTCATCTGGAACACCACCGGAACTCACTTGGAATAATCAATAATAATTTTGGACTTGTGATTGAACTTTTAGGACGATTTGGGATTTAATCACAAAACTTATTTTTAAATTTTTACTTTGCATTCTTGGCAAATAATTTTTATGCTTAATTTTGCAAACCTTGTTAGTTTTCGCTTTTACCTATTACTTACACCAATACCATATAATCGTAACAAGAAGTTGTTATTTATAAAGCAGTACATAAAAGCATGAACGAATCCATAACACCATCACGAAGTTTTTATCTTGTGTATAATAGTTTACAATTAAAATACTTACTCTTTAATCCTGTGTAAGAAGTCTTTAAAGGCACCTTTCTAAAATTAAACTTTATGCATCATGCATGATCATGGAGCAGGCGTCGTGAAGATGAAATGTGGGTCCACGGGGTCAAAATTCCGAAAATGGTTTGCAGGCATCATGCAACAGTCAACTTACATACATTTGTATGCAGGAATAATGCAGCATCTTGGAACAGCCTTCATAAAGGTGGGTCCACGGGGCCAAAATTCCGAAATTTGGAATCATGCAACAACTTGGAATAACCTCCGTAACCGAATTATGGCTCCATGGACAATAGCAATAATAACTATAATAATAACATTTCATATATATCTTTTCTACCTTCTTAATATCTTTTTTAAAACCAAATGATAAGAAATAACTAATGCAGTTTAGTAAATAAATAAAAAGAAAGAAACACACTAAGTATTCAAAATATTATTTTAGTCTATTTTCTCAAAATTAGACATCGAGCAACATTTCTAATATGCTTAAGAAATGTGAAACATGAGTCTACATGGATATATTAACAATCTCTTTCGATCTATCCTACCTTCAAACTATTCTTTCAGGTTTAAATTACAAAATATGCCGCAGGTATCACCTAACAGTTTAACGTTGTCTTCATTACTTAAAATATGTCCCCATATCCAGTAATTGTTTCCTTGATGACTATTTAACGAATAGTTGTGTGCAACGTTCTTAAAATGATTTGTTTCACTCATTTCCTGCAACAAACAAGTAATCACACTTGTTTGAAATATAATATTAATAACACTAATGGTTAAATGTAACTAATAAAATCATTCATTATATAAATAAATACAAATTTTAAGATATTATGGTATGAAATATATTCAGTTCTTTAAATACGATTACCTAAGAATATTATTTTCTCTTGTATTAACCGAGATGAAGATTATATAATGTTTTGTGTGAAAACAAATATATTTTGATTTAATGTATGCCTTAAGTAGTCCGAGTTTCCTCCAATCTTTCCATCCTATATGAGATACTTTGACATGTATGTTGGGGTGTGGAATCTGAGCCCACTGCATATCAGAAAGTTGGAATTCGCTAGAAAGATGATTTATTTTCTCAGAAATTGCAAGTATAACATTCGTTATGTCTTAATCCGCTAAAAGACGATTCAAAACAACAGCGTTGATGAAATTTGATCTGGTACTCGCCATTTGCATTGCTGATCATTCGACTACCTGACTGGACCTCCTTACAAATGAAATTAAAAGTATCGGTCAAAGAATCAAGGGCTGGGAGAGTGAAGGGTCCAAACCTTTACAGGTTTACCCTCCCCCTCCACTGACTGATACAAATTTCATTTGTAACGAACCCCATGTGGACTACTTAAATGTCGCGACCTACATATCCATGACATTAGTTATCCAATAGGGGGCCCTCCATTTCATACGTACGCATGGAGGGGAAGGGGGTAACCCAAATGCATATGCTTGCGGGGTAGGGTCTACTGATAATGTAGGCTACGTACACATAGGAAACGGGGTGGGGGTGGGGTGGTGAAACCTCGATAATAATTTGTCTAATACGTAACCTGTTCGACTGGGTTCAGTCGGCGTTTGAATTTTAGTTGACACTAGACAAACTGTTTAAAGTTACGCAGCTTATTTCTTTGATGCAGCCAGACATTCAACGTCGGTGGACTATCTGTTTTATTAAACACGTTAATATTATTAATCCTTTATAGTTTCTGCATGGATTAAATATAGACCGTTCTATAGACCGCGGGGGGGGGGGGGGGGGCGGTTGCGTCAAGCGTACGTACACAGGTGGGGGTGGGTGTAATAAAGTACGCATGTGTACAGGGAGGGATGAGGGGTCAGGCTTAGCCAGATTTTTGCGTACGTACTAAATTTTATTGCCCCTAGTCATGTACGAAGAAAAAAGAAATTAGAAAACCTTACTAATATTGCTGTACAAAAAATTTCACAAATAAAAAATGAAAGTCACAAAATCAATCAATATTGTTTAACAAAGAAAACCCTTCTTTCTTTATTTCGTTTATTTCCATACCGGCTAAGTCTGTCATTATTTCTAAATCATTAACGTATCTTGATGAATTCTAAATAATTTATTTTTGACAATGTTTTTTGCGTCTTTTTCTTCATATAAACTCAGACTATGCAGCGTACATTTTCAAAATGTAAAACACGCTGAGGGTGTTGACAATGCAACAAAGACAAACTATCAATGTAGACTCAAGAAACAAATCTCCAAAACTATCAATATTTTCATCCGTTTGATGTTATAAATATGTGTCGCGAGAGGCATAAACTAGTCGTGTAAACAAAAGAAAGTTTCTAAAGATGTTTTTTTTTATTTTCATTATTATAAAAAAAAAATATTTGTTTTATCATGTTTGATGTTAAAACATATCGAAAAGCTTGCCATGCAATTTCTCGAGAAAATACGCAATTGGGAACTCAGAGTTATTGCGCGCAATTTCTCAAGAAAATGCATATTTCAAATTGTCCCAACATGCTGTATTACAATCTTAATTTCACGAAAAGATTGGACTTTTAAAAAATATTTTTATCAAACTAAAAACGAAAAAGAAAGATTTTTGAAAACTTTTAGATCATTGCTCATTTAAGTTTTAACTGAAAATCAACTAGGTCTACATGTTCAGATTGTGGGTAGTCCTACAACGTAAGACCCATCACCCGCCTATCTAAAGGCGCTTTGTAGCGTGTTTTGATGTCGACTAACATTGTAACGAAAGTCAAAGTTTCAGGAGTATCACATAAAACTGGGAACCAATAACGACGCTTTTCTACAAATTAAAGTTATAATGATTTTGCCAGACTTTACTTACCCTGATGTCTTTTCTCTAATAAATTCAAATTCTCACAAAAGAAATGGACATGTTTTCACGTTTCGTTGGCCTACATTTCAGTAAGCTGGAAACCGATGAAAGCCGGGAATGCCGAAATCGGATTAAGCTGAAATATTATTCTTTAACGAAACGAATAAAAATATATTATGTCTATTGAAACTGTAAGCAACGTTTCGTTTCGTTCAAGAAACATATCCCCACATGAACCTACTTAACCTACTTCGGCATACCTCGACTACCGTCGCATTGCAACAAATTTAAATGTATGTCAACGGAACATGAAAATGCGTCCATTTGCTAGTGTCATATTTTCATTCCTCCAGGATAAAGACAACACAGTAAATATATGAATTACACATAAATTAGTGGAAGAGTGTCGATATAGGCAGCCAAGTGTGTGAGATATTCCTAAAACTTTGACTACTCATTCCGAGTCAATTGACATCGGAACAGGCTCTACAAGGCCATTATTTAGGTACTAAGACATAGCACTAAAAAAAACATGTGCTATGTCTTTAATTGTGGGAATACAGTGTTTATTTTTAGAAACGACGTAAACATTTATTTTTGTCCATTATTCATTTCGAATGCCAGCGAGTATTAGTTAACGGAGGGGAAATGAGAACATTTTCAGTTTTACACAGTGTTTGCGTGGGTGAGACAATAGTTCTAGTCTGCCTGTACCTCTTCTCAGATTTTGTTAATACCGCGAATTTACAAAATTGTCCACCCGGCTTTTTCTACGACGACGTGCTACAAAAATGTGAAAGCTGTTATTCAGTTTGTGTAGATGCCGTTTTGCAACGAACAGAAGGAAAGTGTGCTCAGTGTAAAAAGGGTATTTATTTACTTTTTTAAACGTATGCTTTGCGCCTAGAGAATCGCATTGCATACAGTTTACATACATGATCATTTACATTACTACATGTATATATAACGCAAGGGAAAACACTTCTTCCATTTGTCCTGCGACCTATTTAAGAATCTTCACTTATATCTCATTATATAACCTAAGGATCGATGCTTAAGTCGGAGATTAATCTTTTCAGGCATACATATATAAAAATAAAATAAAAAAATAGAATGCCAGTTCCTTTTCCAGCGATACCGATGGACATGGCAACGATCGCACCCGCTTAATACGCAAGTGCAAAGCGCTGATGGAATGTTTGCTCACTCATTGGCCAAATGAAGATGACTTACTCCGCCTACTGGGCTTCGAAGAACGAGTTCAACACTTTGGAAATTATTATATATACAAATTTGAAAAGAAAGGGCATATAATGGATAAATTTGGTACTCAAATGGAAATATCTGTATAATCATTTGTGTTTGGTGTGTGTGTGTGTGTGTGTGCACTACAGAATCGTCATAAAATCTTTGATTATGTATGTGCTAGATTAAATTATTTTAGTGCTGTTCTTCAATTAGTTCTATAAATGCAGTCGCAAAATATGATGAACAAATGTTAGGAAATTGTTAGAGCTCTTGACACTACAAGTTTCAGTTTCCGTATATCCGGTTTTTGTCAATGAATTCTTGTGCTTCGTTATGCTGCCCGCAGCCGGGTAGTGTTAGTTTTTATAGTTTTTTTTTTAGACTGGACTCACAAAAATGGCACTAGAATAGTGTTAGTTTTACAGTTTTCTTTAGACTGGACTCACAAAGTGTCACTAGGATCAATCTTCCATGATAGTTTTATTTAGACTGGACTCACAAAGTGTCACTAGGATAGTGTTTTACAGTTTTCTTTAGACTGAACTCACAAAGGGTCACTAGGATTAATCTTCCATGATTGTTTTCTTTAGACTGACTCGCAAAGTGTCACTAGGATAGTGTTAGTTTTACAGTTTTCTTTAGACTGGACTCACAAAGTGTCACTGGGATAGTGTTAGTTTTACAGTTTTCTTTAGACTGGATTCACAAAGTGTTACTAGGTAGTGTTTTATAGTTTTCTTTAGACTGGACTCACAAAGTGTCACTAGCATAGTGTTAGTTTTACAGCTTTCTTTAGACTGGACTCACAAAGTGTCACTAGCATAGTGTTAGTTTTACAGTTTTCTTTAGACTGGACTCACAAAGTGTCACTAGGTAATGTTAGTTTTATAGTTTCCTTTAGACTGGACTCACAAAGTGTCACTAGGTAATGTTAGTTTTATAGTTTTCTTTAGACTGGACTCACAAAGTGTCACTAGGATAGTGTTAGTTTCATAGTTTTCTTTAGACTGGACTCACAAAGTGTCACTAGGATAGTGTTAGTTTCATAGTTTTCTTTAGACTGGACTCAAAGTGTCACTAGGATAGTGTTAGTTTCATAGTTTTCTTTAGACTGGACTCACAAAGTGTCACTAGCATAGTGTTAGTTTCATAGTTTTCTTTAGACTGGACTCACAAAGTGTCACTAGCATAGTGTTAGTTTCATAGTTTTCTTTAGACTGGACTCACAAAGTGTCACTAGCATAGTGTTAGTTTCATAGTTTTCTTTAGACTGGACTCACAAAGTGTCACTAGGATAGTGTTAGTTTCATAGTTTTCTTTAGACTGGACTCACATAGTGTCACTAGGATAGTGTTAGTTTCATAGTTTTCTTTAGACTGGACTCACAAAGTGTCACTAGGTAGTGTTAGTTTTATAGTTTTCTTTAGACTAGACTGACAAAGTGTTACTAGGACCAGTCTTCCATGAGCTCAGACTAGAGGGATCACTATGTCAGTACTTTACAGTGTTTAGCCCTGTTTGTAGCCATTTTTATGATTTCGTTATGACAGACTTCTTATTATACAAAAAAATGCAAGCAATGTTAGATTGAAGAGTTTAGTTGGACCAGTGTCCCTCCACACTCTTGTCATAAACTTTGACATAGCTAATGAAGCAATATATATTCATTAATTGGCTGTCACAGAATAATATTTTAACTTTAATTATTCACCTGGTGAACCCTATACAATCATATACACATAAATTGTTTCATAATATTTTCCATGATATTTCTGCCCTAATCAGAAATTCTTTTAATGATGTTTGCTTTTAAAACAAATGTTATGTTTATAAAAAATATAAAATGTCACCATAAGTTCCCCTAAAAAAAGATTCATACACTGTATGTATAACTTCACGAAAGAGTCCTCAAAATATATCAGATTTTACGATATCATAAATTAAAAATTGCATATTACCAGCTGGTATTCTGTTGACACAGAAACGCCATACATGACTGTACAAATATATGATACATGACTGCACAATATGATACATGACTATACAAATATATCATACATGACTGTACAAACAGAATACATGACTGTACAAATATATCATACCCGATTATACAAATATATCATATTTGACTGTACAAATATATTACACATACATCAACCCTGCCAAACTGGAACATCCTCAAGTCAAGAAAGAAGCCTCTTATGTAATTCATCACCACTGAGAACATTATTGTGAACTACTTTTGCTCACATGGAACAGTATAGCTTTTGCTGTTGTAACATGTGTGTAACATGTTGTAACATGTTGCAATCTGCCGGAAGTGAATTTCCAAACACATCAAATTGATGTGCATAATCCTACAACTACATCCAAGGTTGTTTCATGAGCTGATGGAAATGGCTAAACGATATTCCTCCAGTCATAACCCATCCCAGTACCAACAGAGTGCTGTTAAGTTCCATTTGTCTGATCCAAGACTGTCTTTTCATTGGATCCTTCTTTGTACACTGCCACTCAAGTCCTGCATCAGTCCCACTATGGGCACCATTTTTGCCACAAGGTTGGAAATAAAGTTGCAAGACTTCAGCTGACTGACTAGTTTTATTGCATGCTTTGATCTGCACTATAGTCATGAAAACAAGACTTACAAAATATCACATCTTCACTACAATATCACATCTTCACTAAAATATCACATTTTCCCTACAATATCACATCTTCACTACAATATCACATCTTCACTACAATACCACATCTTCACTACAATATCACATCTTCACTACAATACCACATCTTCACTACAATATCACATCTTCACTACAATACCACATCTTCACTACAATACCACATCTTCACTACAAAATTACATCTTCACTACAATACCACATCTTCACTACAATATCACATCTTCACTACAATATCACATCTTCACTACAATACCACATCTTCACTACAATACCACATCTTCACTACAATATCACATCTTCACTACAATACCACATCTTCACTACAATGCCACATCTTCACTACAATATCACATCTTCACAAAATATCACATCTTCACTACAATACCACATCTTCACTACAATATCACATCTTCACTACAATATCACATCTTCACTACAATACCACATCTTCACTACAATATCACATCCTCACTACAATACCACATCTTCACTACAATATCACATCTTCACTACAAATCACATCTTCACAAAATATCACATCTTCACTACAATACCACATCTTCACTACAATATCACATCTTCACTACAATACCACATCTTCACTACAATACCACATCTTCACTACAATATCACATCTTCACTACAATACCACATCTTCACTACAATACCACATCTTCACTACAATATCACATCTTCACTAAAATAACACATCTTCACTACAATACCACATCTTCACTACAATATCGCATCTTCACTACAGTGTCATACCTTCACTACAATATCACATCTTCACTACAATACCACTAAATGGCAAATGTGCATTACATATTTTTAGACAGAAAATTGTGTAATGAATAATTACAAAAAGAAAATTGAATGTGAATGATGAACTTACATGTTAAGTAATAAAATTACAAGTTGATATATATTCTCTTTAATAAGTGTTTAGTATTAAACGATATGCAACAATCAACAGAGATCAATGTCAAGAAATATTATAAAAACCACATATTATTGGAATCTATCAGATTTACAATAAAAGTAATGAATTAAACATCATGCCAGGAGGAATATAATAACAGTGTACCTGTAATATAGATATGAATACAAATTAGTATTCATCACAGAAAAAGATCATATCTTCATTGCAACATGGCAAATGAGCAAAATGAAAGTATTCCAGTGTGCATGTGTACAAGAATGAGTTAAAGTTTAGGGACTTGGAACTGGGTGGCTCGTTCCAACCATTAACAAAAAATGACAATTTCTATTTATAGTCATTCTCTAACATGAAAAACTAATATCAGGAAATAATGTCTGTGTGGATTATACATATATCAATTAATAAAAATGTATCACATTAAAACCATACCAAATAGTTTTATGACAGATTGATGTGTATATGATAGCATGGGGTTCATTTGGGAAATAAATAAAATAATTAAACAGTCATTAGCTATGTTAAAGTTTGTGACAAGAGTGTGGAGGGACATATATATGCATTACTTGAGTAAATATGTTGTAACTAATTGCATAATTCTCCTTGGCAGTTGAAGCTCCACCTAAGCCAAGTCCTGCACCAATTTCAGAAACCACTCCAGTATGGGTGGCACCAGTAGTGGTAGTGACCATCTTATTTGCACTGGTTGCCACTTTGATTTTGGCCTTCCACAAGATACGTCCATTGCAGAAATTATGGCAGAATTTTCAGACTAGACTATCTCAGCAGGATGTTAGAGGTAAAGTTGTTGTTTTTTTTATTTACACTGAACCACTCAGGCGGCTTTTGTTGTGGTGATCTATAATGAAATCAGTACAATAAAGATGGCATCTCCTACATTAGCTTTTCTCTAACACGTAAAGTCAATACTAAATCAAAGAAAAATAATATCCATAAATCCATTACTTAGATCTTTTAAAAATTTTGATACTGTCAAATTCCTGGAAGATCTGAATCAGATTCCATGGAATACAGTCCAAATCTTTGAAGCTATTGATGATGTTTTATATACTTGGACAGATCTTTCATTGGAAACAGAAACAAACATGCCCCTTTAAAAACACACAGGATAAAGAAAGACTGCCAGCCAGGCTGGAGCTCCCAAGAAATTTTAGATGCAAAAAAGCAAAGAGACTATTTAAAATCGTTAGGAAATCAAGCTGAATATAAAATTTTGAGGCATATAGTTAATAAAATTATGCATCATTCCAAACAAGCACACTACAAATAAGTGCTGGATGAAAATAGAAATAATCCAAAACCTATCTGGAGAGTTTTTAAAAAGGGAAATCTAAGAGTAAAACTGAACGTTTATCCCTCAATCATGAGGCATTTATGCTGATAATCTAAGTGACATCTCAAATATTTTTAATGACTTTTTGCTCATATTGCTGAAAAACTTAAAGAACCATAAATGTCATCTGATCATCTGGAACTCAGAAATGTTTGTGCTAAAATACTTCCTAACAATATAAAGTTTGAAATTCTGGAAATTAGTCCTGAATTTGCACTGAAATGTAATTTAAAAAATTGCTGATTGTAAAACTTCAGGACTTGATATAATTGGACCAAGGCTACTAAAGACAGCTGCTGCTGCATTAGTAGAGAGTGTAGCTATCATTTGCAATTAAAGTATTAGGTCTGATAAATTTTCATAGCCATGGAAAACTGCCAAGGTTACACCAATGCATAAAGTGGGAACAAGAAAAGATGAGGTAAATAACTACATCTCTATCCTTCCTTGTCTTTTCACGAGGTAAATAACTACATCTCTATCCTTCCTTGTCTTTCCATGAGGTAAATAACTACATTTCTATCCTTCCTTGTCTTTCCATGAGGTAAATAACTACATCTCTATCCTTCCTTGTCTTTCCATGAGGTAAATAACTACATCTCTGTCCTTCCTTGTCTTTCCATGAGGTAAATAACTACATCTCTATCCTTCCTTGTCTTTCCATGAGGTAAATAACTACATCTCTATCCTTCCTTGTCTTTCCATGAGGTAAATAACTACATCTCTATCCTTCCTTGTCTTTCCATGAGGTAAATAACTACATCTCTATCCTTCCTTGTCTTTCCATGAGGTAAATAACTACATCTCTATCCTTCCTTGTCTTTCCATGAGGTAAATAACTACATCTCTATCCTTCCTTGTCTTTCCATGAGGTAAATAACTACATCTCTATCCTTCCTTGTCTTTCCATGAGGTAAATAACTACAGACCCTTCTCTATCCTTCCTTGTCTCTCCAAATTACTATAAAAACATGTACATGATTCTTTTCTCAACTATTTAAACACTTATGATTTTATTCATGATAATCAGTCTGGCTTTCGACAGAATCCCTCCTGTGAAATTGCACTTGTATCTTCGATTGGTAAATGGCTGAAAGTATTAGATAAAGGAGAAAGGTAGGCACCATTATGGTTGATTTTTGTAGAGTTTTTGATCTTGTAGACCATGAAATTTTGCTGGAAAAACTAAAAATCTATCAATGCAGTGAAAACTCCTTCCACTGGTTTACTTCTTACTTAACCGATAGAGTGCAAAAGGTATCTTTAAATGGTCAACTTTCTGAATGTAAAAATATTAATTGTGGAGTACCACAAGGCTCTATCCTTTGACCTCTATTATTTATTCTATTTATCAATGGCTTACCTCTTATTATAGGAAATTAAATTTCTTCCACTGACCTTTATGCAGATGACACTACACACTATGAGTCAATTAAAACCAAACAAAAAAAGCCTTACTAGTTATAACACAACAAAAAAGCCCTACTAGTTATAACACAACAAAAACAAGCATGGTTAGTGAAAAACTCCAAGTTCTATTTGACAGTGTAAACCTTAATACGACCTCTCATGGTAAAATTCTATTTGACAGTGTGAACCTTAATATGACCTCTCATGGTAAAATTATATTTGACAGTGTGAACCTTAATATGACCTCTCATGGTAAAATTCTATTTGATAGTGTGATCCTTAATATGACCTCTCATGATAAAATTCTATTTGACAGTGTGAACCTTAATATGACCTCTCATGATAAAATTCTATTTGACAGTGTGAACCTTAATATGACCTCTCATGGTAAAATTATATTTGACAGTGTGAACCTTAATATGACCTCTCATGGTAAAATTATATTTGACAGTGTGATCCTTAATATGACCTCTCATGGTAAAATTATATTTGACAGTGTGAACCTTAATATGACCTCTCATGGTAAAATTCTATTTGACAGTGTGATCCTTAACATGACCTCTCATGGTAAAATTCTATTTGACAGTGTGAACCTTAACATGACTTCTCGTGGTAAAATTCTATTTGACAGTGTGAACCTTAAGATGACCTCTCATGGTAAAATTCTATTTGACAGTGTGAACCTTAATATGACCTCTCGTGGTAAAATTCTATTTGACAGTGTGAACCTTAATATGACCTCTCATGGTAAAATTCTATTTGACAGTGTGATCCTTAATATGACCTCTCATGGTAAAATTCTATTTGACATTGTGATCCTTAATATGACCTCTCATGGTAAAATTCTATTTGACAGTGTGATCCTTAATATGACCTCTCATGGTAAAATTCTATTTGACAGTGTGATCCTTAATATGACCTCTCATGGTAAAATTCTATTTGACAGTGTGATCCTTAATATGACCTCTCATGGTAAAATTATATTTGACAGTGTGAACCTTAATATGACCTCTCATGGTAAAATTCTATTTGACAGTGTGAACCTTAATATGACCTCTCATGGTAAAATTCTATTTGACAGTGTGAACTTTAATATGACCTATCATGGTAAAATTCTATTTGATAGTGTGAACCTTAATATGACCTATCATGGTAAAATTCTATTTGATAGTGTGATCCTTAATATGACCTCTCATGGTAAAATTCTTGGTGTATTCACAGATAACAATCTAACTTGGCCTATTCACATTAAACAGTTTAATAAAATGTTAATTCTTAATATTTGGCTACTGAGGAAAATCAAAATATATATTCCACGTCAGTATAGGGTCATCTTTTATAAAAATTATATTCAGCCATATCTGGACTATTGTAATGTAATTTGGGGTAATACCTCTAATCCAAACATAACAGAACTTTTAAGACTACAAAAAAGGGCATGCCATTTATTTCTAGCATGATGTATAGACAATATCCAGGACGCAATGATTAATATAAAAATTTCAACAATACTTGAATTTCTTAGAAAGACCTAAGTACATGGTCCAGAAAAGCCATTCCTGTCTGACTAAGTAATATCTTTAACGTAAGAGATGGTACTCCAAATTCAAGGTCTGTTAAAAGTAAAAATTTCATTATACCAAGGAATTCGTAAAAAAAAAAGGTTTTCAGTATACTGGTCCACTGGTATTGATCAATAATCTGAGTGGCAGGCAAAGACCGTTTCTTCTTTTCATTATCGATGTCTTAAATGGATGAAACCTTAAGACAGCTTTAAATGGATGAAACCTTAAGACAGCTTTAAATGGATGAAACCTTAAGACAGCTTTAAATGGATGAAACCTTAAGACAGCTGAACAGTTCCAGTAATATAAATATCACCTACTTTTCTGTACTTTTGCATCTTTTTCTCAGTTGAATTTTTCAATGCAAAATGATATTTTATATTTTATATACATGTATTTGTGCACACATGCCTGTGCATATGTTCCAGGCTTGAAACTTTGATTTTTAGAATCACTTAATTCTTTAGTGTCAAGCCAAAGTTATCACATCATTTTGTATTTTCTGTGTATACTGGTATTGTACATAACAGCTAGAAGACCTCAAGGTAGATTAATTCTTTAACTGACTGACCTTCTCTAATTGAAGTCTTTATTATTCTTATTATTATTATTATTATTATGTTTCTCAAAAATCACTGTACAGCAAAATATTTTTTAGAATTATTGACCATATCCTTGCTGCTAAATGTTTCAAGTACATGTACATATGCCCCTTACATTTAATTAACTAATAAGACCCATATCTGGCATTTAATTTAAGAATTTTTCAAAACTTGATTTATTCATTTGTCTGACTTCCACTTACAGTTTGGTTTATTGGTGTTCAATGGTTTTTTGACTGGATATATGACCAACTGTAAGGTTTTTTGGACTGGTTGTATGGCCAGCTATAAGGTTGTTCAAGTAAGGATTTTCTAATTTCTTTTGGCATCAATAGACTACTTTCTAAATTAAATGACAAATATTTCAAGTTACACAGAATTCCTAATTTGTTATATTATGCTTGAAAATTTCATTCTTCTGTCTCTCACAATATCCACATGATGGTTTGTTACTTAGGTCCCATACCTAATTATATTTACATGGTGGTTAGCTGGTCAGGCCCCATACCTAATTATATTCACGTGGTGGTTAGCTGGTCGGGCCCCATACCTAATTATATTCACATGATGGTTAGCTGGTCAGGCCCCATACTCAGTTATATTCACATGGTGGTTAGCTGGTCAGGCACCCCCACCCACATACTTAATTATATCAATATGGTGGTTAGCTGGTCAGGTCCCATACATAATTATATCCATATATTGGTTACCTGGTCAGGGATGTGGGAGGTTGTGGGTTCTATATATCACTGTGAACTGTCACACATAGCGATATGACTGAAAAATGTAAAACCTACATTAAAATTCCAACTCTCTCTCTCTCTCTCTCACACACACACACACACACACACCCCTCTCGTCAGGGCCAATGCCTAAATTACATCCACATAAGGGTTAGCTGGTCAGGCCCCATACCCAATTACAACCTCATGATAGTTACCTGGCCAGGGTCCATACTTAATTACATCCATATGATTGTTAACTATTCAGGCCTTATTACATGTATATCCAATTAATAGTTTGGTAGTTAGGCCCCATACCTATTTATATCCACAATGTGGTTACCTGGTCAGGGCCCATATCTAATTACATTCACATGATGGTTAGTTGGTCAGGCCCCATATCCAATCGTATTCACATAATTGTTAGCTAGTTAGGCCTTATACCTAATTATATCCACATAATAGCTAGTTAGGCCTTATACCTAATTATATCCACATAATAGCTAGTTAGGCCTTATACCTAATTATATTCACATAATAGCTAGTTAGGCCTTATATCTAATTATATCAACATAATAGCTAGTTAGGCCTTATACCTAATTATATGGACCTAATAGTTAGCTAGTCGGTGCCATACTTAAGTATTCTCAAAAACTTCATATTCATTTCTTCAGGTTTATACAAAAATATTCAATGTTACAGGTCTTGTCTTTTGAGTTTATTCCTTATCTATGATGCTGCAAACAAGAAAATAAATATCCAGATTTTTGTATTTTCTGTTGTTGTTTTTTTCTTATTCAAGAAATAGGCAATGGTGAACCAGGTGGAAGCAGGCAAGATGATAATTTGCTAAAACCCATCCAGGAAATGAATGAGGCTGTTCCATATGTGAAAACTGATCATCCACAGCATGATCCAGAAAACCAAGCAGATTATGAGTGGCAACGAAATAGAGAGATTGCTCACCAGCAGATGATAAACAGCAGTGGAATTAGAGTGTTGACCACTCCAGAGAGTGACCAGGCTACTCGTTTAGAAAACTACGAACTGATTGCTATAGAGGCAGAAGTCCATGAAACAGGCCTCAAGACCCTTTGACCTTGGACTTTTTTTTAGAAGAGAAAAGTTGATATCTGAATCAAACTAATCATTTTTACTCAAATGAAAAAAAATGTTTTGGCTGTTACATGTGTCCAGTTTTAGATATAATAACAATAGTGGGTGGGGTACTTGCCTAGAAACATCCACGTTATCCCTAGTCCTTTCTATATGCAGCTGTCTTGAAATATGGCCATAAAATTGCACTGGTGCAGGTCAGACATCCAGTGTGGCCACAACAGCAGCCATCTTGAGAATCATGTATTTGCTACTCCTCATTGGAAAGTCAAATCAGTATGGGGTTTTGATCAGAAGACTTCTTTTGGTGTTGTGTTGGTCTTAAATAACAATTATGTTATCTGACATCCAATATTGCAACCATGGCAGCAATCTCCAGGGACTATTGTTTCTAAATATGTAACTGACTTGTACTTGAGTAACAACAAATTTAAATGATCTCTTCAGTACAGTGTAATATGATTTAATTTCAGAAATGCAATATTTTCCTAAACAAGTGCTGATATAAACCTGTAATTTGTCTACACCAACTATATTTTTCTGACAAACATCATAATGAGAATTCAGGAAATTTTGCATTGACTTATGATGCTCATTCTCTGCATCTGGTCTGGTGACTATGCTCTCTACAAGAGTTCATATGCATTAAGCTTCTAAATTATAAATCCAGATGTTATCACAATCTTTTTACCAATTTGCATGCATTCATAATGTTTTGTTCATTTTGATTAACAGAACAGAAGTTTATATGTTCAAAACATACAAAACATACTGTATATTTTTTCCCGATTATCCAGAACAATTCCATGTTTTGTTATTGTACCTGTAACTATGAATCGCTTTTCAAGACTAAGGATATTTATCTGAAATCTGCAAAGTCTTCCATCTTTTTAACATTATGTAAATATCAGAGGTTATTTTTTGTCACAGTCATCTTTGCCACTGCTTGATCAAGGTTTAGACCTTGTTAGGTTTTTACAGATTTTTCAGAATTTTTATATTTAGTAAAATGTCCATAAACAAGACACTGTCTGGGCCATGCTTTCTGGTCATTTTGTACAGATGGCCATATTTCTAGTAGTAGTACGACAGTTTGGGAACCAAATTATATAACCAATGTGCTGAGGGGTCCAGTTTACAGCACTCACTGTCTTTGTGATATTTTTGGGACACACTCACTGTCTTTGAGATATATTTGGGGCTGTCCATTTAGTATGTACACATGGGGGGGTAGCCAAAATACATACTCTTGCATATGGGGGAGGTCCACTGATAATGTATGTACGCATAGGAAACAAGGGTGGGGTGGGGTGAAACCTTGATAATAATTTGTCTAATATTTAACCTGTTCGACTGGGTAGAGTTGGCATGTGAAGTTTAGCAGACACTAGACAAACTTTTTAAAGTTCTGCAGCTTATTTCTTTGATGCAGCCAGACTATCTGTTTTATTAAACACGTTAATAATATTAATCCTTAATTGTTTCTGTGATCAATAAATATAGGCCGTTCTATAGAATTCAGGAGGTGTGTGTGCATCAAGCGTACATACGCAGGTGGCGGGTGTAAAAAGTAGGCATGTGTACAGGGAGGGGTCAGAGGGACACAGATACATTTGTGATATTTTGGGACACACTGTCTTTGAGATACATTTGTGGTATTTTGAGATACATTTGTGGTATTTTGGGCACATTCACTGTGTTTGGGATACATTTATGGTATTCTGGAACACACTGTGTTTGAGATACATTTGTGGTATGGGACACATTCACTGATGTGTTAGTGACCTTAGGGCAGAAGCACAGATCACACTGATCCTTGAGAGACCTTAGGGCACAGATCACATCAATAATTTAGATACAATCAGGCAGTAGCACATATCACACTGATCCTTTAGATATGATGGGACAGACACTACTCTTTTAGATACAATGGGACACATGCACATATCACACTGATCCTTGAGAGACCTTAGGGCAGAAGCACAGATCACACTGATCCTTGAGAGACCGTAGGGCACAGATCACATCAATGATTTTGGTACAATCAGGCAGTAGAACTTATCACACTGATCCTTTAGATACAATGGGACATAAGCACAGATCACACTGATCCTTTAGATACAATGGGACAGACGCTACTATTTTAGATACAATTGGACACAAGCACATATCACACTGATCCTTTAGATATAATCGGACAGAAACAAATATCACACTGATCCTTTAGATGCAATGGGACAGAAGCACATATCACACTGATTTTTTAGATATGATGGGACAGAAGCACATATCACACTGATCATTTAGATACAGTGGGACAGACACTGCTCTTTTAGATACAATAGGACACAAACACAGATCACACTGATCATTTAGATTCAATGGGACAGAATCACATATCACACTGATCCTTTATATACAATGGGACAGAATCACAGATCACAATGATCCTTTAGATACAATGGGACAGAAGTACATATTACACTGATCCTTTAGATACAATGGGACAGAAGCAAATATCACACTGATCCTTTAGATGCAATGGGACAGAAGCACATATCACACTGATCCTTTAGATACAGTGGGACAGAAGCACGTCACTGATCCTTTAGATACAATGGGACAGACACTACTCTTTTAGATACAATGGGACAGAAGCACATATCACACTGATCCTTTAGATACAATGGGACAGATTCACATATCACACTGATCCTCTAGATACAATGAGACAGAAGCACATATCACACTAATCTTTTAGATACAATGGGACAGAAGCATAAATCACACTGATCCTTCAGATACAATGGGACAGAAGCACATATCACACT
The DNA here is from genome assembly GCA_028554795.2 of Sinohyriopsis cumingii. Lineage (NCBI taxonomy): Eukaryota > Metazoa > Mollusca > Bivalvia > Unionida > Unionidae > Sinohyriopsis > Sinohyriopsis cumingii. The sequence continues at coordinate 1,625,041 of JAPYKE020000103.1, read as the reverse complement.
GATCCTTTAGATACAATGGGACACAAGCACATATCACACTGATCCTTTAGATACAATGGGACACAAGCACATATCACACTGATCCTTGAGACACAATGGAACACAAGCACATATCATACTGATTCTTTAGATACAATGGGACAGAAGCATATATCACACTGATCCTTTAGATACAATGGGACAGAAACACATATCACACTGATTATTTTAATACCATTTGGTAGATACACAGATTAAATGTGACGTGTGCATTTAAAATAAAGGCCAACCAATTTGGTAGGAAGATCAAAATTGAAATCTTGATCAAGGCACTGTGATTTGAAATATCAGAATTTAAGTAAATGATTCTGGAACACAGAAAAAAAATCTATGTAGCTTTAAAGAATTTATGGATTATTTGTTCCAAATGTTTTAATGGATTTTGCTCAATGTCATAATGACATGTATAATATATAATGTTGTCCATTAGTCATACACACACACACACACACACACACAATCCCATTTTTACCATTATTTTGGGATCTGTCAAATGTGCTGATAGGAATCTAACTTTTCAGAGTTAGAATAAATTTTGTATTGCACAATTTTTCATTTATTTGAGTACTGTACTTATAACAGGACTTTTTCATTGTAAGTGATATTTCAGTGGAAAAGTAAGACATGGATTGGTTATATTAATGCCATATATTGAATGATAAAGAGAAAATATGCCATATTTTCACTGATATAGACAAAGAATGAATGGAATGATAGAGAAAATATACCATATTTAGAACAATATAGAGGGAAAAAAAGAATGATAAAGAGAAAACAGTGAGTGTGTACTTTAAAGGCTGATGATTCCATTGCCAACCATGTGTCATCCTTATAGAATGATTCCATTGCCAACCGTGTCATCCTAATAGAATGATTCCATTGCCAACCATGTGTCATCCTTATAGAATGATTCCATTGCCAACCATGTGTCATCCCAGTGATTCCATTGCCAACCATGTGTCATCCTAATAGAATGATTCCATTGCCAACCATGTGTCATCCTAATAGAATGATTCCATTGCCAACCATGTGTCATCCTTATAGAATGATTCCATTGCCAACCATGTGTCATCCCAGTGATTCCATTACCAACCATGTGTCATCCTAATAAAATGATTCCATTGCCAACCATGTGTCATCCTAGTAGAATGATTCCATTGCCAACCATGTGCCATCCTAATAGAATGATTCCATTGCCAACCATGTGCCATCCTAATAGAATGATTCCATTGCCAACCATGTGCCATCCTAATAGAATGATTCCATTACAAACCATGTGTCATCCTAATAAAATGATTCTATTGCCAACCATGTGCCATCCTAATAGAGTGTCATAAATGAAAATGTTCAAAAACTCATTATAGATATGTTCTTGTTGCATACCAGTTATCACCATAGGGTTAATATGTCATTAATATCTCACAGATGCAAATTTTTACTTACTATACCTACAAAGATTATTTTGTGAGGTACTTTTAACTGTATACATAATAAGTACAAAATTGCATCTGTTACCAAGATAGCATTTCAGACATATGGCAACAACTTGGTGAGAACTGGTTCCTTGGGACACAATACTGGTTATGTCAACAACTTGGTGAGAACTGGTTCCTTGGGGCACAGTACTGTTTATGTCGACAACTTGGTGAGAACTGGTTCCGTGCGGCACAGTACTGTTTATGTCGACAACTTTGTGAGAACCGGCCCCTTGGGGCATAATACTGTTTATTATGCATACAATTCACAGACAAAATTTCAATGTAGAGGGAGAGCACAGACTCAGATAAAACATTTTCTCTGAGAACTTTCAGACCTTGTTATCCCGTTGATTGTCAAATCTACTTCAGTATAGGTATTCATGTTGAGCTCATCAGATCTACTTCTGTATTGATATTTATCCATTCCTCACTTCATCATAGTTATGTAATACTTATGTCTCACTACACCATGATTATGTAACATCAATGACCAACACATGCCTGTAATTATGTCTCACTACACCATGATTATGTAACATCAATGACCAACACATGCATATAATTATGTCTCACTACACCATGATTATGTAACATCAATTACCAACACATGCATGTAATTATGTCTCACTACACCATGATTATGTAACATCAATGACCAACACATGCATATAATTATGTCTCACTACACCATGATTATGTAACATCAATGACCAACACATGCATATAATTATGACTCACTACACCATGATTATGTAACATCAATGACCAACACATGCATATAATTATGTCTCACTACACCATGATTATGTAACACCAATGACCAACACATGCATGTAATTATGTCTCACTACACCATGATTATGTAACATCAATGACCAACACATGCATATAATTATGTCTCACTACACCATGATTATGTAACATCAATGACCAACACATGCATATAATTATGTCTCACTACACCATGATTATGTAACATCAATGACCAACACATGCATATAATTATGTCTCACTACACCATGATTATGTAACATCAATGACCAACACATGCATATAATTATGTCTCACTACACCATGATTATCATCAATGACAAATAAATACATGTGATACTTCAGGGACATTCATTCTTGATTCTTCCTGCCAGGACATTCTAGATAATATATACAATTAATAACTGCCAAGATTTTATCTGAGCTAGGGAGTCTTTCCGATGATCAGTTAGATATCACATGCATGCTGACAAATTTCCTATTACGTGAAGTGCTCTTTTTATTGGATGTAAGGACAAAGCAAATACAAGGCCATGCTTCTCTACCACAAAATAATGTTGCAGAACTCCTGACACAAAATAAAGTTCTGAAATTCATGACACAAAATAATGTTATTATATGCATGACACAAAATAATGTTATAAAACTGATGACACACAGACACAGTCATAGCAACATGAAATCTCTATGGACTTTTTTGTATATAAATTGTCCAGCTTTTCTAAAACTGAGGAGTTTTTAAGAAAATTGTTTTTATTCTTCAATATACACAATTTACCACATCACTCTTTTGGAATTTTTTATTTGGTAATTTATCAGCCAATTGAGTACAAAATTATAATTAGTAAAATAGATTTTTTTACTGAATCTCTAATTATGAATTCCTCATCTTTCATAAATTTGCAGATTTTTTCCAACATATCTTGTGGTTAACCTGCTGGTGCATTTTATTTCATGATAGAACAATTTGATCTCATTGTGTACCTTTGCATAGTTATTTGCTTTTTTTAAATGACACTTTGAGTACTTTATTTAACTCCATCATTTTGAGGAAAGGGAGCTAAATGTATTACACATAATTCATCTATATAATGCCCTATATATAATTCATCTATACAATGCCTTATACATAATTCATCTATACAATGCTTTATACATAATTCATCTATACAATGCCTTATACATAATTCATCTATACAATGCCTTATACATAATTCATCTATACAATGCCTTATACATAATTCATCTATACAATGCTTTATACATAATTCATCTATACAATGCCTTATACATAATTCATCTATACAATGCTTTATACATAATTCATCTATACAATGCCTTATACATAATTCATCTATACAATGCCTTATACATAATTCATCTATACAATGCCTTATACATAATTCATCTATACAATGCCTTATACATAATTCATCTATACAATGCCTTATACATAATTTACATATACAGTGCTCTATAAATAATTCATCTATACAATGCCCTTTACACCATTCATATATGCAATGCCCTATATATAATTCATCTAAATAATGCCCTATATATAATTCATCTGTATAATGCTTTATACATAATTCATCTATATAATGCTCTATACATAATTCATCTATATAATGCACTATAAATAATTCAGTTATATAATGCCCTATATGTGTATACCCCCAGCATTATCAGGAGCCATCATTGTTATTAGCATCATCATTGGTAGTAAGGTTAACATTGTAAACGCTTTGTTTTTAGAATATTGAGTGTTCTTTCATTATTCTGAACTACCTCTTTGGAAAGTAGGTAAACATGACCTGCCTTTTTTACATAAATGACTTTATTATTAAAGGTTGATTCATTTTATAAGTTTTACGTTCCTAGCATTTTGCCATCTGTAGGCAAGGAATGTTCATTGAACTGGTTTAGGGTGTTTATTTATAGCTCTAAACTATGCATGAGAATGTAGGTTAAAGTGATCAACTTTTCCCACATTAATTACAGTTTGTTTACTGATTACAGTTTGTTTACTAATTACAGTTTGTTTACAGGTTAACACAATAACAGTGAGGAAGTTTTGTCTTTATGGCAAGTCTCCAGGTGTAGGCATACTTTTTGATGTACCTTGTTCAGGCTGTGATAACACTGTAGCTAAGAGCTGTTCACAATGACCTGCTTTTCTTATTTTACTTATGCTAATGACTTTGATGATCATAGGTCTACCCCAATGTACATATTTTGTCTTCCTGTAGAATTGTAAGCTGTATGCATGGTACATACTTGAAAATTTATCAGGGTTATAGTAACTTAGCATTCTTGCACTTATTTTGCTGTTTGTTACTTTTACCCTGTATGAGGCAATATAAATGTATGTATACATGGATGGATGGATTTTATTGGCACATGAACACAATACTGGCTTGTTAGTGCTAATTAAAATTTCAGTTCTAAAACTGCAGTAAAACAAATTAGCAAAATAACTTTAGATAGATAAACCCTGTAAAATAAATGTAAACACATAGTCCTACAAAAAAAGATTCTTTCAAAGGTGTGTTGAGAGGCAAACACTGGTGTACAGGTGAGTTTGGCTGTCACTCTGATTATCATTGGTAGATAACTGTCTAAAGTACTCAAGGTGCCATTTAAAGTGCTGTCGACAACCACAGTAGGAAATATATTTCATGTTAACTTACATCTGTTTCATTTTTAAGTTTGTATATTTTATACTCAAGATTAATAAAGTTTATGAAAAATTTGTCTAGTTAATATTTTTGTTTACATCTATTACAATGTAAACAAGGCTATTCATATTAAACATGCAGACTTCCATTTTTTTGGCTGTCATCATTAATGTTTGAGATGCCACAACAGAACAACTGTAATCAACTGTAACTGTAATGTATTCGACTGTAACTGTTGTCATTAACACACAATCTTATGTTTGTCTGACAGTCAATTCAGTCTAGCTATTTTAATAGAAAATGACCCAATATGTTTGAATTGAGACCTGAGTGTATCCCCAATTCAGACATAAATGTATTCGTTGTTGGTTCTCTTACAACTAGTACACAGTGTTAAATATGGGAGCCATAGAAAATACCACCTTATAGTGAGATTTGGTTTATAATGAAGTACATTATACAGTATTCCCTCATTATAATGATGTCCATGAGAGCAACAGAGGATAATGCCTTATAATGAGATTACCTTATAATGAAGTACATGATAAAATAATCCCTCATTATAACACTATCCACGAGAGCACACAGGATAATGCCTTAAAATGAGATTACCTTATAATAAAGTACACGATAAAATACTCCCTCATTATAATGATGTCCTTGAGAGCAACACAGGATAATGCCTTAAAATGAGATTACCTTATAATGAAGTACACAATAAAATACTCCCTCATTATGATGATGTCCATGAGAGCAACACAGGATAATGCCTTTTAATGAGATTACCTTGTAATGAAGTACATGATAAAATACTCCCTCATTATAACACTATCCATGGAGCCTGAATATATTGCAATATAGTGAGTTCATCTAATAATAACTTACATGATACATATTATTGAACTACCACTACATGACCGAACTTACCTTATAACAGAAAACATGTTATAATGAAGGGCTTTATTACAGGAACCATGTTATAATAAAGGGCTTTATAACAGGAACCATGTTGTAATGAAAGGTTTTATAACATGAACCATGTTGTAATGAAGGGCCTAATAACAGGAACCATGTTATAATGATGGGCTTTATAACAGGAACCATGTTGTAATGAAAGGCTTTATAACAGGAACCATGTTATAATGAAGGGCTTTATTACAGGAACCATGTTATAATAAAGGGCTTTATAACAGGAACCATGTTGTAATGAAAGGTTTTATAACATGAACCATGTTGTAATGAAGGGCCTAATAACAGGAACCATGTTATAATGATGGGCTTTATAACAGGAACCATGTTGTAATGAAAGGCTTTATAACAGGAACCATGTTATAATGAAGGGCTTTATTACAGGAACCATGTTATAATAAAGGGCTTTATAACAGGAACCATGTTGTAATGAAAGGCTTTATAACATTAACCATGTAGTAATGAAGAGCCTAATAACAGGAACCATGTTATAATGATGGGCTTTATAACAGGAACCATGTTGTAATGAAAGGCTTTATAACAATGTTGTTGTTGTGGGGTTTAACGCCATTTTTCAGCACGATAGGCTATACATGGCGGCCAGTATTAATGGTGGAGGAAGAACCCGGAAAACCCCGGAAAGAACCACCGACCCACGAGAAGCTACTGGCAAGCTTTCTCACATGCCCACATTGGCTGAATCTTAGACTCGAACCGCCGCAGACAGAGGTGAGATGGCAGTGATCCATAACGAAGAGCGCTTTAGACCACTCGGCCACTCGGGGCCCCCCTTTATAACAAGAACCATGTTATAATGAAGGGCTTTATTACAGGAACCATGTTATAATGAAGGGGTTTATAACAGGAACCATGTTGTAATGAAGGGCCTAATAACAGGAACCATGTTATAATGACAGGCTTTATAACAGGAACCATGTTGTAATGAAGAGCCAGGAACCATTATAATGAAGGGCCTAATAACAGGAACCAAGTTATAATGAAGAGCCTAATAACAGGAACCATGTTATAACAAAGGGCTTTATAACAGGAACCATGTTATAATGAAGGGCTTTATAACAGGAACCATGTTATAATAAAGGGCTTTATTACAGGAACCATGTTATAATAAAGGGCTTTATAACAGGAACCATGTTGTAATGAAGGGGTTTATAACGGGAACCATGTTGTAATGAAGAGCTTTATTACAGGAAACATGTTATAATGAAGGGCTTTATTACAGGAACCAAGTTATAATGTAGGGTCTAATAACAGGAACCATGTTATAATGATGGGCTTTATAACAGGAACCATGTTGTAATGAAGGGCTTTATTACAGGAAACATGTTATAATGAAGGGCTTTATTACAGGAACCAAGTTATAATGTAGGGCCTAATAACAGGAACCATGTTATAATGAAGGGCCTTATAACCACTGAAATAATGAAAGTTTCTAGTCTGAGTCTGATGGACTACCACTAGTTTCAAATCATTTCCTGACAAGCTGGCAGGTTGAAAAATTGACTTTGTACTCTACTGTTTGCCAGTTACTGTATGAAGATTTAGTGTCGAATGTGGTTTTTCCCAAAGTCTGTCATCTTTACTGAAAACCGAAATGAAGGTAATGCCTTTCTGAGTGATACTGTCTCGCTCATGAATAAAAATAGGTCATTGTGACATCTTTTATGAAACATCAACTTTCTTCAATGTATTTCAAGTCTAAAGATTTACAAAAGTTGGTTAGAAGAGACATTCTCATGCATATAATGTCACTTTATGAAATAGGAAAATTGACTGATAATTTCAACTGCAATGCAAAAATTTTGTCTAAAGTGTGAATGATGCAAAGATTTACATAACTCAGCTGGTAACAGTGTCTGAAAACAGCTAAACACAGAAATTAAAAGCCATTCACTAAAGGGTAAAATTTAGGTCACCATTACCTAATTGTAGTCCAACACTTCTCATGATAATTCTACAAGCCAAGTTCCAATAGCACAAAGGTATTTGTGAAACTCAGCCAACTGCAAAAGTAATTGCCCATCCCATTGTTGTACATGAAAAATAGGTCATATTGACTCTAATATCCAATGTTAGGGATAGGTCATATTGACTCTAATATCCAATGTTGTAATGAAGGGCCTATTATCCAATGAATATGGGGTAGCATGAAGAATACACATATCAAGTTTCATTACCCTGAAGGTCATATTTGCTGAGAAACAAGGCTTTATGTTTAAGTATCACAGCAAAAGTATGCCACTATGAACTGAGATGTTCGCTAACTCACGTCTATGAAATATTGTTTTATAGTTCATTATTCATTAGATTTATATTTGACAGTTGTAAGTCATGGGAGATGTGCTAATTTATGAATATTGCACTTTAATTAAAGCTAAGTCACTGTGACTTCAATTTAAAATTGAACAACTTTGATACATTTCTCTCCTGTTTCTTATTAAATCTTCCACCAAACCGTACTTTTTGTGATTTACTTGATAGGTATAGGAACTTGGTGACAAAATGCATTAATCTTTTTGATGTACAGTTTATTCATTTTGAACTAGATTAATCACTTTTTATTTACAGGATACCCTTCTGTCAATCCATCAGTAACTCCATCTCCTACTAAACCAATGAGTGGGAAGTTGCCAAACTTGGTACATAGGCCGCCCATATAGTAACATCTGTGAGAAGGACGTTAAATTTTGTCCTCTTCCCTGGAATACCCTAGAAGGGTTCAAAGGTCAAATGTAACATCCGTAATTACAGTAAATATTGGATAATTTTGATCAAACTTTATACATACATTTGCAGCAGATGGCGAATTAACGATCAAAGGATTTACTTCTTGAAATGCTTTAAGAAATATGAAATTATATATTAACGATTGGCTTTTTAAATTGCTTCAGCCCATGAAAATTCAATATCATTACGTTTCTACTTTGTTGTGTAGCCATTTATGTCTGTTTATTTAAAGGTCGACTTGTTTATGAAAGAAAAGCAAATCTGGTTGAAATTTCAATGTTGTTTTATTTAAAGATAAACGGGGGGAAAATTCACGATTTCAGTCTCGTTTGACAATCCCAACATAATGATAACAAAAAGGATATCTTGACGCACGATTACATTAGGACTCGCGGTACTAATTCAGCTCCCACGGTATTACTATGCAAACACCGTGATATAATTTTATTTTAAAAAAACCTGAATAACTTTAAATTTCTGAATGCTCATGATCAAAACCTATATTTATCAGTATAAACATTTCACTGGTAACATCTTCTGTGTTGAGAAAACATGAGCCTCGGCATTTTTTGAAGCTACGCGTATTTAAAACACGTGTTTTCAATTCCGCACTAAAGAGTCAGGTGCTAATATCAGTACATGTAGTACGTTTTCTAAATTCTTTTTTGTAATAGGGCTGAAATTCCATCAATAACAGATCGTCTATATCTTTTTCAGTTAAAACTTGGATAAACTATCAAAAAATTATTTTCACTCAATTTTTATGTTCATTATCAACAAATCATAGTCACCCAAAGCCATACATATTCTGTGCTCGCCGATATCTAGACTGATTCTCATGCTTTTATCTTATTGGTATGGTAGTGACGACCCTTACTGCGTACAATTAATAAAGCTGCAAATATTGTAGCAGACCATACATGGAATGCTGTAACTCCAAAGAAGTATGTCTGGTACATTGCAGGAATATGTTTATTGTAAATAATTGAAAGAAAGTCATACTGTAATCGACAATACAACGTGTGGGCTACCTCGAAAATAGGTTTCAGTTTGTTAAATTGTTTAATGATACCAATAGTCATTAGCCGACACCAAGCATTGTAACGTTACAGTATAATTTCAATTGAGGAAAACAGGAACTACACATTGTAATGAATTGTAAAGGCTGGTAGGACGTAGATTTACAGTAAGGTAATTATAGAGAGGATATTTTCTTGAAACGATCGAATAACGAGATACATTTCATCGAGTTGGTACCAAACTCGTTTTTTCACTCGTGGCTTCGTCGCTCGTGAATACAGTAAAAGTCGCACAGGTCAGGTATGCGTTCAGTACCGATTATTTCTGTAATGGGTGTCATCTTTAAAAATTTGATTATCCATACCTTGAAACAGCAGTTATTCACTTTGTATGGATCCTCATACATCCGTATTCCTTTAGAAGGTCTTAATTTATGCAACGAGAGTAGTCCTACAATGTAAGTCCATCGACTCTGATATTTATGTTTTGGGCTTCGATGTCTTGCTGTCTAAATAACGGCGCTGCCTTTTTAGTGTGTTTTGATGTCGACTGACATTGTAAAGTCAAATTTTTAGGAATAGCTCACACTTGGCATCCCTTAACGTAGTCCTACAATGTATGCCCTTGACCCTGATATTTATGTTTTGGGCATTGAGGTCTTACTGCCTAAATAATGGCGCTGCCTGTGTAGTGTGTGTTGATGTCGATTGACATCACAAGTAAAGTCAGATTTTCAGGAATATCTCACACTTAGCAGACTATAATGTAAGCCCTCGACCCTGATATTTATGTTTTGGGCATCAAGATCTTATTGCCCAAGGTAATTAAAGTCTGACAAAAACATTATGACTTTAATCTGTTGCAATATGTCATTATGGGCTGCCAAGTGTGCAAGATATTCCTGAAAATTTGACTCTCATTATGATGTTAGTCGACATCAAAATGTTACACAGTGTCAATATTCAGGCAGTAAGACCTCAATGCCCAAAACATAAATATCGGGGTCAAGGGCTTACTCTTTAGGATTTCACATAACACCGCTTTTGTACAAATTAAAGTCATAATGTTTTAGTCAGACTTAAGCTGATGTCATTTTTGTAATAAATTCAAATTCTCACACAAGAAAATGGACCGGTTTTCAAGTTTTGTTGGCCTACATTTCAGTTGGCTGGAATGCAGCGGAAGCTGAGAATGCTGAAATCAGGTTAAGCTAAAGTATATTTCTTTAATGAAATGAATAAAATTATATTAATATTGATGAAAGTGTTTCATTCAAAATTCTAATTATCTATTTGACCTGATTTCTGTATTGCCTGCTTCCATCGCATTACAGCCAACTGAAATGTAGGCCAAGGGAATTCGAAAACATGTCCATTTGCTTTTGTGGGAATTTTAATTTTTAGGAAAAAGACATTAAAATAAGTAAAGTCTGACTAAAACGTGATAACTTTAATTTGTAGAAAAGCGCGGATATGGGTTAGTAAGTGTGTGAGATATTCCTGAATATTTGATTTATCAATATTGGAACACAGTACACAGCGTCGTTATTTGGGCAGTAAGACCTTGATGCCCAACACACAAATGTCAGGGTTGAAGGCTTACACTGTAGGACTTGCCCCAAGAAGTACATACGGCAAAATCAGTGTTAAAGTATGTGAACATTTGGACAAGATCAACATAAAGGTGTGATGCAGTACAATCCAGATTGAGTGTTGTGCTCTGTGATGTCATAATGAAAGCTACGGTACTTCCCAGTATTGTGACAATTAGACCCACATGCTCTTGACCCAGATCAGTATCTCACTGTAAAAGACCGTAGCGATAAATAATTTTTATCTGGAAATTTCTTGATGACAGTTAAGGTCTAGAGCATTCAATAATCAGGATTGAATAGGCTTTGGTTAGACAAAATTATTTTTAAATTTTAAAGCAATTTGTATTTAAGATACTTAAATGCACATAGATGACCTGTAGGACTTTTACTATATGTATTTCACCCATGAGAGGATGAGATGAAATATATGTTATTACTTGTATCAAGCAAATTTTCTTCTAGTTTTGTACCCAAACTTATTGGGTAAAGTAAAAATCAAAGGTTATGTATAGATTCAGTACTGAATATTTCAGTAACCGATGTCATTTTAATTTGACACCATGTCCTTAAATTGCAATTATTCACTTTTTTAAAATCTCTTATTGTAAAAGTCACACAGGTCATGTAGGCATTCAACACCAACTATTTCAGTAATGGTTGTTATTTTTTATTTTTTATTTGATTCAACATACCTTTAAGTGGCAAGTATTCATTTCATTTGGATTCTTCATATTCCTTTGGAAGGTCATTTTTTAGATGTGATCCAGTACAAACTGGATTGAATGTCGTATGCTGTGATGTCACAATGAAAGCTATGCATATTGATAAACCAATTAGTGCTACCCTGTATTGTGATGTTTCCACTCGACATGTTCATTTCTTGACCCAAGTTTAGTACAAGGCCACCGTTATAAAAGACCATAACAATTGATCATTTTTGTCTGGGAGTTTCTTGATAACAGGTACGGTTCAGAGCATTTAATAATTAGGATTGAATAGACTTTGGTTAAAGAAAATAGTGTTACATTTTACAAGAACAATCAATATTTAATTTAAAATGAGTAAATATAACCTGTGTGACTTTTACTATACATCCATATTCCTTTGGAAGATCATTAATTACATGCCTTGAAAAACGCCTCTGGCAAAACTATATGTTAGAGTTCATGGACATTTTTGGACAAGGTCAACCTAAAGGTTTAATCCAGTACAAACAGGAATGAATGTCACACACTTTAATGTCACAATGAAAGTTGCACATGTTGAAAAGAAATTGTAATACCCAATATTGTGACAGCTGGACCCAATGTGCTCTTTTCTTCACCCAGTTTAATACCTGGCCACCATTGTAAAAGTTGATAGTCTTCAAAAATATTCATCTGGAAATTTCTTGACATTTAAGATGCGGAACATTCAATAATCGGGATTGAATAGACCTGGTTTAACTATATTATTACTAAATTTTTGTTGATATTTATTTTCAGATGAGTAAATGTGCCTACATGACAACATCAGTAAATACTATTGCAATATGTATAACAGAAAAAGTTTTGTTCATCATTAAGACTTGCCCATGCTTTTTGGATAGCTGTCACTTAGGGTAATAAAGAAACCTTTTGATTCTATGGTTTAATGATCAGAAGCCAGAGTCATGGTTAGTTTCATAAGAAAATAATGGTCCCTGCACATTTAATTTTAGTTCAAGGCCACATACCTTGACCAAAGAACGAGGTCACTGAGACCCTTTGGTCAATAATCTTCTGTTATCTAACAGTGCCAACACTGAGGACTGTTAAACAGTGCAGTCATGGAATGTGCCAGTCTCTGTACAGTTCTTTAACATTTTGGTGGCAAATGTTCTTGTTTAGTCACATAATTGCACCCCACACCCTGACCAAACTACCACTCAATTTTACATAAATTAGTATTATTATTCTAATTGTTGAGACTTCTTAATTTTCCATACATGATATTTTCCATATTATTAAATATTTAGATAGTAGTTAAAATTTCTAGACATCAATTTAAGTTTTTTAAAGCCTACACAAACAAAATTCAAGTTGGAATGTAAACTTTAAGGACCATTTCTGCCCATACGATATATGATCGTCAGAAATGTTGCATGGAGGGTTGGGACCCAGGGTGGCAGAGTGGTCGGAAGCACTTGCCTTTACCAATCACTGCCATGGGGGATTATTATTGGAGTGTAATATTGGATAAGTCATGTGGGATTATTATTGGAGTGTAATGTTTGATAATAAGTCATGTGGGATTATTATTGGAGTGTAATGTTGGATAATAAGTCATGTGGGATTATTATTGGAGTGTAATACTTGATATATAGGTTGTTGGGGGATTATTATTAGAGAGTGTAATGTTGGGTAATAAGTTATGGGAGATTATTATCGGAGTGTAATGTTGGATAATAATTCTTGGGGGATTATTATTAGAGTGTAATGCTTGATATATAGGTTTTTGAGGATTATTAGGTCTGATGGCAGCAGTTCAGACCATTACCAGACCAGTTTAGAGTAAACACAGCCTTACCGCGAGTGTAACACAGCACTTATGCTGGATTTGCCTGGCAATTTTAAAATTGCCAGGCAATTTTACTCTTTAAGATAAAGTCATTGTCTTCCTTTTTGTGTTACATGAGTACTGTTACAGATTAGGTGACCATTGGTTGATATTAGAAGTGCAGTTTACCCTCATACATGGAAGAATTCTTAGACGTTAACCTAGTGAATACATAAGGATGTAACTATTTGTGGTCTTTCTTATGATGGTACTTATACAGCATACACATACTTGATAATTTTATTTCAGATTGAATGAAAGCATCTTGATAACTGGATGAGCCATGGCATCAGGAGAAGACAGAGTCAGCTCCCAGCTTCCCCGTGGTCTGATTGGCAGAAAGGGTGTCCCCACAGTGAAAGGGGCCAGGTATTCTAACTAGCACAAGGCAACTTAAGGGGTCTACTCGATGAAAGCTTTTGGAGGAAGCCTGGTTTCCAATTTCTTTTTAAGCCGACCTTCAATATAGATTTATTGTAGGACAGTTTAATCCAAATTACCTTTTAACAAATTATTAGTGGCAACAAGTTTCAAAGCAGATTGGATTTTAAATTTCAGTTCGGGTGAATATCTTGTGACTTGGCAAATCTGTTCTCATGATTTATGTCAAGCCTGTTTGAGAATTTAAAATCAGCTTGAATTTTGAATGCTTTTGGTGCAATACCCAGTGGTTATTCTTGGATTTTTTTGTTTATTTCATTTTCAAGACTACAAACATTGACATCTGTATCCTAAAGACCAGTGGCTTTGCCAGAAATCTTTTAAAGAGTGTGAGACTCCTAAGAAATTATATACAAACCAGTTGCAAGGGTTACAACCCAATCAGAACGTCAACAGATCTGTTAAGAAGGTGCCAAATTCTTATACTTTATAAATATTTCCATCTGGAACAAATCTTTTTACATGAAAACGGACACAAAAATGTGGCTTGCAATTTATTAAACCTTTTCCTTTAGATTTTTTTCTCTCCAAGGTTTTGTCTAAGATTTTTGGCAACATTTGCTACCCATCAAATGTTTAAGTGTTTATGAGAACTTTTATGGGAAAGAACAAATGAATAAAAAATTTGCTAGTAGATGAAATTTAACTTTTGTACAAACATTTATGCTGTAATTATTTAAAGTCCTATTTTCTGCCAGAGACATGGATATGGGAATCGTCTAGTTTAGAATAAATACTTGAAATAGTTTGAGAAAATACAGTGCAAAACTTGAATGCAATTTAGAAGGGTTTTAGAGTAGTAGTGACAATTGATGGCATGAAAATTCTTGTATTTTCTATATAGATGCTTTCCTTCCTAAATAGACTGCCGTCTCTGAGGGGTCCAAGAGATCTGACATTAGGCGGTATCCCTAAGAAAGTGTTCACCCCAAACATCCCAGCAAGGAGAGAAAAATCAAAAGAAAGGTATATATAATGTTGTGATATTCATGTGTATCTCTGTTTAATATCCCTTGTTATTGAGAAGTGAAATATCCAGATACTGCAGTCTTTCAGATACCCTTTTTTTTCCCTGGATATGCAGTCTCCTTTTTGAATATCCTCACTTTTTATCTTAGATATCTTAGCTTCTTTTTTGTCTTGGATATCCTTTGAGCTGATTATACACAATTTTGTATACATGTACTTATTATCTTGGATATCCTTTGAGCTGATTATACACAATTTTTTATACATGTACTTATTATCTGGGATATCCTATAAGCTGATTATACACAATTTTTTATACATGTACTTATTATCTTGGATATCCTATAAGCTGATTATACACAATTTTTTATACATGTACTTATTATCTGGGATATCCTATAAGCTGATCATACACAATTTTGTATACATGTATGTATGACCTGCTGACCATTTTGAAGGATGCAATTGCAAGATTATCATGATAAGGAGACATTTTATAGATTTGTGACCATGTCACTGCATCTTATACAGAATAATGGGCTTCATTGCAAGTAGCTTTCATAGGTCACCGCCTTCGCTGTTTACTGTTCACTGGGCATGTGTTGGACAGTTTGAGTCCAGTATGGAGTGCAAAATGAGCTACCAAGCTGCAGTTCAGCAACCAGTTTTTGGTAAATTTTCAATAAAGTATTTTCCCTCATGCCAGTTTCACTAGATATGGTCATTTTGTTTGAAATAATTATATTGTTTACACAAATGTCTGGTGTCAAGACAATTTAGGAATTTCCAAAAGTTTTCCAAGTTATCCAGTCACTAACATTTTCAAGTAGTCTTCAAACTTCCATCAGTTTTCCAGCCAAATTCCTACTATACGGTATTAAGGTCAAGGCATTTCCTAACCGGATTTCAGCATGCCAGTTCACAAGCAACGCAACTTCAGAGTGTATGAAACCCAAATTCCTTGAGTGTGCACAGCAGTGTGTAATAACCAGGATTTAGATGCTCACTTCCTTAAATGCTAGCCATAGGTTTCGACTTTAATTGTAGATTTCAGTTATTTCTATAATTTATTTAATATTTATTTTTGATTTTTCTTCTTTTAGAAGTTGTATTTGAAATAGTTGGCAATTTTCAGATCTGTTTAGCTAATCTGAGCTTTTTTAAAATTTAAGTATTAAAATTTAGAGTTTATTTGCCATAACATTCTGAAATTTAGTCTTTTTCACTACTTGTATATTTCATCTAGACTTCATTTTCATGAATTTGGAATATTTGTCAGCTGAAGACTTAGTTCCTGTCCTTGGAGCAGATTTGTTTGCAGCTCGTATGTGTAGAAATGTAAATGACTTCATTTTGACTTTGAGATGCATTACGGTTGTACAGCCTCATCAGGGTGATCATTGAGATGCATTACGGTTGTACAGCCTCATCAGGATGATCATTGACGACATTTTCTCACCACATCTTATTAATTGGAGTCTGGTTATTGAATAAGTCTGTTTTCTCTTTATATACCACACCATTATTGTGTGGCCATTGGATGATAATATTTCTCTTTTTATTCCATTGTATTATTGTATGTATGATCATCAGATTAGTAGGTTTCTAATATAGTTAAGAAGGAAAATGATAATATCCTAATATGATTTAGAGGGAAAATGATAATGTCCTGATATGGTTAAGAGGCAAAATGATAATGTCCTGATATGGTTAAGAGGCAAAATGATAATGTCCTGATATGGTTAAGAGGCAAAATGATAATGTCCTGATATGGTTAAGAGGCAAAATGATAATGTCCTAATACGATTTAGAGGCAAAATGATAATGTCCTGATATGGTTAAGAGGCAAAATGATAATGTCCTGATATGGTTAAGAGGCAAAATGATAATGTCCTGATATGGTTAAGAGGCAAAATGATAATGTCCTGATATGGTTAAGAGGCAAAATGATAATGTCCTGATATGGTTAAGAGGCAAAATGATAATGTCCTGATATGGTTAAGAGGCAGAATGATAATGTCCTGATATGGTTAAGAGGCAAAATGATAATGTCCTGATATGGTTAAGAGGGGAAAATGATAATGTCCTGATATGGTTAAGAGGCAAAATGATAATGTCCTGATATGGTTAAGAGGCAAAATGATAATGTCCTGATATGGTTAAGAGGCAAAATGATAATGTCCTGATATGGTTAAGAGGCAAAATGATAATGTCCTGATATGGTTAAGAGGCAAAATGATAATGTCCTGATATGGTTAAGAGGCAAAATGATAATGTCCTGATATGGTTAAGAGGCAAAATGATAATGTCCTGATATGGTTAAGAGGGGAAAATGATAATGTCCTGATATGGTTAAGAGGCAAAATGATAATGTCCTAATACGATTTAGAGGGAAAATGATAATGTCCTAATATGATTTAGAGGGAAAATGATAATGTCCTAATATAGTTAAGAAGGAAAATGATAATGTCCTAATATGATTAAGAGGGAAAATGATAATGTCCTAATATGATTAAGAGGGAAAATGATAATGTCGTAATATGATTAAGAAGGAAAATGATAATGTCCTAATATGATTAAGAGGGAGAATGATAGTGTCCTAATATGATTAAGAGGGAAAATGTTAAAACGTTTTTTTTCTTTTGTTCCAGAAAATCTTTTACTCAGAATTGTGTTAGTGTGCTGTCCAGGTTAATATTTTCCCTCTTGACCATGTTAATCTGCTGTCCATAATTGACTTTTTTGTTAGAGAGATCAAAATGTTAGGAATTTCTACCGGGTACCCGTCAGTCCTAATGATCAGTTACCCAGGTACCCAATCAAAGAAAATTATATTCAATGCTAACCTGAAATTCTTTCTTGTAGATTCACAGATACTGACCGGCAAGAGAGGTATAAGCGTGATTATTATTAATCTGTATATGACATGCCATAATTACAAGAAACCTTACATTTATTTTTGCTATTTACCTGGATCTGTGGTTACATTTTTTGTCACAAATCGGTTAAATCTATGTGGATTAGTGGTTAGTACAAGAGTATAGATGCAAAAGAAATTGATAAATTATTTATGCATTACCATTATATACACTTTAAATAGTCTACATATCTCCAATAACTTTTATGAATAGTCAAGTCCACAAATGATGGTTGTTGTATTATCCTCAACCTACCATTGTTCGTCCCTTAACATTGGTCGGGTGAACGTGTTTTTAGGTTTAACAAAATCCCTGTCCTCTAACATTTTTCAGTCATATAACACTTATTAATCACATCGTTACATCCAGTTTTTTTGTTGCTGATTTTTTTAATGATATCTGGCACCATTTACTTTTCAGTTTAGATTGGTCTACTATGTATGTAGTATCAAAATAGAATGAATCTATGACAAGTGGTTTCACATTCAAGAAACCCATCTGTTTTTTATAAAATTCGTACAAGAATTACATTTACGTGCTTGGTGAATTTTGTTAAAATATGTTTTTCAATTTTATTGAATAACAAAGATTGTTTTCCCATATATTTAAATATTTCAGTGAAAAATTTCATTCTGTATAGTTGTCTATTTTGATTATTTTTTTCCTAACATGGTATAAGAAGTGCATATTACAGTAACCAAGTTTTTGTGTTGCCTTTGCTGTGATAAAAAATGTCTTGGGTTTCCCACTAGTAAAAAAAGTTCCAGTAAACAAGCGTGAACAGCAGCCCTGACATGAACAGCTAACACAGACATGAACAGCTAACACTCGCTTCAGGGCCACAAGCTTGAAGCAAAAATGGCATTTGTTAAACCAGACATTTCTATTGTGCTTTCTTTATTTGAATTGTACATATTTGATGAATTTCATTTCGTCGAATATTTCTGAATCAGTACTTACAGTTGCTGTTGATCAAGGTATTGACCCAGTTAATGTTTTCTGGATTTCAAAACAAGCGTGTTTAAGTCGCGATAAAAATGGTGCACGAACCATGGACAGGCACAAAGTTAGGATGGTCTAACTTGAAATATCAGTGTTGATTTGCACGAAAAAGGAGAGAAGTGTCTAACCACAAGGTCACCAGAGCGGTTATTATGTAGTACATGTATGACAAGTACATTGTAAGCAACCATACGAACCCCTACGATGATAATAAATGCGCACACAACGTGAGCCTTGAACTGTAATTCTTATTCTGTGTCGTGGTCTGAACTTGGAAAACTTTTTTTTAATGGGTACCCGGTTGTTCATTTTATTACCCTGGGTATTATCAACAGGTGGGTACCTGGATACCCGTTGGCATCTTTTTTTTTAGTATGTGCTAATATTCTCCTAGAAATGTGACTTTCCTAACATGGTGAAAGACAAATTTGAAGATAAAGAATGTCTTTATTTATCAGAGTTTGAAAAAAATGTTCATCCACTTCAGATATGTTAGAAGACAATTAGTGTCATGTCGGAGTCAGATTTCTACTTAACTGCAGGTAGTATACCAGATTGGTAATCGTATGGTTTGGTTCAAGTATCGAGAGACTCGATCATAAAAATCACCATGCATTGTCTCTTTCATTTTATTGTTTTCTCTAGTTCAATATATTCTAGACTAAACGTGCACAGTCATTTAAAAATACCTCAGTTTTGCTTGAGTATTTTATATAGACTAATAGTATAGTATACACCACTCCCTCAATAACTCGTGCCCTGATAACTCACGAACCGCTTATAATGGGGTCAGGCATGGATCCCATTTTTAAGACCAGAAAATATCCCAAAATTGATCCCTATTTGTTGAACTTTAAGAAAATCATGATCAAAATTGGTAACGGACACTGAGATATATCTCTCATTTTATCATCAAAAACAGTAGATAGGACCTGAAAATATTAATCAACATTATGAAATATCAACTTCGTATAATTTGTTACATTTTCTTTCCAGACAACATTCTTAGTACACCATAATTAATGATATTCAAGGAAATTTTGATAGATGAAAATGTCACTTACACCTAGTGGAGTCAGTACTTTAATAAATACCAATTTTAAAAAAAAATTGTCAAGTGAAATTTTTTTTCTGATTCTATCTTTTAGTTCCTTTTAAGTGTAATTGTCATAAATACAATGTGTCTTCTTGTAATTAAACCTAAAATGTGTCAATCTACAGTGACAGATATGTCTACGAGTGTTTCTTTGAGAACCTAATTAAGTGCCAACCATGTTTGGATATCTAACGGAGGCATTTGTTGTATTGGTGCACCGAATTACAAGCTGGCTTCCTTTGTATTATCACATTAATTACGTCTTTTGAATCAAATAAAGGAGGTGGAATAAAAAAAATAGTTAAAAATCTTGCATATCCTACATGCTTAAGAACCAGCAGCCCTGGTTGTATGTCAGGTTAACTTTTAGTTGATCAGTCAAACACTGTTATAAATGTTATTGTGTACGTAATCTGGCTAAACTACCTTAAACTAATCTACTCAATCATAGCTGTGATAGCAAGGCAACCAAGCGAAATGAATACTTGAGTAAAATAAAAAGCTTTGTTTCACAGATACAGACCATTGTGGGGAATATGAGTTTCAAAGAATTCCTGAATTGATGCTTAAAGATGTCATCATGGAAGATAAGAAGTTTCTCTATTACTTGCAATGAAATCATGGCGTCAGTATTTTACTAATTGAACAATAAAAATTTGACGTAGACGAATATCTAATGAAATAATTGTTGTTAGGTTTTGAAAAAAGGAATCTTTTTGGTGATGTATCAACAGTTAGTCTGGTTCCCTGCTTCAAAGACTCCCTATTTCACACAATACTATTACATCTCATTCCAGGAACCAGACTAATCAACAAAGAAAAAGCAGCGACATAATATGCAATGTTTTCAAGTACACGTTTTGGTTATTGAAACCAGTTGGAATAACATTAACGATCTTTCAGATGTTGGACATTTTGAATATAAATGTAATTTATACAGATTGATTAACAAATTCATCAGAAAAAGCGCTTTATTGACAATTATTCTCGACGCGAGGATTCAGTCGTTAAACAGCCCAGTTCCCACCCCACCCCCAAACCTGCGGTTTTCTGGATGTTTAGCAGATTTTTTTAGGTCCCTCGGTAACTCGCACCCTTGCTTATAGTGCAGTCTATGTTTTTGGACCCTGTTGTGTGCGAGTTATCGAGGGAGAGGTGTATTTGGTTTTAGCAAACAAAAGCTATTTGAGGTTTTTAATGTCTGCATGTGTTTTTTTTGGTGTCTAAACTTTACTGTCTTGTGGTTCCTCAATTCATTTGGGTGTTTTTTTTGAGAATTGAATTAAAATGAGCCTAATTGTATATTGAAGAATTTATTATTAATCTTAGTTGTTTTTTCTCCTTTTGTTGAGTTAAAATGAAGTGTCCTTTTATAAGGTCAGGTATTTGTAGTGACTTTCACAGACGTTCTTTAATTTTGGTCATTTCAGCAGTGAAAATTAGCTGTTATTTTGATAAACAGACAACTAAAATGGTGAAATGTACAAGTAAGTAATTCAAAAATCTGAAATGTGCAGGATAGTCAATCTAAAAACAGTGAAATGTACATATGGTTTACCCTAATAATCACATAATACTGCCTTAGACATCATTATCAATATTTGACACTGGAAAATGATGAAAATTAAAATTTGGTTATGACAGGTCACTTTTCCAGAGTTGATTTTCCTTTTTCAGCTTAATTCCTAGAGATTTTCCTTGTTTCCCAGCAAGATCTTGCTTCTGCTGTTGTACATTATACTCAGCAATTTGTGCAATAAAACCTGGTTATTTCTTGCCAGAACATTATTAATTTGCCTTTCAGAACACTCATACCTACCATTTAATTCAGTTCATAGTACCATGAAGTCTTGACTACACCTTCTCTGTTCCAGCCTAGTCGGTACTTTGTACCATGAAGATTTAACCACAACTTCTCACATTCCAGCCTAGTCAGCTCATAGTAACATGATGTCTTAACTACAACTCTAACCCAGTCAGTTCATAGTAACATGATGTCTTAACTACAACTCTAACCCAGTTAGTTCATATCACCATGAAGTCTTAACTACAACTTCTCACATTCCAATCTAGTTGGTTCATAGTACCATGAGATCTTAACTACAATTCTAACCCAGTCAGTTCATAGTAACATGATGTCTTAACTACAACTTCTCACATTGCAGCCTAGTTGGTTCATAGTACCATGAGATCTTAACTACAACTCCAACCCAGTCAGTTCATAGTACCATCAAGTCTTAACTACAACTTTGTGCATTACAGTCCATTCAGCTCACAGTACCATGGGCTTGTAACTACAACTGTTTACATCACAGTTCATTCAGTTCATAGTACTATGAGCTCTTAATTATGATATTTACATTCCAGCCCATTGGAGGAACAAACCAACAAAGCTGATGAGAAATCCAGATACAAAGATGAGAGAAAGGGATTTAATCATGTAGGGGACAGGGGCAGAGGACGAGGCAGGGGTCAAGGTAGAGGGGCCAACCTGATCCAGTCCCACTCAATATTTGAACAGGGACCAGGAGGGAGACTGCTGCCTAAGGGAAATTCAAGTATGTGTGCCTCTGAATGTAGCCAAAAATTATTACAAGGATTTTTTAGGGAACCACAAGGTCTGATTGAGGAACCCTTTTCTAGGATCCACAGTGTCTGATAGTGGAATCGACTGCTTTGGTGGCCAAAGTAGTTAGAGCATCTGCCTCAGATGTGGAGGTCGTGGGTTCAAAGCCCAGCTGAGTCACACCAAAGACTTATAAAAATGGTACTAACAGCTACCTCCCATTGGTGCTCAACATTAAGAGGTTAGCATTAGGACTGGTTGGCATACTGTCATGATAATGTGACTGGGTGGGACATGATGCCTCATCGCTAGGCAGCACTGTAAACATTGACACTGCAGACCTTGTAGCGATATGATTTAAAAATTTTTAAAGCTATGTTAAAAATCCAAAAACACACGAACTGACTGATAATGGAACCATTTTCTTTAGGGATCCACAGGGTCGAATAGTGGAACCTTTTTCAAAGAAAACAGTATGCAGTATTCTAAATTCCATCAATTTCAGCTTTACAAATAATCTTATCAATTTACTTTTTCTTGGGCAAGTGAATTTTACTTGCCTACCTACATTTTCACTTTCCATGCCTGAGAATGTAAGTGCATTATAAACATGAGAACATGTAGCTTTTCTTTTCAAACTTACATATACATTTCTTTCATTGATAAAAAAAACCATTTTCATCAAATCACATGCGAGTCATAATGTATAATGCCAAAACTGGAAAGGCAGGGATTTGCTAATCCACTCGCCTGACTGTCAGGACAAACTCAGATTTGCATGGCACTTTCCAACCGTCAAATAAAAAAAAATGAAAAGGACACAAAATAAAAGAATTTGTTAACATTAGTGGCTTAGGTAAATATGAAGTAAATCTGTGCAAGCTAATTTACTGACAGTGGGTTTTGTTGAGTTCCTAATGCTTTATGTTCAGCAAGTTTTATAACCTGCGACCTTGCCACAATACCAATATCAGCATTTTATTTAGCATTTATATGTAACGCATTCTTCTGCATACCCACCTTCAGTTTCTTAAATCTATCGTAGGTATCATTTCCATCTTGTAGTCAATGTCAAGGTCAGTCTCGCATTTTCTTGTGCTTACATGATAATTTTAATATTTACAATTTAAAGCAAGTTTTCACAAATAAGGAGTAAATATTTATATTTTAACTTATCAATTGTATGATAATCATTATATGTGTGTATCTCAAGGAATGCTGACTTTCCTATCCTCTAACAGTTCATCAGATTGCCAGCTCAAAACTGGCTTTGTTTTCATCCATGTCACAGATTTTATGGCAGGCAGGTGTTAGTTGCTGAAATACAACTCATGAGATTTCTTTGACAGGTCTGTGTTTGGAATAAAAGCACTTGTCTCTAATGATTAACTACCAGGAGGATTGTATACTTCTCACAAATATAGGTCCCCTCTGGCAAGTCTTATATGACCACTTTCCCAGTGCAGAAGGGGTGACTGTATAAGAGAGAGATCAATGTATAGATATCCTCTCAGGTCAGGACAGTGTGCCAACTGCCATCTTAGTACAAATATTTTCTGTAGTTGTCTCCCTTAATAATGTTACACGAATGGTAAGGAAAGGCAATTTTTTTACATGTCATTATATTCATACACAACTGATTGGTCTTATTTCCCTTGCAGATGCCCCATATGAGCCATTTGAGAGGGGCTCCAGTGGGGGATCCTCAGGTTCCCGCCCTTCTGTTTTCAAGAAGGAGAAAACAGATACAGAGACGAAACAAGTGCTGGACCAGCTGCTGAAAGATGATGTGAGTTCCAGTTGCTTACAAATAAATCTTTTTAATGGTTTTATTTAATTTTAATTGTGTGTGATCTGTCCACTTAGGCCACCAGAGTGGTCAAAAGTTTCCTTGTTGGTCCTAAATGTAAATGGTGCAGATCTGCTGTCAAATATGGCCATCTTGAATATATTGTTATCACTTCTGTTGGTTAATGAATGGTAATGTCATCATGGGATTTTCACTAGAAGACTTTTTATGATGTCTAGATGGTCCTAAATGAAAAAGGTGCCAATCTGAAATCAAATATGGCTGTAACAGTGGTTGTCTCAAAAATTTTACTGCTACTCCTGTGGAAAGGATGGTTATATTAACATGGGGTTTGCTTGAAAGATTTCTTATGATGTCTAGTTGGTCCAAATGAAAATGGTCCCAATATGATGCCCTACATGGCCACTGCATTTGGTCTTCTTGAAAATCTTGTTCTTGCTACTCCACCTGAATGGATGGTCATATCAACATTGAGTTTTCACTAAAAGACTTCATGTTGTCTAGTTGGCCTTAATAAAAATCGTGCTGGTGAGCAACAGAGATGGATTCAACACTCAACAGTTATAAGGAAGAAACAGTTTTATCTTGAATTCCTGAAAAATATTTTGCCCAGTAGAGTATCAATCCCTTTGAGGGACTTTTGTTATTAAGATGGAATTACAGCAAACTAATTTAAAATTATAGCAAAAAATGGTATCTTACAAAGCTGCTATTGCAAATGTTCTTTATTTAAAAATCAGCTTCTGCATATGCATAAATGTAAGTTTTTATAAGAAGAGACAAGATAGTTTTTAATGGAAAGACTGTATTTCTTCATGTGATTTATCTGAACATGAATGTGTTAACAAGAAACTTGAGAGATGTATTCTGAAATTCAGTGGATTCTGCGATTATACTGTAGTAAACAAACTGTTGCATATTATACATGGAATTTATCAAACTATCAACTGTATGGAGAGTTCCTGTTCATATTGCTATTGCTAAGAGACAGTAATCTATCTGATAACTAGCCCAGTGACTATTTCATGCTCAGATATTTCTCTCGGTAACGCTTCTGTTTACTCAGTTAGATTTTGAAGAAAATTCCTACACTTAAGACAAATTGCATTGAAGTACCTACATTTTAGATAAAACACATTAAAGTTCCTGCACTTAAGACAAAATACATTCAAGTTCCTACACTTCAGACAAAACACATTCAAGTTCCTACACTTAAGACAAAATACATTCAAGTTCCTACACTTCAGACAAAATGCATTGAAGTTCCTACACTTCAGACAAAACACATTCAAGTTCCTACATTTAAGACAAAAGACATTCAAGTTGCATCAAAATACCTCCAAAGATTTGTATGCAAAAGTCATGGATATATTTGAAAAATGTGTTACCTGTTTCAGTTTATAGACTTTGGGTCATCACATTTGGAGGATGCTGCCTTACAGCCAGTCCAACTTCCTCTGGCAGCTGTCAAATCTGAAGCTGAGTTCACTCAGGTCAAGATCAAAGGTAGGAATGATAGAATAGGAAAAAAGGCAGGGAAGTGACAAAGAAAAAGTACCAAATAAAATGAGTTACATGCAGAATGAGAAAAATATTCATTCAATAATTTGGTTTTAAAAAATGTTACCATCAACCTTTGAAGATTTGATTTTACAATGTCTCTCTTCCAATGGACAGGCATAATATGTTTTTTGCTGTTTGTCCTTAGATAGGCATCAACATTCACATCATTCAAGTCAGTCTTCAACATTCACATCATTCAAGTCAGTCATCAACATTCACGTCATTCAAGTCAGTCATCAACATTCACGTCATTCAAGTCAGTCATCAACATTCACGTCATTCAAGTCAGTCATCAACATTCACATCATTCAAATTGGGCATCAGGATTCACATCATTCAAGTCAGTCATCAACATTCACATTCAAGTTAAGCATCAGCATTCACATCATTCAAGTTGGGCATCAACATTCACATTATTCAAGTCAGTCATCAACATTCACATCAAGTTGGGCATCAACATTCACATCATTCAAGTTGGGCATCAACATTCGCATTATTCAAGTCAGTCATCAACATTCGCATCATTCAAGTTGGGCATCAACATTCACATCATTCAAGTTGGGCATCAACATTCACATGATTCAAGCTGGGCATCAACATTCACATCATTCAAGTCAGTCATCAACATTCACATCATTCAAGCTGGGCATCAACATTCACATTATTCAAGTTGGGCATCAACATTCACATCATTCAAGCTGGGCATCAACATTCACATCATTCAAGCTGGGCATCAACATTCACATCATTCAAGTCAGTCATCAACATTCACATCATTCAAGCTGGGCATCAACATTCACATCATTCAAGTTGGGCATCAACATTCACATCATTCAAGTTGGGCATCAACATTCACATTCAAGTTGGGCATCAACATTCACATCATTCAAGCTGGGCATCAACATTCACATCATTCAAGTTGGGCATCAACATTCACATCATTCAAGTTGGGCATCAACATTAACATTATTCAAGTCAGTCATCAACATTCACATCATTCAAGTTGGGCATCAACATTAACATTATTCAAGTCAGTCATCAACATTCACATCATTCAAGTTGGGCATCAACATTCACATCATTCAAGTTGGGCATCAACATTCACATCATTCAAGTTGGGCATCAACATTCACATCATTCAAGATGGGCATCAACATTCACATCATTCAAGTTGGGCATCAACATTCACATCATTCAAGCTGGGCATCAACATTCACATTATTCAATTCAGTCATCAGCATTCACATCATTCAAGATGGGCATCAACATTCACATCATTCAAGATGGGCATCAACATTCACATCATTCAAGTTGGGCATCAACATTCACATCATTCAAGATGGGCATCAACATTCACATCATTCAAGTTGGGCATCAACATTCACATCATTCAAGCTGGGCATCAACATTTACATTATTCAATTCAGTCATCAGCATTCACATCATTCAAGCTGGCCATCAACATTCACATCATTCATGTTGGGCATCAACATTCACATCATTCAAGTTGGGCATCAACATTAACATCATTGAAGTTGGGCATCAACATTCACATCATTCAAGTTGGGCATCAACATTCACATTATTCAAGTCAGTCATCAACATTCACATCATTCAAGTTGGGCATCAGCATTCACATCATTCAAGTTGGGCATCAACATTCACGTCATTCAAGTTGGGCATCAACATTCACATTATTCAAGTCAGTCATCAACATTCACATCATTCAAGTTGGGCATCAACATTCGCATCATTCAAGTTGAGCATCAACATTCACATCATTCAAGCTGGGCATCAACATTCACATCATTCAAGTTGGGCATCAACATTCACATCATTCAAGTTGGACATCAACATTCACATTCAAGTTGGGCATCAACATTCACATTCAAGTTGGGCATCAACATTCACATCATTCAAGTTGGGCATCAACATTCACATTCAAGTTGGGCATCAACATTCACATCATTCAGGTTGGGCATCAACATTCACATCATTCAAGTTGGGCATCAACATTCACATTCAAGTTGGGCATCAACATTCACATCATTCAAGCTGGGCATCAACATTCACATCATTCAAGTTGGGCATCAACATTCACATCATTCAAGCTGGGCATCAACATTAACATTATTCAATTCAGTCATCAACATTCACATCATTCAAGTTGGGCATCAACATTCACATCATTCAAGTTGGACATCAACATTCACATTCAAGTTGGGCATCAACATTCACATCATTTAAGTTGGGCATCAACATTCACATTCAAGTTGGGCATCAACATTCACATCATTCAGGTTGGGCATCAACATTCACATCATTCAAGTCAGTCATCAACATTCACATTCAAGTTGGGCATCAACATTCACATCATTCAAGCTGGGCATCAACATTCACATCATTCAAGTTGGGCATCAACATTCACATCATTCAAGCTGGGCATCAACATTAACATTATTCAAGTCAGTCATCAACATTCACGTCATTCAAGTCAGTCATCAACATTCACATCATTCAAATTGGGCATCAGGATTCACATCATTCAAGTCAGTCATCAACATTCACATTCAAGTTAAGCATCAGCATTCACATCATTCAAGTTGGGCATCAACATTCACATTATTCAAGTCAGTCATCAACATTCACATCAAGTTGGGCATCAACATTCACATCATTCAAGTTGGGCATCAACATTCGCATTATTCAAGTCAGTCATCAACATTCACATCATTCAAGTCAGTCATCAACATTCACATCATTTAAGCTGGGCATCAACATTCACATCATTCAAGTTGGGCATCAACATTCACATCATTCAAGCTGGGCATCAACATTCACATCATTCAAGTTGGGCATCAACATTCACATCATTCAAGCTGGGCATCAACATTCACATCATTCAAGCTGGGCATCAACATTCACATCATTCAAGTCAGTCATCAACATTCACATCATTCAAGCTGGGCATCAACATTCACATCATTCAAGTTGGGCATCAACATTCACATCATTCAAGTTGGGCATCAACATTCACATCAAGTTGGGCATCAACATTCACATCATTCAAGTTGGGCATCAACATTCACATCATTCAAGTTGGGCATCAACATTCACATCATTCAAGTCAGTCATCAACATTCACATCATTTAAGCTGGGCATCAACATTCACATCATTCAAGTTGGGCATCAACATTCACATCATTCAAGCTGGGCATCAACATTCACATCATTCAAGTCAGTCATCAACATTCACATCATTCAAGCTGGGCATCAACATTCACATCATTCAAGTTAGGCATCAACATTCACATCATTCAAGTTGGGCATCAACATTCACATTCAAGTTGGGCATCAACATTCACATCATTCAAGTTGGGCATCAACATTCACATTCAAGTTGGGCATCAACATTCACATTCAAGTTGGGCATCAACATTCACATCATTCAAGTTGGGCATCAACATTCACATCATTCAGGTTGGGCATCAACATTCACATCATTCAAGTTGGGCATCAACATTCACATTCAAGTTGGGCATCAACATTCACATCATTCAAGCTGGGCATCAACATTCACATCATTCAAGTTGGGCATCAACATTCACATCATTCAAGCTGGGCATCAACATTAACATTATTCAATTCAGTCATCAACATTCACATCATTCAAGTTGGGCATCAACATTCACATCATTCAAGTCAGTCATCAACATTCACGTCATTCAAGTCAGTCATCAACATTCACGTCATTCAAGTCAGTCATCAACATTCACGTCATTCAAGTCAGTCATCAACATTCACGTCATTCAAATTGGGCATCAGGATTCACATCATTCAAGTCAGTCATCAACATTCACATTCAAGTTAAGCATCAGCATTCACATCATTCAAGTTGGGCATCAACATTCACATTATTCAAGTAAGTCATCAACATTCACATCAAGTTGGGCATCAACATTCACATCATTCAAGTTGGGCATCAACATTCGCATTATTCAAGTCAGTCATCAACATTCACATCATTCAAGTTGGGCATCAACATTCACATCATTCAAGTTGGGCATAAACATTCACATCCAAGTTGGGCATCAACATTCACATCATTCAAGCTGGGCATCAACATTCACATCATTCAAGTCAGTCATCAACATTCACATCATTCAAGCTGGGCATCAACATTCACATCATTCAAGTTGGGCATCAACATTCACATCATTCAAGTTGGGCATCAACATTCACATCATTCAAGTTGGGCATCAACATTCACATTCAAGTTGGGCATCAACATTCACATCATTCAAGCTGGGCATCAACATTCACATCATTCAAGTTGGGCATCAACATTCACATCATTCAAGTTGGGCATCAACATTAACATTATTCAACTCAGTCATCAACATTCACATCATTCAAGTTGGGCATCAACATTCACATCATTCAAGTTGGGCATCAACATTCACATCATTCAAGCTGGGCATCAACATTCACATCATTCAAGATGGGCATCAGCATTCACATCATTCAAGTTGGGCATCAACATTCACATCATTCAAGCTGGGCATCAACATTCACATTATTCAATTCAGTCGTCAGCATTCACATCATTCAAGCTGGGCATCAACATTCACATCATTCATGTTGGGCATCAACATTCACATTCAAGTTGGCATCAACATTCACATCATTCAAGTTGGGCATCAACATTAACATCATTCAAGTTGGGCATCAACATTCACATCATTCAAGTTGGGCATCAACATTCACATTATTCAAGTCAGTCATCAACATTCACATCATTCAAGTTGGGCATCAGCATTCACATCATTCAAGTTGGGCATCAACATTCACGTCATTCAAGTTGGGCATCAACATTCACATTATTCAAGTCAGTCATCAACATTCACATCATTCAAGTTGGGCATCAGCATTCACATTATTCAAGTTAGTCATCAACATTCACATCATTCAAGTTGGGCATCAACATTCACATCATTCAAGTTGGGCATCAACATTCACATCATTCAAGCTGGGCATCAACATTCACATCATTCAAGTTGGGCATCAACATTCACATTCAAGTTGGGCATCAACATTCACATTCAAGTTGGGCATCAACATTCACATCATTCAAGTTGGGCATCAACATTCACATTCAAGTTGGGCATCAACATTCACATCATTCAGGTTGGGCACCAACATTCACATCATTCAAGTTGGGCATCAATATTCACATTCAAATTGGGCATCAACATTCACATCATTCAAGCTGGGCATCAACATTCACATCATTTAAGTTGGGCATCAACATTCACATCATTCAAGTTGGGCATCAACATTCACATTATTCAAGTCAGTCATCAACATTCACATCATTCAAGTTGGGCATCAGCATTCACATCATTCAAGTTGGGCATCAACATTCACGTCATTCAAGTTGGGCATCAACATTCACATTATTCAAGTCAGTCATCAACATTCACATCATTCAAGTTGGGCATCAGCATTCACATTATTCAAGTCAGTCATCAACATTCACATCATTCAAGTTGGGCATCAACATTCACATCATTCAAGTTGGGCATCAACATTCACATCATTCAAGCTGGGCATCAACATTCACATCATTCAAGTTGGGCATCAACATTCACATTCAAGTTGGGCATCAACATTCACATTCAAGTTGGGCATCAACATTCACATTCAAGTTGGGCATCAACATTCACATCATTCAAGTTGGGCATCAACATTCACATTCAAGTTGGGCATCAACATTCACATCATTCAGGTTGGGCACCAACATTCACATCATTCAAGTTGGGCATCAATATTCACATTCAAGTTGGGCATCAACATTCACATCATTCAAGCTGGGCATCAACATTCACATCATTCAAGTTGGGCATCAACATTCACATCATTCAAGCTGGGCATCAACATTAACATTATTCAGTTCAGTCATCAACATTCACATCATTCAAGTTGGGCATCAACATTCACATCATTCAAGTTGGGTATCAACATTCACATTCAAGTTGGGCATCAACATTCACATCATTCAAGTTGGGCATCAACATTCACATCATTCAAGTTGGGCATCAACATTCACATCATTCAAGTTGGGCATCAACATTCACATTCAAGTTGGGCATCAACATTCACATCATTCAAGTTGGGCATCAACATTCACATTCAAGTTGGGCATCAACATTCACATCATTCAAGTTGGGCATCAACATTCACATTCAAGTTGGGCATCAACATTCACATCATTCAAGCTGGGCATCAACATTCACATCATTCAAGTTGGGCATCAACATTCAGATCATTCAAGTTGGGCATCAACATTCACATCATTCAAGCTGGGCATCAGCATTCACATTATTCAATTCAGTCATCAACATTCACATCATTCAAGCTGGGCATCAACGTTCACATCATTCAAGTTGGGCATCAACATTCACATTCAAGTTGGGCATAAACATTCACATCATTCAAGTTGGGCATCAACATTAACATCATTCAAGTTGGGCATCAACATTCACATCATTCAAGCTGGGCATCAACATTCACATCATTCAAGTTGGGCATCAGCATTCACATCATTCAAGTTGGGCATCAACATTCACATCAGTCAAGTTGGGCATCATCATTCACATCGGTCATGTTGGGCATCAACATTCACATCATTCAAGTTGGGCATCAACATTCACATCAGTCATGTTGGGCATCAACATTCACATCAGTCAAGTTGGGCATCAACATTCACATCAGTCAAGTTGGGCATCAACATTCACATCAGTCATGTTGGGCATTAATATTCTATCTTCTAAGCCTTTACCATGTTCTGCAGTTGTCAACTGTTGTACTGACTAAGAGGCTACAGGACTACTTAAGAAATGCCTGGTTTGCAAGTTGATCTCTGCATCAGCACCAGATCTATCACACCAGTATTTTTAAACATGTAGTAATTCTACCTTTGATGTCATACCGTGCTTGTGTGAATGAACAATTGCCATTTTGATTTGTCTGTTCAGAAATGGAGTTCAAATCTATAAATACAGCATGCTAGTACATACAAAACTCTCGTGTTCATTATCAGTAAAACTCGGACAATTTGAAACCGTTATGTTGATTCCAGTAAGCATCCTCACGTGTGCTATTTAGGACAGGGTCTGCCTCCATAGTATGCTGTTAATAGTAACATACTGACCATACCACTGACCACAAACTGAAGATGGCTAGTAAAGTCAGCTCTGGTCAGTATCTCTTCAGCTGCCAAGTGTCCCGTTTTTTCCGTATTTGTCCCGTATTTTGAACCTGAATACAGGTGTACGTTTTTTTGGCAAAATATAGGGGTTTTTTTATTTTAAAATAATATATATAAAAAAAACTTGCAATTTTCAGTTTAGAACAGGCACTTGGTTCCATTTTGATAGAAACATATCACATGTATGTAGGAATACAGTTCTACAATTTGATTGGTTCATTCGAAATCTGCCATATTAGATTTTGCAGACAGTTACCGCTGTCATTGTATCTCATCTTCGTAATAATCAGCTTCTAATCATGTTGAATAGAAAAGCTGAATATTCATAATTTTCTCCTGGAAAGACAAGAAAACAGAACTGGAAGGACAGTTGTGCCATCTTGTTTAGATTTGTGAAACCATCTAGTAAAGGAGAAAACTCTACATTTTGCAATTTGTGTAATGTGATTTCACTATTGGGCATGGAGGTGCCCATGAAATAAAGAGCACGAAAAAGCTAATAAACATCAGCTTGCTGCTTCATCATACATAACTGAGCCTGAACTTAAAACGTATATAAATACCAGAGATAATCTTGATATAATTCAATCGAAATTTGGTTTATTAAATTTCTTTTTGGAAATTAACCTTCTTCTTTCAGTTACTAGTGTTGCTGGCGATTTATTTCGCACATATTTTCCAGACAGTAAAATCGCAAAGGATTACTCGTATGCTAGAATGAAAACAGTTCAATAAGAAAATCACACAGAAGTGAGATCATCAATGAAAATTGATACATTCAAATCGATAATGATTTGGTGGAAAAGGCTACTATAAACAGCCTGTGTCTGAGTTTGTTGCACTCTTGCACCTTCTGAATAGGCACCCGAATGGAATATGGTACAACACATGCATCTTTGACATTAAATAATTATGTAAAGCACTGTCCTTCTTTACTGATGGCTGTATATGTTGTAAATAGTTATATAAGCATTAAAATTTTAAAAATCAGTATTTGTTCCTGAAAATCAGTATTTTTGTCACAAGCAGTCAGTATTTTTGTATTCGGGGGTTGGCAGCTATGGTATATATAAGTGTCTATACGTGTATGAAGTTTTCCATTATTTGAATCCCAAGTAGGTCTCTTACAGTACATAAATACACACTCATGTCATCCTCTTTTGTGAAAGTAAATGATGGGAATAGCTATGATGTCTGAGTGATCATCAGTTGTATACAACTTTTGCGATTATATGTCAGAACTAGATTAGAAATTAACACACTCTGAAGTATTTGTATAAAAAAACAGATGCTCCATTCTTTTTAATGACAATTTATGAACTTAGGACCAATATATATATATATATCAGTAGAGTATGATTACAAAAATTCTTTAACCAGTATGATAGTATTATTTGTATTAAAATACTAATTCTGCTATTATCAAGCATTCTTCTACAGAATCCAGGGATATCACTTTCCGTTCTGTCTGGTGTATATTTATAATTCTCTATAATTAATTCTATATACCTTGATTTCTTTCATAGGAATCCGGAATGACTGTGTAGATAGATGAGAATTAATTACTAGGCCGTCATGCGAGTGTGTCTGCTACACACGAGTGCATATAACACCAGATGGGTAACATCATTTTTTGGCGATGTGTGCTTAGTCATGAGGGAATATGGGCTCGTGTGTGCGCAGGCAAGGCAATGGGTGCCATTTACCGGCTGACCTGGGTTCATCTCTGTAGAGTACAAATTACAAATTCTCTAACCTGTACGATAGTTTAATTGTATTAAAATATTAATTCTGCCTACTATTATCAAGCATTCTTCTATAGAATCCTTGGATAGCACTTTCCATTCTGTCTGATGTATATTTATAATTCTCTCTCTCTCTCTCTCTCTTTATATATATATATATATTGTTCAATAAAATGGCACATTAATTTTCTTTATGTAACTATTTGATAAGCCTAAAAACTTGATTACTGTGAAGTGATTAGTGCATAAACAAAACTACATGTTTTATACCATGTGGGCAGAAAGACTGAGTTGAATGTAGCGTAGAGATACATCAGGGCCCTAAGTTTGGGAAATATACATAAGCAATATCAAGCAAGTTCTTTCCCCTGACTTGCAACAAAGTAGATTTATATTTAGTACATATTCTCATTTTTATTTTTATTTATTAAAGGTTATCATGCTTTGTACCAAACTGAAGTACTAATCCAAAGGTTGTCATGCTTTGTACCAAACTGAAGCACTAATCCAAAGGTTGTCATGCTTTGTACCAAACTGAAGTACTAATCCAAAGGTTATCATGCTTTGTACCAAACTGAAGTACTAATCCAAAGGTTATCATGCTTTGTACCAAACTGAAGTACTAATCCAAAGGTTATCATGCTTTGTACCAAACTGAAGTACTAATCCAAAGGTTATCATGCTTTGTACCAAACTGAAGCACTAATCCAAAGGTTATCATGCTTTGTACCAAACTGTAGCACTAATCCAAAGGTTATCATGCTTTGTACCAAACTGTAGCACTAATCCAAAGGTTATCATGCTTTGTACCAAACTGAAGCACTAATCCAAAGGTTATCATCCTTTGTACCAAACTGAAGTACTAATCCAAAGGTTATCATGCTTTGTACCAAACTGAAGCACTAATCCAAAGGTTATCATGCTTTGTACCAAACTGAAGTACTAATCCAAAGGTTATCATCCTTTGTACCAAACTGAAGTACTAATCCAAAGGTTATCATGCTTTGTACCAAACTGAAGCACTAATCCAAAGGTTATCATGCTTTGTACCAAACTGTAGCACTAATCCAAAGGTTGTCATGCTTTGTACCAAACTGAAGTACTAATCCAAAGGTTGTCATGCTTTGTACCAAACTGAAGTACTAATCCAAAGGTTATCATGCTTTGTACCAAACTGTAGCACTAATCCAAAGGTTATCATGCTTTGTACCAAACTGAAGCACTAATCCAAAGGTTGTCATGCTTTGTACCAAACTGAAGTACTAATCCAAAGGTTATCATGCTTTGTACCAAACTGAAGCACTAATCCAAAGGTTGTCATGCTTTGTACCAAACTGAAGCACTAATCCAAAGGTTATCATGCTTTGTACCAAACTGTAGCACTAATCCAAAGGTTATCATGCTTTGTACCAAACTGTAGCACTAATCCAAAGGTTATCATGCTTTGTACCAAACTGAAGTACTAATCCAAAGGTTGTCATGCTTTGTACCAAACTGAAGTACTAATCCAAAGGTTATCATGCTTTGTACCAGACTGTAGCACTAATCCAAAGGTTATCATGCTTTGTACCAAACTGAAGCACTAATCCAAAGGTTATCATGCTTATATGCCTCTGTCCTGGAAAAATAAATGCGTATATTTGTTTTGTTTGCATTTTTCCACAGTTGAGACAGACATGGATGTGGATCCAGGAAAAGTGGGGGAGAAAGAGGAGAAGGCTATGACAGTTGACAAACAAAGGACACCTGTCACTCATGTAAAGTCTCCTACATGTGCTGACCTCTTTGCCAGTACACAGAAAACAGGTTAGGCAGATGTGTGTAAAGAGTAGGCAGATGTATGTAAGGTGTAGGCAGATGTATGTGAAGGGTAGGCAGATGTGTGTAAAGAGTAGGCAGATGAGTGTGAAGGGTAGGCAGATGTGTATAAAGAGTAGGCAGATGTGTGTAAAGTGTAGGCAGATGTGTGTAAAATGTAGGCAGATGTGTGTAAAGGGTAGGCAGATGTGTGTAAAATGTAGGCAGATGTGTGTAAAGGGTAGGCAGATGAGTGTGAAGTGTAGGCAGATGTATGTGAAGGGTAGGCAGATGTGTGTAAAGGGTAGGCAGATGTGTGTAAAGAGTAGGCAGATGAGTGTGAAGGGTAGGCAGATGTGTGTAAAGAGTAGGCAGATGAGTGTGAAGGGTAGGCAGATGTGTATAAAGAGTAGGCAGATGAGTGTGAAGAGTAGGCAGATGTGTGTAAAGGGTAGGCAGATGTGTGTAAAGAGTAGGCAGATGAGTGTGAAGGGTAGGCAGATGTGTATAAAGAGTAGGCAGATGAGTGTGAAGAGTAGGCAGATGTGTGTAAAGGGTAGGCAGATGTGTGTAAAGAGTAGGCAGATGAGTGTGAAGGGTAGGCAGATGTGTATAAAGAGTAGGCAGATGAGTGTGAAGAGTAGGCAGATGTGTGTAAAGGGTAGGCAGATGTGTGTAAAGAGTAGGCAGATGTGTGTAAAGAGTAGGCAGATGAGTGTGAAGAGTAGGCAGATGAGTGTGAAGAGTAGGCAGATGAGTGTGAAGAGTAGGCAGATGAGTGTGAAGGGTAGGCAGATGTGTATAAAGAGTAGGCAGATGAGTGTGAAGAGTAGGCAGATGTGTGTAAAGTGTAGGCAGATGTGAGTAAAATGTAGGCAGAGGTATGTAAAAGGTAGAAAATTTGTATGCATCATAAATTGAACTCTTGCCAAACTTTTTGCCAAATTCAATTAATTGTAATAATAGTGATAATGAGGTCGAAGATTCGGAATATCTTTCACATTTGGTAATGTCTTCACCTTTTTGTTTCTGTAAGTGCAAAAATATTTTATTTGCATGTTTACTTGGAATGTTCTAATAAGTGGTTTGTGTTAAGGGATGTCCTAAAAGAGATGAAATCAGTTTTTTATATGATAGGTTCATTTTGATTGTGTGTCGTACCTTTTTATATGATATTCATTTTGATTGTGTGCCATACCTTTTTATATGATAGGATTCATTTTGATTGTGTGTCATACCTTTTTATACGATAGGGTTCATTTTGATTGTGTGCCATACCTTTTTATATGATAGGATTCATTTTGATTGTGTGCCATACCTTTTTATATGATAGGGTTCATTTTGATTGTGTGTCATACCTTTTTATATGATAGGGTTCATTTTGATTGTGTGTCATACCTTTTTATACGATAGGGTTCATTTTGATTGTGTGCCATACCTTTTTATATGATATGATTCATTTTGATTGTGTGCCATACCTTTTTATATGATAGGGTTCATTTTGATTGTGTGCCATACCTTTTTATATGATAGGATTCATTTTGATTGTGTGTCATACCTTTTTATATGATAGGAATCATTTTGATTGTGTGTCATACCTTTTTATATGATAGGATTCATTTTGATTGTGTGCCTTACCTTTTTACATGATAGGATTCATTTTGATTGTGTGCCATACCTTTTTATATGACAGGATTCATTTTGATTATGTGTCATACCTTTTCCCAAAGATGTAGGAGAGCTGTTGTTCATACAACTGCCAGATGTAATGCCAGGTGTTCCAGCAGCTCAGGACAATGAAGGGGAGACTGGCGGGAGACCACACAAATCAGCAGACA
The DNA here is from genome assembly GCA_028554795.2 of Sinohyriopsis cumingii. NCBI lineage: Eukaryota > Metazoa > Mollusca > Bivalvia > Unionida > Unionidae > Sinohyriopsis > Sinohyriopsis cumingii. The sequence goes on along the minus strand of JAPYKE020000103.1, from coordinate 1,586,151 downwards.
AGTCCAAACAGGAAGATGAGGTTAGAGAAATTTTAGCTCATTGTAAAACTTGATAATGTCAATCAAAGTTAGGTCGTTTGTTGCATAAAAAATATGCATTTGCATATGTGAAAAATTCTTTGTCGTATGATGGAAATTCCAACTTCAGAATGTCCGCACAGGTTGATCTTCCAGATTGTGCAAATCCTGGAGTTTTGGGGGGCAGCTAAATTTTTTTAAGTGGTTGGAAAGCATTTAGTAGGAAAAGAATCAATGCTTAGGGATACTAAATTTTAAACTTATGATTTACTTTTGAGCAAACAGACAGAAGTTTCCATTTGTCATTCTGTTCACTCAAAGCTCCTTGTATGTGTTCTGCCAAATCACGAAGTTTCATACTTCACTCCATAATTCAGTGCCCCAGATAACGCAGTCATTATATTTTACTTTTATTTGATGCCAACATTTGCCTAATGGGAACGATAGGAGACAGAGGGCACTGAATTATTTCAGTGTGACACCTTGGGCGATTCTGTACCTTCAAGTATAATATTATGCCATTGTTTTCTCTATTCCCCCTGCCCCCTTCACTTCATAGAAGGATTTATTTTTTAAACATAATTTTGCACAATCTTGGCTTGGTAATCATAGATCAGGACAATTGGAATTTGCCCTTGCTAAATTCACATACATTAACTGCATTTATTTTTTTCTTCTTTCTCTACAGTTGCTCTGAACATAGCAAGACCTATAATATTCATTAATATTAATAAAGCTCAATCTGGTAATGTAAGTACTTGACTGTTAGATTAGCTGAAACCGGTTCACTGGCCTAAGTGGTTAGAGCATGTACCTCAGATGCAGGAGGTTGCAGGTTTGAACACAGGCAAAGCCATACCAAAGACGTATAAAAATGGTACAGGAAGCTGTCTTGCTTTGTGCTCAGCACTAAAAGGTTAGTGTTAGGACTGGTTGGCCTGGTGTCGGGTAATGTGACCGTTGGGACATAATGCTGCATGTCTGCAGCATGAAGCCCCAGTGCTAGACATCACTATAAACTGCCACACTGCAGACATCATAATGATATGACTTGGATTGTTAAAGCTATGTTAAAAATCCTAAAACACAAAAACATGCAGTTCAGCTGCTTTAATCAAGGACTTGCTAGCATATGCTCTCGCTGATAAGATGTCCAGATCTTCCTTCACATAATGCACCTGCAGATCTGGGTCTGTGCAATTTGATCGGAGTAATTAGTAGAGCAGACAACATAGACCCTGAATTGCAGATGCATTATGCTACAGCAGATCAGGATCTTTGTTGTTTGCAGTCTGACTCGTCTTATAAAAGTGAGTTATTACAACTCTGTGGTCTAAAATAGAAAAGAATGAGAAACAACAAGTTTTGTAAGATTCAACAAATAATTTACTTCCCTAGAATACAAAGTAAAAAAAATGTAAAGAGAACTTACAGTATTGCAAAATAAATCCCAAATATTCCTAGAATTTAGAATACAAGCCGTAATGATTAAAGTTCTGACTAAACTTTAGTGACATTCGAAAATAAATCAAAAGCTTGAATCAGGCAAAAGCAATCTGCCATTTACACACTAGACATTAAACAGTATTGAACTTACGTGAGGGTGATATTAAACAGTATTGAACTTACGTGAGGGTGACATCAAACAGTATTGAACTTACGTGAGGGTGATATTAAACAGTATTGAACTTACGTGAGGGTGACATTAAACAGTATTGAACTTAATTGAGGGTGGAGAATACACAAAGGTTTAGTCTTCATCTACTCAGTCCACGGATGAATAAGAATTAAAGTTTTAGTTGGACCAACCAAGTTTACCCAGTCAGGATGAGTGGACAAGGGCTGACATGCAGTTTTCAGTCTAGAGTGTCATTGTTGTTACATGCAGTTTCAGTCTCCAGTGACATTGACATTAGACTGCGCTGGAAACCTAGTGGGTAGAGTGTCTGTCTCAGATGCAAGAGGTGGCAGGTTTGAACCCCAGCCGAGTCGTACCAAAGACTTATAAAAATGGTACTAACAGCTGCCGCACTAGGTGCTCAGCATTAAGAGGTTAGTGTTAGGATTAGTCAGCCTGGTGTCAGGATGATGTGACTGGGTGGGACATCATGCTACATGTCTGCGGCATGATGCCCCAGTGCTAGATATCACTGTAAACTGCCACACTGCAGACATCGTAGCAATATGACAGAAAGTTTGTTGAAGTTAACGCTAAAAATCCAAATCACACACACAGCATTGTCATTGTTCTTACATTGCAGTTTTCGGTCTCCAATAGCATTGTCATTGTTCTTACATTGCAGTTTTCGGTCTCCAATAGCATTGTCATTGTTCTTACATTGCAGTTTTCCGTCTCCAATAGCATTGTCATTGTTCTTACATTGCAGTTTTCGGTCTCCAATAGCATTGTCATTGTTCTTACATTGCAGTTTTCGGTCTCCAATAGCATTGTCATTGTTCTTACATTGCAGTTTTCCGTCTCCAATAGCATTGTCATTGTTCTTACATTGCAGTTTTCGGTCTCCAATAGCATTGTCATTGTTCTTACATTGCAGTTTTCCGTCTCCAATAGCATTGTCATTGTTCTTACATTGCAGTTTTCCGTCTCCAGTAGCATTGTCATTGCTATTATATGCAGTTCAAAAGCATGTGAAATTTTAACATTGTCATAAAAAAAATGATCACTGCCTATCCCCCTTTATGAAAATGCCTGAGAGGAATTCACACCCCTTGTGTGATGGATTATGTTGCCATTGTGATAATCTTATGTAGGAGGGCTGTCATCTCATGTATCAAGTCATGGCAGGTAAACACAGCATGCATGTGTTAGATTTTGTACTGTTGGAACTTGAGGTTGGAGTGAGACTGGTACTGAGTGGTGTTGGGATTTGGCTGGAATAAATGGTATAAATGTTAATATTTGCAACAGTTCATCAGTTGCAATTGCAGTATTTACATCAGTTGCAATTGCAGTATTTTTGGGGGTGGGGGTGGCAGGGTACCCTTAAGACAGATGTGTATCAGTTATCTCTTTAAATTATTCTTATTTTCATGGATAGTGAGTAGAATTCACTACAATTGTAGAAATTAACATTATACCAGCATAATCGTTGATTGATTTGAGTTCATTCTTGAATACAGAGGCAAGAATGATTCTATAATTCGTACAGTGAGATGAAAGAAATTTATAGTGATCATTTCACAGTAATGCTGAACTAACTACTTAAACAATGATTCATAAAATTTTAATGCAGGAAGAGGTGAGAAAGAAGCTTAGTACCTGTTCTCTAGCAGGCTTCAGTGAGGGTCCAGTCGGGAAACTAGTCATCAGAAAATCGGGGAGGACACAGCTGATTCTTGGAAATACAGTGCTTGATGTTTCCATGGGAACACCATGTGGATTTCTACAGGTAATAAAGGCTCATAAATTACTCGTTCTCTTTAATTCAATGGCTGCAATGGCAAGTAAGCTTTTGATATGGCCGTTATTGTACATTAATCAACAATGGCTTGTTACCACTCTTTTAATTCCATATTTCTGGTCTGGTTTCATCAAATTTATTTTAGACTTATTTCAGAAATGTTTTGGACAAGTTCTGTATTGAGCAGGATCCATGCATATTAATAAGATAATCTTGCATCTGATTGGTTGAGCTTGTTACCACTCCTGAGGCCATATTTTTAATGAGACTTAGACTATAAACTTCATTGATAAAGATTTCTGAAAAGTTTTAATATGCATGCTGATGAGGTGATTTTGCATCTATTTGTCTTATTACCACCCATTTGTATCTAGCTAAAAATATCATCAAGATTTCTTTGATGAGCAAGATCTTTGCTTATAATGAATTGATCATGTATCTGATTGGCTGATTTTGTTACCTATATTTATAGACTATTTCAGATCTAATTTTGACCAAACTAGGCAAATTGAATTATATCAAGATTTCTAGTCAGCTATGTCATTCATGAGACCTGTGCATAAACATGAGGTGATTTGCATCAGATTAGCTGGGCTTCAGATCACTCAGAAAATGGCAATTCACATGCTATTTGACTCCTCCGGTGGCCTAGTGGTTATTGCATCCGCCTCGGGTGCGGAAGGTTGTGAGTTCGATCCCCAGCCAAGTCATACCAAAGACTTACAGAAATGGTACTAACAGCTGCCTCGCTTGGCGCTCAGCATTAAGAGGTTAGTGTTGGGACTGGTCGGCCTGGTGTCAGGATAATATGACTGGGTGGGACATCATGCTACATGTATGCAGCATGATGCCCCAGTGCTAGACATCACTATAAAACTCACACTGTAGACATTGTAGCGATATGACTGAAACATTGTTAAAGCTATGTTAAAAATCCAAATCACACACACATATGCTATTTGATCAAACTTGGTAAATAGGCTTATATCAGCAATATGTTGAATGAGTTTTATTTTAAGCAAGACCTATGCACAACAATAAGCTGATTTTGAATCTGATTGGTTTGGCCTATTTACACCTTATAGTGTGTATATCAAATTTAATTTTAAAGGCTACTTACAACAATTTGATATTTTTAATGGGTACCTCAAGCAGTGCAATATATTTTAATGGGTACTTAGAACAGTGTGATATTTTTTAAATGTGAACATGGCCTTCAAGCTCATTGCATACCCAGATTTACATATGACCTTCAAACTCATCACATACCCAGATTTACACATGACCTTCAGACTGATCATATACCCAGATTTACACATGACTTTCAAACTCATGACATACCCAGATTTATACATGACCTTCAAACTCATCACATTCCCAGATTTACATATAACCTTCAAACTCATCACATACCCAGATTTACACATAACCTTCAAACTCATCACATATCCAGATTTACACATGACCTTCAAATTCATCAAATATCCAGATTTACACATGACCATCACTAATGGTGTAATTGTTTCTAATTACCATGACCTAGAATTAATGTCTTTGAATCTCTTTATTAAAGTTTAAAAGTTATGAAACTTGGAAATGATGCCATTAACATTCCATACAAATCCTTATTCACATTTCTAGCAGTAATATCAACAGTTGTGCACAGGGGAATGAGTTGAAGTGTTTCACATTCACACTGTGACAAAATAAAGGAAGGGCATGGATCACTATGAAGAAACTGTCCATGCCTGGAGAACATCTTGGCTTTGGTTTGTGTGAATCAAAATAATCTGAAGAAAAAATTAATATATAACTCAAAAACTGGCTACAGTAGAAGGAAACAACTTGACATCAAGTGTTTTTAAGGCCAGACTTATCTCTCTCTCTCTCTCTCTCTCTCTCTCTCTCTCAACATCACTATTAAAACTAAGTAATGAGCAATTTTGGAAATGTTTAATTGCAAAATAGAGGATCACTTGATCATATTTACATATGAAAAAAACTCACATATCCCCTGTATGTCCTTGATAAGAACCAATCATTTTACTCCAACAATAAAAGTTGTTTTCTTCTCTTAAAGCTATTTACAAGTCGAGGGTCACATATCCAACACAGCCTTGATCTCAACCTTATTATTCCCACAATAAAAATAAATTAAAAATAACTTGTTCACGTGGCTGTTAGTAATTTTGAATTAAGGTCGGGTACCAAGTCAGCCTTATGTGTTTACTAAAATGAACAGTCACAGTCAAACTGTTTTCTGGAAAAGTATCGAGTTCCTAGTAAACAAAACTACATTCTTTTAACATATAATGAAATTTTAATTTTTTTTTTTAAATTACAAATAATTGAATCAGATATAAATTAAATCAAATTTACATAACTTTAAAGAGAGATCAATTTTACTTCATTTCTACTTGATGGAGTAAATTTATGTGACATAATCATAGGAATTATTTCTAAGCATTATTTTTTTTTAATTTTTAAAATTAAATATGACAAGTATGGCAAGAAATTTCTTGATTTTTACTTGTACTCATTTCAGTCAAGGGACAATAATACTAATTTATAATCACTCATTTCAGTCAAGGGACAATATAGTAATTTATAATCACTCATTTCAGTCAGGGGATAATAATACTAATTATAATCACTCATTTCAGTCAAGGGACAATAATACTATTTTATTATCACTCATTTCAGTCAAGGGACAATAATACTTATTTATAATCAGTAATAGACGATATGCTGGTAAATGTGCATAATCAATTATTATTCTCTTTTATCAAGTATGACTCATTTTAGCACATTTTCAAATCACATAAACTCAGCTTTTATGTACATTTTCAACTGGACCTTTGACAAAAGTTCAGAAGAGAGCCCTGAATATTTAATGTGTAATTTAAGTTTTTGAACACATGAGAGATCATTTTACCTTTTTGTGTAGTTTCTTTGTCCATTATTACACACAAGAACCATTCTCTGTAGTTTTCTTGATTTTGGTCTTTACTATTTCATTCCTCATTTTCTAGTTAATTTTCCAGATTTGTTATCTTGCTTCCAAGGAAACTGGTATAGTGCATTAGCATACTTTGTGAGGGAGTTCATTTGATTGAGATCTATACTGTCTCATTTGATTGAGATCTATAGTGTCTCATTTGAGTGAGAGCTATACTGGCTCATTTGATTGAGATCTACACTCTCATTGATTGAGATCTGTACTGTCACATTTGATTGAGATCTGTGCTTGCATTTGATTGAGATCTATACTTTCTCATTTGATTTAGCTCTATACTGTCTCAATTAATTAAGACATATACTGTCTCATTTGATGGAGATCTATGCTCTCATTTGATTGAGATCTATACTGTCTCATTTGATTGAGATCTATAATGTCTCATTTGATTGAGATCCATTCTCTCATTTGATTGAGATCTATACTCTCATTTGATTGAGATTTGTATTACTGTCTCATTGATTTAGATCTATACTATCTCATCATAATTTACTCATAATGATAAATATCTCATTTCTGAGAAATTGGGTTCATTTCTGAATGACTTTAAAACATAAAAAGATTCTTGTAAAGTTTTCTTTATTACCCTATTTTATGTTTTCAGGACCTAGCCTCGGTCCGGGTCCATGAAGCTTCAGGAGAGATGGTTGTGTTGGGACATATTAAACACAGACTTCTTTGTGTTCCTGACTTTGAGAACCTGTTGCAGATGACTTGATAGAAAAAACAAGCTCATACTGGGGACTTGATAGAAATAACAGACTCATACTGGGGACTTGATATAATAACAGACTCATACTGGGGTTATCCCCTTGGAACATTACGGGGTTATTCCCTTGGAACATTAGTAGGTACTTCCCTGACACTCTACCATAGGCAGAGACTGATACAAGAATTGGAAGATACTGATGCATTTCAAACGACGTAATGGTGGCATAAGGCAGTAGAACTTGCTACAGGGCCTGCCTATCAGTTTATATCAGTGACGTTAATTAAATCAGTAAATGTTTAAGACATCTTTTGACAGGCAGAATCTTCCTAGTTTATGGATGATCTGAATAAGATAAGTATTGTTTTGCATAATGTAAGCTATGCAGGATATTTATGTTGAATTTCCAAATGATGACATTTATAGTTCCATACTGTTACAAATTATTTTCACATTTGTATCGTCAGTTCAAGTTATAAATGCATAGAACCTCTATTTCTTCATTTTATTCATGAGACATTTTGTTGGAGTTTATCTTGATGCTGTTACCCTGTCTATCCATTTTTATCCATCTGACATTTTGTTGGAGTTTATCATGATGCTGTTACCCTGTCTGTCCATTTTCATTCAGCACAATGACTTTAGTTCTGCTTGACATACTTCCACCAAACTTTGTGGATAGCTTCCTGCAATAAGGAAAAATAATATTGATTTCAGAATCAAAAGGTCAAAGTCATTGCAATTGAAAGAAGAAAAATGGTTTATGCATAATAACATTAGCTCTGTATCACAAACTTCAACCACACATTGTGAACAGCTTGCACTTTGAGTAAGTAAAAAATCCTATTGATTTTGGGGTCAAAGGTCAAGGGCACTGTGACTGAAAGATCTGCAATACCTGCAGTTGTCTACCATCTATATTTACCAAGCTGTGGATGGATTGCACATAGGATAAGGAGTAACTCTATCGACTTTGAGATCCAAAGGTCAAAGGTAACTGTTACTGAAGGAAGAAAAATGGTTTCAATACACATTAGTAAGGCAAAAGTGTATCAGTTTTCAGGGTCAAAAGGTCAATGGTCATTTTGACAGAAAAAATAAATATTGAACATGTACCTCTTTAAGAGCATTTGGATGGTGCAAGGTTGAGATTACTGTAAATGAAAGAAGTAATATGGTTTTTGGATAATACTTTTAATTTGAGAAGATGTACCATGACAAAAGTTTATAGAGGGTTTGTCCTTAAGATAGTGAAAAGGCCTGGTTGATTCGGGGGTAAAAAAGGCCTAATTGATTTGGTGGTAAAAAAAAGGCAAATGATAGAATCATTGTAGCTAAATTAAAATTGGTTTTGCCAAATAATTTGTTCTAAAATAAGTTCCTTTAACAAATATTATCAATGGCTTGTACTTTTGGTAGTAAAGAAACCATAATTCTCAGTTTTAACAAAAAGTCAGGGGTCCTTCTCATGGTAAGTCTAACAAGAAAATGATTTCTGTACTTGAGTTCAAAACTGCTTTCTTTGACCAAATGTCCAGGTGATTGACACTTGTTGGGCAATAACCAAACCCTGCTAGTGTGTACAAAGATGACTACTGTGGCACTCTTGTTTCACTATTATTAAACATGGGAGGGGTATAATGTGCAGTCTATAGAACTCTTGTTTCACTATTAAACACAGGAGGGGTATAATGTACAGTCTATAGAACTCATGTTTCACTATTAAACACAGGAGGGGTATAATGTACAGTCTATAGAACTCTTGTTTCACTATTAAACACGGGAGGGGTCTAATGTACAGTCTATAGAACTCTTGTTTCACTATTAAACACAGGAGGGGTATAATGTACAGTCTATAGAACTCTTGTTTCACTATTAAACACGGGAGGAGTATAATGTACAGTCTATAGAACTCTTGTTTCACTATTAAACACAGGAGGGGTATAATGTACAGTCTATAGAACTCTTGTTTCACTATTAAACACAGGAGGGGTATAATGTACAGTCTATAGAACTCTTGTTTCACTATTAAACACGGGAGGGGTTTAATGTACAGTCTATAGAACTCTTGTTTCACTATTAAACACAGGAGGGGTATAATGTAGTCTATAGAACTCTTGTTTCACTATTAAATACAGGAGGGGTTTAATGTGCAGTCTATAGAACTCTTGTTTCACTATTAAACACAGGAGGGGTATAATGTACAGTCTATAGAACTCTTGTTTCACTATTAAACACAGGAGGGGTTTAATGTACAGTCTATAGAACTCTTGTTTCACTATTAAACACAGGAGGGGTATAATGTACAGTCTATAGAACTCTTGTTTCACTAATAAACACAGGAGGGGTATAATGTGCAGTCTATAGAACTCTTGTTTCACTATTAAACATGGGAGGGGTATAATGTACAGTCTATAGAACTCTTGTTTCACTATTAAACACAGGAGGGGTATAATGTACAGTCTATAGAACTCTCGTTTCACTATTAAACACAGAGGGGTATAATGTGCAGTTTATAGAACTCTCGTTTCACTATTAAACACGGAGGGGTATAATGTGCAGTCTATAGAACTCTTGTTTCACTATTAAACACGGAGGGGTATAATGTACAGTCTATAGAACTCTCGTTTCACTATTAAACACAGGAGGGGTATAATGTACAGTCTATAGAACTCTCGTTTCACTATTAAACACAGGAGGGGTATAATGTACAGTCTATAGAACTCTCGTTTCACTATTAAACATGGAGGGGTATAATGTACAGTCTATAGAACTCTTGTTTCACTATTAAACACAGGAGGGGTATAATGTACAGTCTATAGAACTCTCGTTTCACTATTAAACACGAGAGGGGTCTAATGTGCAGTCTATAGAACTCTTGTTTCACTATTAAACACGGGAGGGGTATAATGTACAGTCTATAGAACTCTTGTTTCACTATTAAACACAGGAGGGGTATAATGTACAGTCTATAGAACTCTCGTTTCACTATTAAACATGGGAGGGGTGTAATGTACAGTCTATAGAACTCTTGTTTCACTATTAAACACAGGAGGGGTATAATGTACAGTCTATAGAACTCTCGTTTCACTATTAAACACGGAGGGGTATAATGTGCAGTCTATAGAACTCTTGTTTCACTAATAAACACAGGAGGGGTATAATGTACAGTCTATAGAACTCTCGTTTCACTATTAAACACGGGAGGGGTCTAATGTACAGTCTATAGAACTCTTGTTTCACTATTAAACACAGGAGGGGTATAATGTACAGTCTATAGAACTCTTGTTTCACTATTAAACACGGGAGGGGTATAATGTACAGTCTATAGAACTCTCGTTTCACTATTAAACACGGGAGGGGTCTAATGTACAGTCTATAGAACTCTTGTTTCACTATTAAACACAGGAGGGGTATAATGTACAGTCTATAGAACTCTTGTTTCACTATTAAACACAGGAGGGGTATAATGTGCAGTCTATAGAACTCTTGTTTCACTATTAAACACGGGAGGGGTATAATGTACAGTCTATAGAACTCTCGTTTCACTATTAAACATGGGAGGGGTCTAATGTACAGTCTATAGAACTCTTGTTTCACTATTAAACACAGGAGGGGTATAATGTACAGTCTATAGAACTCTTGTTTCACTATTAAACACAGGAGGGGTATAATGTACAGTCTGTAGAACTCTCGTTTCACTATTAAACACGGGAGGGGTCTAATGTGCAGTCTATAGAAATCTTGTTTCACTATTAAACACGGGAGGGGTATAATGTACAGTCTACAGAACTCTCGTTTCACTATTAAACATGGGAGGGGTCTAATGTACAGTCTATAGAACTCTCGTTTCACTATTAAACATGGCGGTGGGTAAAATGCGCAGTTTACAGAATTCTTGTTTCACTAATAAATACAGGTCTGGTGTGTGTGCCATTTATAGTATTCATGTTTAATTTGATGATTTCTGTTATTTCCATGCTCCATTCTTTAAAAGAGTGTGCCAGTTTTTCTTTGCATTGCTTTCATTATTTATACTTTTCCAGACTTGCAGTAATTAGGAATACTTCAATTCCACTGCTGTAACATGAAGGGTTTATGAATACAGACCTTGTGTATCACACTTCATATGAATACAGACCTTGTGTATCACACTTCATATGGATGCAGACCTTGTGTATCACACTTCATATGAATACAGACTTTGTGTATCACACTTCATATGAATACAGACTTTGTGTATCACACTTCATATGAATACAGACCTTGTGTATCACACTTCATATGGATGCAGACCTTGTGTATCACACTTCATATGAATACAGACTTTGTGTATCACACTTCATATGAATACAGACTTTGTGTATCACACTTCATATGAATACAGACCTTGTGTATCACACTTCATATGAATACAGACCTTGTGTATCACACTTCATATGAATACAGACCTTGTGTATCACACTTCACATGGATGCACTTGTCAGCAGTACTTTAATTTGTTTAGATTTCAGGTATATTAAAATATTTATACTTGTTTATATTAAGATTAATTCTTATAATTTGGCAAAACTTAATTCATCACAGAAACCGTGTCAAATGACAAGAAATAGTAGTCTGGCATGGTAAACTAGTGTGGACAGTTGGGGAGATTTTACAACCATATGCTTAAGAAATGTGGCAGATTTTTAAAAAAAAACATTTTCTGATTTTAACATTTGTTGACAATATTTACATCTACATGTACTTTTATATCATACTCTTTTTTTCTTTCTCTTAACCTACCTACCTACCTTCCTGAATCACCAAAGATATCACTTAAATTTTTTGTTTAATCAATCCAGATGAACTGGAGACAGACCATGCCTAGATTAAGAAATCATATTAATATGCACATTTCAAGTTGAACTTACTATAAAATTGCCAATAAGACATATAATTTATGGTATATCAGTAACTTGTCATATAAATGGAAGAAAGAAAAATTAGGCTAGATGCTACATTTTATTGTAATTTTCCTTATCAAATAGGCAATCAATTGTAAAACACCGTAAACCCATAGTGCTTACCATATTTTCATTTTCCCAATAGGCAACCTATGTAAAACATTATAGACACAAAAGGGCTTACTGTATTTTCCATTTACAAAAGACATTTGACTGTACAACATTGCAGACCCAAAGGGCTTACTGTATTTTCCCATTTACAAAAGACATTTGACTGTACAACAATGCAGACCCAAAGGGCTTACTGTATTTTCCCTTACACAATTAGCACTCAAAGTTTGTAAAACACTATAAAACACTACCATACATGTGATTCTACCAGCAGGACAGAAATACCGTTTTAAAGGCCACCTACTGCACATAGAATTTTAAAGGTGAAATGCACTGCTTTTGAAAATTAGAAGAGAAAAAAAATGCAAGAAAAATATTTTGTATGCATTCTGTCAACACATTACAGAAACCAGTCTCAGCCAGTTTACTTAGGACTGGAACTGTTCCATCAGTACAATGACTGGTGCAGTGATGTGTCCTGAGTATCAAGTTAAGATTTTTATGCAATAGCTGAAACAGGCACACAGCAGGCTGTAAAGTGATTACATTATTGTTATAATTTGGAGAGTTTAATGCCATAGTCTTCAATTAAAAGTCAACCAGCCTTTTGGAGAGATGAAATGAGAGATTGATCAATGATTGTTTTTTTAGTAGAAACGCTAGTTATTATATGCTCATTTTTGTCTCTGTTAACTCTACATTATCAGAATCGTGCAATATTTTACGATATTGCACTCATGTGCTCGACACATGTGCCCAATAGTGTATTAGAAATTACTTTGTAAACAAATCAAGTAGTAGATGCTTTATGTTTGGGTTGATTAAATTTGTTTCTGAATGAGCTAAAGTAGAGGCTTCATAGACTGCCAAATACCAGATGCTTTGCAATATTCCACATTAACTTTTTTGATACAATGTCACAGATTTAGGCTAGCAATAGATGCCAGACAGGTCATAAAATTGCTGGTTCCCTACAAATAACATGCAAGTGACAAAGCATAAACGTGTCTTCTTTGGCTGGTAATAATGTCAAAAAATATACTTAGTTTTACATCCTGAATTTCCTCAAAATGTACTTTCTTAGTTTTGCAAATCCAAATTACATGAGCCATATCAACTATGGAAAAAAGTCATTTATAATCACTATCAATCAGTTTACAAATTTGATAGAAAATGCTAGAAAGGCTGCATTAGTTGGGTGACCATAAGGGGTGATCCACATATATTCTGTACTTCTGAGATATTGACAGGTGTAAGGTCAAGTTGTTTGCATTTGCAACAGACCATTCTTATGACCTATGTGGTTAGAGCATCCACCTTGGATGCAGGAGGTCATGGATTTGAACCCCAGCTGTGTCATACCAAACACTTATAAAAATGGTACTTGCAGCTGCCTCACATGGCACGCAGCATTAAGAGGTGAATGTTAGGACTGGCCAGCCCAGTGTCAGGATAATGTGATTGGGTGGGACATGATGTTACATGACTGCAGCATGATGGCCCAGTGCTAGACATCACTATAAACTGCCACACCACAGACATCGTAGCAATATGACTGAAAGCATGTTAAAGCTATGTTAAAAAGCCAAATCACACACACATGCACACACATTTGCAACATGTGCCTGAATTAGTGTAAAGTACACTATCTTTAACAGTTATTAAACTAAGGAAAATGAATTTTGCCTGACTAGAACATACCAGTTTCAGAAAGTGCAATGAATGAATTACAAAATATATTATGTATAACTATGTGTATTATCATTCATATTTATAGTTTATATGGCTTATTTAGTTAATAGTATTTTAAATACTGAATCTCTTATCAAAGTTCACACTGCAGGTTGAGTCATGTATCAAGTGTATTGATTAATTCATAAAGCTACAGTGTTGAGAAGCACTATAGTTTACAGTAAACATCACATGACCTAAGAAAACTGACCTAATTTATGATTAGTCGGTGTGTGAACAGCTGATCTGTATACTGATAAAGTGATTTCGAAATGCCAAGATTCATTCAAAGCCTCATATTGAATTCTTGCTATTGTGTGTTAGCATAAGAGAATTAATACTTAGAATAGTGCATTCTTAGTAGTACTATCAATCTTGGAAGAGTTATACTGAGAGGATTGATTCATTTACTTAATTTAATCATTCATTGGAATTATAGTGTGCTAACATTCATTTAAAGATTTAGTGGGATATATAATAGTTGTCATGAGATTACTGTTAATTCATTTAAAGTTGTTTGGGAATTATTACACAGTGATTATTCTGAATTGTTGATACATCATTACAATACACACCAGCATGTTATTTGGATTGCCTCAAAGCTTTTGGAATTTATAGAACAATTAGGATTTGGGGATTTCATTAGCCATACTGTTATTTATTTTTAATTCTTTCACTTTTTATTTTAGGGAAAATAATTATATTTTTCAATTATACAAAACTTGTTGGTTTTGCTCTTTCTAGTTACTTAATGTAAGACGAAATAGTCATAACAATATAAAAAGTAAAAAGGTTATGAGCTATTTTTTAAAACAATTTACCTCTGAAGTCCAGGAAGTGAAAGTGACAAAGCTAAGCTAGGTTTTTGATAGGTGCACATCTTAAGTGCACATCTTAAGCCAGATACCCTGTAAAAGGCCAGGTTGTATACTCTATAACCCAAAGTACACCAAGTGCTTGACATCACTATAAACTGCCACGCTGCAGACATCATAGTGATATGACTGAAAAATTGTTAAAGCTCCATTAAAAATCACATACACACACATTAGTTTGTCCATATGTTGACTAACACAACAAATTTAGTGATTAGATGTTGCAGACACATTCAATATCTACAACTTAATTGTTGTCTTGGCAACAGGAGATGACTCAAGATTGGGACTACGTATTTTGAGCAATAAAACAAGGATTTCTTTATCTGGGATTTGTGATGATAAAAATGGTTTACAATAAATCAGCATTTACATGTTTTAAGGACATTGGTTCAGCTAAATTTTAGATACGAAATCATTTCAACATCAACAACACTCCAAGTAGATAGGTTTTGCTGACACTGTTCTATGGAACTCGTACAATTCTTAAGTAACTTGAGATATTTGCCAGATTTTAGCGTATGTGCTTGAAATAGCAGGAATAAGAAGAAAAAATTGTGATAATTTCGGTCAGTATATTTGTAATTCATAACTACATTTTGTTTTTAATATAGCTGTAAATTGATAACTGACTTGAAATGATATTGAGTTTTAAAGTAAACACGTTTGATCTGATGTAAGGGAAATAACTCATCACAACTTAATCACTTCAGACTATTTATTCCACTCTTACATAGTCACAGATAAGACGATCAGTTAGGAAATTTGTCAAATCTGAACGAGGAGACGACCGTATATTAAAAATGTCCTTATGCCCGAGGGAGTCATATCCAGAATTACTGCCAGACTACCGTTTAGTGCAAATCTCTCAATGCCAGAAGAAGTGATATCGATAATTATTGAAAGACCTAGGAGACTAACGTATGATACAAATATCACCATGCCAGAGGAAGTGATATCGAGAATTACTGCCAGGCTATCGAATATTAGAAATGTCTGCATGCCAGAAGGGGTAGTATCGAGAATTACTATCAGACACATTGATATATTTGCCCAACTACTGCTAGACTTTCCTATCGTTTCAAAAAAGTCTTAATTGATTGGATGCTCTAGAGAAAATAGCTTGGTTTTCAATCTTTGAGAATTTATTATTTACATATAATTGTTGCGTATTTAAAGTCTGTACGTACATTTTGATACAACAAAAAAAAAACACACAAACACAACGCGAACCCATTGCAAAGCTTCTTAACCTGTTCAGATGCAAATCTAAAAATTACTAGATTTTAAACTGCGGTTCGGCGCTATGAATTTAAGTATTTCGAGCTTATAATCTATTATGAACAAACTTGTACACAACTCCTTACAGCATATATACGTATTATCAACGACATAGTACAAGTACACAGCTCTTTACATATATACGTATTATCAACGACATAGTACAAGTACACAGCTCTTTACATATATACGTATTATCAACGACATAGTACAAGTACACAGCTCTTTACATATATACGTATTATCAACGACAGTACGCAGCTCTTTACAGCATATATACGAATTATCAACGACATAGTACGCAGTTCTTTACAGCATACATACGTATTATCAACGACATAGTACGCAGTTCTTTACAGCATACATACGTATTATCAACGACAGTACGCAGCTCTTTACAGCATATATACCAATTATCAACGACATAGTACGCAGTTCTTTACAGCATACATACGTATTATCAACGACATAGTACGCAGTTCTTTACAGCATACATACGTATTATCAACGACAGTACGCAGCTCTTTACAGCATATATACGAATTATCAACGACATAGTACGCAGTTCTTTACAGCATACATACGTATTATCAACGACATAGTACGCAGTTCTTTACAGCATACATACGTATTATCAACGATATAGTACACAGCTCTTTACATCTGTTATATACGTAGTATCAACGATATAGTGTGTGTGTGTGTGTGCGTGTGTGTGTGGTTTGACTTTTTAACGTAGCTTTAACAAGTTTTCAGTCTGCAGTGTGACAGTTTATAGTGATGTATAGCACTTGGGCATCATGCTGCAGACATGTAACATGATGTTGCACTTAGTCACATTATCCTGACACCAGGCCAACCAGTCCTAACACTAACCTCTTAATACTGAACACCAAGCGAGGCAGCTGTTAGGACCATTTTTTATAAGTCTTTGTTATGACTCGGCCCGGGATCGAACCCACGACCTCCCGCATCCGAGGCGGACACTCTAACCTCTAGGCCACCGGAGCGGTCTCAACGATATAGTACATAGGTCTTTAAAGCATATATACATATTATCAACGATATAGTTCACAGCTCTTTAAAGCATTTATAGTTTATACGTATTATGAACGAACCAGTACACAGCTCTTTATAGCAATATAGACTTATTATCAACGAAGTAGAATACAGAACTTTGTTGCATTTATATTTAGTATCAACGAACTAGTACACATAACTTTGTAGCATTTATACTTATTATCAAAGATCTAGTGCACAGCTCGTTATAGCAGAAATTTGTTTTTTCGAGACATTATGATTGTTTTTGGCGAGTAGAACTTTCATTTGTTTTGATTGTTCAGTGTGAAAATTGTGGTCAACCTCATGAATGTTACTTCCAAACCATTTACAGTTTGTTTAATGTTTATCATCATATGTATCCCAAGCGAGTTTTTCACTCTGGGACCAGTAGCTGGGGCACCACGTTTTCGTTGTTCGTCGCTTTCAGATGAATTTTCAACTGAATGTTAGTTTGAGGTCTAAATAATAGCAATAATAATAATAATAATATCAGTAATAATAATATCTGAAAAATGACAATATTTCCCCTCACTATATAGCCACTTTAATGTTGTGGTGCCGTAAAACACATTCATTCCCATCCTACATGTCTCGGTGTTTACAGAATGGGACTAGTAGTTAGTAGGTTTTGAGTTAGAATCCTACCCAGACCATGTGTGTGTGTGTGTGTGTGTGTGTGTGTGCACACCTTACTCATATGGCCTTATCATGAAGTAGTCAGTCATCTGCTGGTGTGCCCTTTACCGCTAATCAACAACAACCCATTCTTAGGTGTCATTATGATAATAAATCCTCTTGGATCCAGCAAAGATTGTCAGTTTTTTTTACCCTGTTCAATTAAAGTTGCGACTTGATTAATCTCAAGTAATTACGCTTAAGTGTACGAGCCACTTTGGTCTTCGATTATTACAGTATCTGTCAAATAGCGATAATAAAATATTTACAGTTTCTTTTAATACACGAATAGCCATCGTTGTCAGCATGGAAACAAATTTAAATGTCATACCGCTTGCATCGAAAGGTACAGTTAAGAATATCAATTTATCTTGAATTCAACTTTTATATTCAAAACAAAATACTCTAAGGTACGAAATAACCTTTAAAGGAGACCAGAAACCAATGGAAATATAGCATAATAATAAAAGTACTGTAGCAGAAAACCTTATTCTAAAGTATCATCTGCGACCGTAATGCCGATATTAAAATATTGGCATATCTTCTAGGAGCTGAATTTACGTGACCTCGTATGCAAAATTTCCGCGCCTATTCGGTTACTTTCGGGATGTGACGTCATAGTAGCGACTCCAGCAGCCCAAGTGGGAGTTGCCAGAGTAAAAGACAATACCGTTTTGCGTTGCTTACTGGTGTAATAGAACATTAAGAAAAGCCTGTGGACAACATTTTTTTTCTTTTTCGAAAGATAAAGGCATAATGAAAGAATGGATAACATTATTAGAAACGAGTCGATTTCAAAGCAACACCATACAGCACTCTGTGCTCGTTACATTTCTCAAAGGACTGTTACGAGAGGGATTCTGAAAAAATGGCAGTTCAAGGATACGCAAATGCTAGGCCTAGACTAAAAGTTGGCGCTGTTCCAGACATAACGTTGAATATTTTAAATACTGGGAAAAGTGTTAAACGTGCGAGTTACGAAAATAGGCAGAAGGCCGAGTAAGTGACCACAAAATACAACAATCAACTCACAGATCTTTTATCTACACCAGCAGTGCTAAAAATAAATCTGATAGCCCGACACCCTGGGCCCCTCTGGTTTTAGTTCCGACCCATCCTTTATTCAAAGTGAGGTGCCCGTCAGGCTTGTCGAAACAAAAATTGTTTGCCTGAGGAAACTTTTGAAATGAGTAAATGTATTTTCAAGATGTTGACATACATGCCTTAACACGGCACAACCTAAATCAAATCTCTACTGTCCAAGGTGAAATTTAGATTTGATTTTGATCAAATGGAGGCTTTGCCAAAAATAAGATTCTAAACCTGTCGTGTTTCGAGAAAACACAATTTTCAGTAATCTTATAAAAATTACAAATTTAAAAAAAAAATCATTGTATACATGTAGTATGTATAAACGGTAATCTGTAATGATTGGAACCGATATAAAACTATTCCTTGGGCAGTTTAAATAGCAGCGATTAAAAGAAAAGAGGTCAAAGTTTCACATTAAATGGCTGAAAATAGAAACTTGGGGGGGGGGGAGACTATTGACCAAACCCCCAACCCCTTGCCCCAATGTGCGAGCGCCCATGGGACGTACCTTTTCTCCATGTGATACGCCTTATTATTCCCCCAGGACAAGCCCATTTTGCATATTCTGGTCAGCTCTGGCTAAATTGCAAAATAGCTAAAGTTTTGATTTAAGTACGCAAACAATAAAGCCGGTGTGACTAATGAACATACTCCTTATCCTTGCACTGATCTTGTGAAAAGGACTGCCCTTCTAACATACTTCAAAGAAACCATGTTCGAGAGTGTGTGTATGTGTAAGCACCAGCAATTGCTTGCCAAATAAACGATGCCTATTTTGTTGTTACTTACGATGCCATGGACTTCAGGTTTAAGTTTTAATGCATGTAACACTGTTTGCTGAACAAAATATTTATTCAGAATTAGTTCTTTAGGGCCACATATACTGCATGGTATGGTTTGTTTTATTCCTTGTAATTTAATCATGGTAATTAAACTTTACATATACGGTAGAGGAATGTCAGGTGTTAACTGGCCGAGTTTCTTTGGCGGAAATGGAGATGCGATTTTGTTTGCAGAGAAAATTTCACAGTGATCATTCATTTAAGCTAATTGGTGACAATTTTATTCTTTTAATTTTTGTATACTATAGTACTGTTGTAGTTGTTTAAAAACATCTGAAATTTACTTGAATAATGTTTAATTTTCACGTTCTATTTACTGAAGAAGAAAAAAAACGAAAAAAAAAACTGTTGTGTGATATTAATTATTTCGTCCAGTGCCGGATTTAGACGTGTGTGCGTGTGATTTGAATTTTTAACGTAGCTTTAACAATTTTTCAGTCATATCACTACGATGTCTGCAGTGTGGCAGTTTAGACTGTGGATTGCATACGTTACATCTATTTATAAATGTTTTGGGGTTGGGGTTTTTTCTTCTGACAAATGAAAATTGAGAGACATAATGTAATAATCGGGACTTCACTGCGAAAACTTTAGAGATATTACGAGATCGGGATGTAGATGAGGAAATACCCCCAAAATCGGGAGGTTTTTCTCCCGGCTTGAGAGTTGACAGGTATGAACTGTCCGGGCTTGTGGAATTTCAGTCAGGGCTTGAGTTTATTTAAGTCACCAGCCCGGGGCCTGTGCCTAAAACATTTATTTTAGCACTGACCAGTACAGTACACAAACTATTATATCAGACTGCAGATTCAAGTTTTCAATGTGCAACCCAGATGTGGTCTCCTTCCGTCTGCCTCGCTCACCAATGTTTGTTTGTATTCGAGGACTGGCTAGTATTGCGTCACGGTACCACGTGATCTGTCGTCTCATCAAAACTCGGAAAAACTCGGCAATTTACGGAATCGTGGTATCTTCCATGCAATAAAATCACTACCCGCTTACGATATTTAATTTACAAACATGTCAGTCGAATTAAAATCTGTAGAGAATTACATACGTAAAAGGAAAATTTTGATTTCTAGTCTCCTTTAAATCATTATCAAAGGAATGCGAAACTTGGAATAAGTTTGGGTTTTAAAGGGAAGAGGTCGCGTGTGGGAACGTCATTAGCCCTAAAATCCAATTACCCGTGTCAATGCAATTCACTACAAGTACTTGTGACAATACTGAACTGATTGTCGGTGGTAAAAAGGTCGATTTAGCTTCTATCAACGTGTCAAAGTCACTCAGGGTCAACAAATACAATTACTACCATCGGGAAACACTTGTTTTAATGAAGTGTGTGATGAAATTGATTTTCTTAAGACTCGTATCAAAGCACAGTTACGTATGAAGTTAAGACACAGTACCTGTTGGCGTTGACGTTCGTTCTTTTTTTTCCGTTGAGCAGAACTGTCTCCTTACATCCCTGGTTGCGCGTCTCTCATAAACTCTCATCTACGTGTCCTTTGGACAACCTTTTCGAGGGTCTCGCATCCCCTCGGAGACAAGACCTTTAAGCCTCGCGCAAAAAGAAAATGGGCTGTCTGATTCTGCTGTGTAAGTTGTTTTTAAAACACGAGACTTCGCCTGGGAAAACACAATCAGATGTTATGTTTATCGAACCGCCATTATTAATACACGCCCCTCCAGGGTTTGGTATATATATATATATATATATATATATATATATATATATATATATATATATATATATATATGTGCAAAGTTTCAACTTATGACAGATATTTCACCAAGGACAAACGCTGCTTATGCAACATATCAACCCATGGCCATTTCGATAAATAAAACCCAATCTTCAACCTAGTCCGGCTTCTCCATACATAGTGACCAGCGGGATCTCATTATTAATCAAGTCCCAATCAGATGAACTCAGATTCTAACGTCCTTGGACATGCCGCGGATTGAACCCGGAGAAAAATCCCATCCATCAATTAAAAATTTATATATTTTACAATGGTATCTGCAAAATTCACTAATTTGCACCCAACTCTCTTGTTTTTGTCTACATCCCATCGTTCTATACAAATAGCATGGGAGAAATAACATTTGCACGTTGAAGACTCAGTAGTGTTCATACTTTACAAATAAGAGTTGACATTTGCACGTTGAAGAATCAGTAGTGTTCATACTTTACAAATAACAGTTGACATTTGCACGTTGAAGACTCGGTAGTATGGCTATAGATACGTAAAGTTAGATAGTACTGCAATAAAGATATGTAAACTACTGTACATACTGAATATTTTATTCCATCTAAAATTTACAGTTACCAAAAAAGCGTCCTTTTGTGAAACTAAGTAGCTATCTCTTAAATCAGATTACTCCACACATGGCTGAACCCATCCTAAACTACTCAGGATTGAACGCAGTACAGCAGAGTTGCCAAGCGAGCGTTTTACCACCGCGTTAATTTGAATTGTATGTACGTAGTCTAAATCTTTAGTTAAAATTCATAGTTTTACACTGAATTTACAATAATCCTGCTGTTTTGAAGTCTTGTGCACCATAATTAAAATATGCATATAAAATTTTATTGATAAGACTGTCCTCTGAACTTGCATTTTTCAATATAATAGCTTGTTCTTGGCTCCGCATCTCATCTTAAATCTATAATCCAGCAAGTGCATGAGAGTGCCATATTAGCTAAATCATTCAATAAGCCACTAGAAATTAACAAACCTGAACAATTCTAAATCTATATTGTTGATGTAAAATATTATTCCAAATAAAAATACCGTAAAATTTTCATAACAGCATTGAATATTAGAAAGTTAAAACCAAGGAAATAATGCCCGATGGACAGCATCGTGAACTCGAAATACCAAGATAAAACGTCATAAAAATTCAGGCGGGAAATACTGGCATCATGAAAATAATCCGCTTTAAAACAGTGGCTTCCTAGTATTTTCACATTTTGAGTGAAGAAGAAGAGATAAAAAGGATTATAGATCTGGTCTGCCTTGTGATAACATGCATCATCTGCACAGGGCCGGCGCTACCATATAGGCAAACTAGGCAGCCGCCTAGGGCGCTGATTTCAGGGGGCGCATTTTTAATTTTTTTTTTTTGTTTATACATTTTGAAATTGATATTTTCCGGGGGGGGGGGGGCAGAATCTAACCTTGCCTAGGGCGCTAGATAGTCTGGCCGGGTCTGGCGCCGGCCCTGCATCTGCATATTTCAGTTGTCATTGTCCATTGATGCAACACCATGCTGTGTTTTTATCATGAGCCTTTTATCGGTTGACAATTAAATCAATTCTGAGATAGCTTTAAATGTTGTGATGGTTGTTGTTGTGGGCGTATTTGAAATGAGTGACCAAATAAGGCATTTGTCGAATAATATATTTTCCAGGCGAGAGTTGTGCCATGAAATGTAAATTTTTTGTTTTATTACAACATTTTGTATGGATTTTTTTAAAAAATGTTTTAAAAACAACACTTATTTAGAGAAATACTACAGATATATCATTATTTGTTTATCACCAGATCAAGACTATCGAGTGTCTAATTTATGATAAAATTCCAGCCACGCCCGTTTCCTTTTTTTTAATTTTTTTTTTTAAATTTTTGTATAGCTGCGGAAACATGTACAAGACCGCCCACGCAAGATATAACGGTTCTGGAAATATAAATAGCGTGTACTGGAGGGCAAAAGAGTGCAGTTTGATTGGCAATAGTAAAGTGGTCGGCATTATCTTCATTTGTGTTTGTGTATGTAACAACAAATGTGTGTAATTTCGACTAGCACAAAGCATGACATCATTACATGTAGAGGTTATCCAATGTCGAGGCGATTGGAGTATCATACCATGCCCAAGGACACACATTCCAGTAACCGATCCGGGCTGATTCCAATTGTAGGATTCAAACCCACCCCCTTGATGTCACGAGTCCAGTACACTAATCACATACCCACAGTAGAACAACAAATAGATCTCCATTTGTTGTGTTATTTTTTTATTTTTAATTTAAAAAAAAATAATAGACATTGGTACCAGTAATGTCAGAAAAAAAGTCACAGCGGCTACTTCACATAATTCTACTTTTAGGATACGCACCTGACGATCTTCTACCTTTAATTAAAAACAACGTGTTGGTTTACATTTAATTTAGATTCACAGTCAGCTTTGTTGTTTCTCACAGATGAATGATCTAATTGGACTTGCAAGGTTTATATGCGCTTTTTATTATTTTCTTTCTTCAAACTCTATCAATCGGAAATCTCGGCTGTAATTTTGTACAAATTTAGGTTTTAATTTTCATTATAGTTTCAATCGCACCAAGCGAACTTTACAAAGTTAACACATTGTGAACAATGACATTCATGGTATCACATAACGAAGCCTAGTCAAATGAAGCTATACATTCTTCGTGTAACAATAACCCTCCGACACTTCCTACAGAAATAGTTGTCTAACATACGTGTGTTAGCTATCAGCTTTGCGCTCCGCTCGCTACTCTCATCCCATCTAACGTCAGTGTATTGGGATTTAATGGTGAGAGAGCGGAGAAACGTGTAGTACCGGTAAACAGTCTGGGAGAAACTAGTCTTCTTCGTTCCTCACTTTTTCTTCACTGTTCTGTGATTCAGCATGGAGTATAATCCTGGGGAGAGGTTACACATTCACTTAGCCAGGCCCGACTCAGGGGTATCTTGGGGATTTCGTCTGCAGGGAGGAGTGGACTTCAATACCCCCCTGTCTATACAAGTGGTAGGTCAATTTTGAATCGAGTTTTACTTATGTTTTGCGGTCGATGTATACATACGACTCGACAAGGTAAACGTAGTCAATTGACACCTATTCGAGACAGCTGTCAAGCCTAGTGTAGACTGGAGTATCTCGTGTGTATTGCATGTAGCGGTATTTTTGTACTTTTCACACGTAGTTTAAGTTCGGTTCGGTAAAATAAAAAATTGACGGCAATATTCTCATGTCTATCTTAATGTTTTCTGTGTACAGTTTCACACGCGTGTTTTGTGCGGTACTGATTGGTTAGAGCCGAGAGAGCCTGTGCTATATATGGCAATATGAAATGCCGCATACCAAGTGAAAACTGACTCCGGTGTGTATTCGCGCACGCTTAATCAGTATTCATGAAGCACAGTTACTGGTTAAATTATCAGATTTGGCATTGTGGGAAGTCAATTAAATGCCGTAATTTTATTATTTTACTGAGAATACAGAATCCTTCAGTGCTCTTCAATTTTCCTGGATTAAATATAAATATAAATATCTCAACAGTGCAAAACTAAGCACATATTTAAAACTTAGCCACCTTTAAACGTCATACAAAACGTAGGATATTTCTCTCCTTCCATACATTAAAAAAAAATTACTCAAAGTCGTGCATGAAGCGCCAGCAGTTTGCAGCTGGAAGGCGGCAGATATAAAGAGAAAGAAGTGAGGTTGTTTTATGAAGCTAGACAGGTCAGAAAGAATTTGTACAGTTTCAAATGTACAGAATATACAAGATTAATTTCTTGTCACTGAACGGTCTCATTGTACAGAAGATAGATCAGATTTATTTCAGTAAATTTTTATGTAGTGTTGCAATTTATTTTAACATGGATACTTTTTTGATAATATACACATTTTACTTTTAAAAAAGTGGTGGGGATTGGTGTCAGGTGGGGTGGGGTCTAGTAGTCTCAAGGGTGGGGTGTGTAGTAGTCTGAAGGATAGCACAAAAAGACCCAGTGAATATCCTGAATTATATTTGATTTAGTCATTTCTATATTTTTCTTTTAAATGTTTTTCTTTTCCATTCATATCCAATAAATTACAATCAAATTCAAGTCTAAAATTTCCTTTGTTTTTATATTTCTATTGAATCGGTGTGCATTTTAATAGTGAGTTCTTGTTGATTAAGGGGGAGTTTCACATCCTTTGTGATTAAGGTACTCCAGATGGACCATAATTCGGTAATAAAAGTATTATCTTTGGTTTCTGTTTTACATCACTCTGGTAAAATCAAACGGAAAGCAGTGGAGGCATAGAAAGGAAATAAAAAGGAAGAAGAAAGTAAATATTGGTTTATTTTAGCATGAAATTAGTCCCTTTGTCAGTTCTGTAGATGTATTTTACTATAGTGTGGGAATCCCCCCATTCAGCTAAAGGCACCATAGACTATGTTGTGGACTCATACATCATTGTTTCAGGCATCTTATTCATTTTCTAAACACAAACAAGATGTTGTTTGAGAAATTGCCAAAGATGGAAGCCTGGGGTTCAGAGATATTAATGCACAGTTTTAAACATTATTAATTTTGACAGTGTACATATTTATTTAATCCTTTGTTAGGCTCCATAACTTAAAACTCTTTTCCATAACACGTTTCATTTTGATAATGTGTGTATGCATTGTTTATCAGTAGGGAAAGTATACTTGCCAAATCATCATCGTCATCATTATCATTCTTCTTCTTCTTATTATTATTATTATTATTATTATTATCAGTGTTTCCCTTTACCATCATTTGCACTTCAGAGACCCCCAAATTTTTAATTTGAGCCCCAGTTTTGATACCAAAGTTTTTTACTCAGTCTGCCCCTCCCCCCAGTTTTGACACCAAGGAGATTTTTGACTCTCAGCTTTGCACCCCAAGGGATACAATGTTATTATTATCCTCTTAGCTATGTATGGAATGCGTTAAGTCATAAACAGTGATATTGTGGTTCTGTCACATTCCTTGAGAGAAAATCAGTCTGGCATTTTGTGATAAGGGTCAGACTGGATTACTTCACTTTTTACCATAGTGATTTAAATAGCAGACTATTGCATACATATGATAACCTGCTGTCAACAGGTCTACTTTCTGCTTTATTTTCTACACTGTGGCAGAAAAAGTGTGAAAAAATGGGAATCTCACTGAAATCTCATGATGAGCAGGGTTACTTCCTGGCTCAGATTTGAGATTTTGGCCAAAAGGTGTGAATAACTGGAAATCTCCCCAAAATCTTCCTGTGAGCAGAGTTACTTCATCGTTCAAACTCTTAATTCTGGCCAAAAGCATGTTAAAAAAATCCAGAAATCTCCCAAAATCACCTTGTTGGCAGCTAAGTCACACTCAGCATACCAAAGCGATTGAATTGTCTGTGACAAAGAGTGAACCATTGACTCAGTCAACAAATGACAGAGTAAACCAATGACAGAGTGAATTAGCGATAGAGTGAATCAGTGACAGTGAATCAATGATAGAGTGAATCAATCATGGTTGGAACCCACAGTATAAAGTAGGGTAACAATGATACAGTTTACCCTGTCGGTGTGACAACAGAAAGTCCAGAATACAGTTTACTTTGTCAATGTGACAACAGATAGTCCTGAATACAGTTTATCCTGTCAGAATGACAACAGACAGTACATAATACAGTTTACCCTGTCAGTGTGACAACAGATGGTACATAATACAGTTTACCCTGTCAGTGTGACAACAGATAGTACAGAATATGTGCAGGTTACCTTGCCATCTTGACAACATACAGTACAGAATATAGCTTATGCTGTCACCTTGACAACAGATGGTACAGAATACAGCTTACCCTGTCATCTCGACAACAAACCAGTACAGAATACTGATTACCCTGTCAGCTTGACAACAGATGCTACAGAATACAGCTTATCCTGTCAGCTTGACAACAGATGCTACAGAATACAATACACCCATCAGATTGACAAAATATTATGGTACAGAATACAACTGAACTCCTTCAGTTTGAACCTTGATTGTAAACTGTACACCTTTATCTTCTATTGTAATTTTTGTATTGCATGCAGGTAAACTGTGTTATTAGTTCATTGACAATTTAAGCAATTCACTATATATGGTGTGTACTCTACTTTTTTTCTTATCTATTTGTGTATTTTGCAAAAATCTTATGGAAATAGCAATACAATCTGGGAATAAAGAAGAAATCAGGGTTGGTGCCAGAAAATGTACTAAGACTATTTGGTCTGAGTCATTACAGTCAAATGTACATAGGCTTTGACTGGCCTGTTTAATGGTCATCATTCAGCAGTTGTTTTTGTGCTGGAAGTCAGGGTGCATACTTCACAAAGTATGTCAGATTGTGAGAGGACTTTGTAATGGGTGAATACGGTAATGCAAGGTTACAATCAGATTATTTTGCTTTCAATGAATACCTTATCTACATGTCTACATGAAGAGCCTATCTGTAGAAAGTGGATATTTCTACTTCATGCCACTGAGCTATGCATGTTTTATCTTCAGTAAGAATGCATTAACCAATTTATAGTTCTCCAATCAGATATCATAGTTAGGATATTGGCCAAACCTGTTTACTTTAAATATTGGTATATAATATGTTACATTTATTCATACATGAATGTACTTATCTACAAAAAAAGGTCATTGAAAGTATGAAATATTATCAAACAATCTACTCAACCAAGAAACATAAAATACTGATTTTATCTTAGCTTGCACAGTTATAAAATTTTAGCCCCCCCCCCCACTTCATTTGGAGAAAATGTTGGGTTTGATGTTTGTTCATTTTATAGTACAGAACACTTTGAAGGGGGGCCGCAAGTGGCTGAGTGGTCTAAAGCACTCTCCATCACTGATCACTGCCATCTCACCTATGTCTGTGTGGGTTCGAGTCTCGGGCTCGGCCATGTGGATATGTGAGAAAGCTTGCCAGTAGCTTCTCATGGGATGGTGGTTCTTTCCAGGATTTTCCTGGGTTCTTCCTCCACCATTAATACTGGCTCCCATGTATCGCCTCTCTTGTGCTGAAAAATGGTGTTAAACCCTATAACAACAACAACAACACTTTGAAGGTTATATCATGCCAAGACAAGCTAAATAAAAGCCCTGCCCAATAAGCCTTTGTTATTGTAGATAGCATAACATTTATAATTAATTTAAGTATTGCAACCTCATCTGTCCCCAAAATATGGAAAACTGCAAAAGTAACTCCTATTCACAAATCTGGTTCTAAGGATGATGCTGATAACTACCGACCAATTTCAATACTACCAAACTTGTCAAAATTGATTGAAAAACATGTCCATGACTCATTCATGTCATATTTAACCAAACACTTGCTGTTACACCCTAATCAATCAGGCTTTAGACAGAACCATTCCTGTGAGACTGCCTTGATCTCCCTAACTGATAAATGGCTTCAAGCACTTGACCAAGGTAGAATAATAGGAACTGTATTTGTAGATTTCAGGAAAGCTTTTGACATGGTGGATCATGAAATCCTTTTGAAGAAACTGAAAATCTACCAGTGTGATGAAAGAACAATTAGATGGTTTACTTCGTACTTAAATGAGAGAACACAACATGTTTACATAAATAATGTTCTGTCTGAACCTGAAACAATTAGATATGGAGTACCACAAGGCTCAATTCTAGGTCCACTACTATTCATTTTATTTATTAATGACCTACCACTTTTACTAAGAGACTCAATAACATCTACAGATCTCTATGCAGATGACACAACATTGTCAGACATCCAAAACACAAAGCATGAGCTCGAAATTTCTTTACAGAATGCCCTAAAGAAACTGGAAAACTGGTGCACATGTAATGGCATGGTGGTAAATACTGGTAAAACTAAAATATTACTTATCTCAACAGGGCAAAGAAGGACAAATCTTGATAGTGATGAACTATGTCTGACATGGAAGGATACAAATCTGCAAATAGTCTGTCATGATAGGCTACTTGGTGTTCTGGTAGATAATAACCTATCATGGACTGAACATATCAAACATACCAGTAAAAAAGTCAATTCAAGTTTATGGCTTCTCAGTAGGATAAGACATTTTCTCCCTGAAAGGCACAGGAAACTATTTTATAACAGTTACATACAACCCTATTTGGACTACTGTAGTACAGTATGGGGTAATTCAAATGATAAAAACATAGCAAAGCTGGCACATCTTCAAAAAAGAGCATTTGGGCTAATATCAATCCAGAAAGAAAGCAAGGAAAGTTTAGCTGGTAGGTTAAAAATATTACCTATTAAAGACCGAATCTGTTTGAGAAAAGCCAAATTAATGTACAGGATATCTCAGAATAGTGCTCCTGAATATTTACAATCACTATTCCAGTATAGGCTACCTGGTAATACTCCCCACCTGCGATCCATGTCAACCAAACAGTATAAAATTCCCAGACCAAATAAGGAGTTATTTAAAAAAAAGTTTCCAATACTCTGGAACTCTGCTCTGGAATAGTATTCCAGCTGAGATTAGAAATGCCCACTCTATTTCCTTCTTCCAAACCCAATATATCCAGTGGCTTCAGAGATGCAGCTTAAATAAATGAATTCCTTTGTATGAGGGCCTCAAGGTAGATTCGTTTTTAGCTAATTGTGTTACCCTCTTTAAATAAGGTCATTATTATTATTATTATTATTATTATTACACACACTGGTAGCAAATCTGAGCTGATTTGAGGGTGGGAATAAAGCCATCACCATTCAGATCATAAGCCCACTGCCATAGGTACTGAGCCACTTGGGAAAATGGGCAGATGGGCTAGGGGCAATTGTCAATTTGTAATGGAAATATAACAAAGTGAACAAGTTAAGTAGGGCTTGCAAAAATGATGCTTTGTTTTATGCATTTGATTGATTTATCAGGCTATTTCTATTTTGTTTGTAGCTCCAGATTCTGATGAATATCAGACCCAGAGACTGATTAGAGTCTGATGAATATCAGATCCAGAGACTGATTAGAGCCTGATGAATATCAGACCCAGAGACTGATTAGAGTCAGATGACTATCAGACCCAGAGACTGATCATTATCATATCCAGAGTTTGATTAGAGTCTGATGAATATCAGACCCAGAGACTGATCAGTATTATATCCAGAGTCTGATTAGAGTCTGATGAATATCAGACCCAGAGACTGATTAGAGTCTGATGAATATCAGACCCAGAGGCTGATTAGAGTCTGGTAAATATCAGGCCCAGAGACTGATTAGAGTCTGGTGAATATCAGACCCAGAGACTGATCAATATTATATCCAGAGTCTGATTAGAGTCTGATGAATATCAGACCCAGAGACTGATTAGAGTCTGATGAATCTCAGACCCAGAGACTGATTAGAGTCTGATGAATATCAGACCTAGAGACTGATCAATATTATATCCAGACCCAGAGACTGATTAGAGTCTGATGAATATCAGACCCAGAGACTGATTAGAGTCTGATGAATATCAGACCCAGAGACTGATTAGAGTCTGGTAAATATCAGGCCCAGAGACTGATTAGAGTCTGGTGAATATCAGACCCAGAGACTGATCAGTATTATATCCAGAGTCTGATAAGAGTCTGATGAATATCAGACCCAGAGACTGATTAGTATCAAATCCATTGACTCTCTGTCCATTAGTTACATGGCATGATTAAAGGGAGTTAGAGACCTGTAGATTTCAATCAGACTACTTTTACCATTACTGAATTTTTGCAATAGGATATTTAGGTATGGTGTTTAATGGCATGCCAACATAATCCTAGCTTAGTGATATAATGTGGAGTAAATCAGGATATTTAAGTATTGGGTTTAATGACACATGAACATTATGCTGGCTTTAGATTTAGTAACAGTTTATAGTATAAAAATGTAAAGGTTAATATTTGCTAATTTAATCTTTAGGAAGGTAAACCATATGGCACATGAACATTATCCTGGCTTTGGGTTTTAGTAACAATTTACAGTATAAAAATGTAAATATTTTCTGCTTTAATCCTTAGGAGGGTAAACCCTTCAGACTAATAGAGGGACTTGGCAATAGGGTTTAATAACATTTTCAACTGCTAATAGAGGGACTTGGCAATAGGGTTTAATAACATTTTCAACTGCTAATAGAGGGACCTGGCAATAGGGTTTAATAACATTTTCAACTGGAACATTTTCCCAGAATGAATATTGTTACCTGCTTCAGCCATTTGTTCTCTCAGTGAAACTAAGAATAGATACCTTTCAGTAGTATAATAGATTATGACACTAGTGCAGATTTTGTCCAAAAGATTTGGAAGTCACTCCAGAAAATAAATTACTACAGTATGCTGTGTGCCCTCTTTTCACCAGCATTTCTGTTGACTTGCTAGTCGTCCAGAATAGACTCTCAAAAGACACAGAGTCAAACAAACACACTACTTTGGTGTTAGAAAAAATATATATTTTGTTGAATTGGATTTTGAATTCTATCAGGTAGAATATTATCAGCAGAAGTTTGGGGCAGCAATGGGCTCACCAGTATCTCCTGTTGTGGCAAGTTTGTACATGGAAGATTTTGAACTTGATGCCATTTCCACAGCAGCCCTTTCTCTGGATATGTGGTTTCAGTATGTGTATTACACTTTCACCATGATGTATGAATACAATATGTGTATTACACTTTCAGCATGATGTATGAATACAATATGTGTATTACACTTTCACCATGATGTATGAATACAATATTGAAAAATTTATAGAGCAGCTCAATTCCATTGATGAAAATATTCAGTTTACTTATAAATAGGAAGAGGATGGGAATGTTGTCTTCTTTGGATACATGTGTTCACATAGTGGGGGTACAAAAGTTACAATTTAGCACAAACCTAATCACACATACCAGTATCTGGACTTTATCTCTAACTACCATCTTCAACATAAGTTATCAGTGTTGTGAACCCTGTTGCACTGGGTGAACAGCATTATCATTGTTGAGGAAGACCGGGTGTTGGAGGTCGATCACATTAAGTAAGCTTTGAAGGCCAATGGTTATAAAGACTGGACTTTGGTGTTTGCTGAAAAAGAACAGATAAGGGAGGAACATCTGAAGGAGAAACAAATGTGTAATTGTCCCTTTACCATTTATTGGTGGTTTGTCCAAAAAATTATAAAACATCTTCTGACAGCATGGAGCTAATGTGATTCACAAACAATATGACACTATCCACTCAGTCTTGGTGATCCAAAACCAGTCAGTGAATCAAATGAACCATCTCCATAAAATTTAACATCATGGTATATATTATTTGCATATATTTTGTCTTAACATAGTCTTGTAGAAATCGTATCTGAAGACTAAGAAAAGACTTAACTAGCTGCAGTCTTTCATGAATAGTCCAGTCAGTTCATGAATAGTCCAATCAGTTCATGAATAGTACAGTCTTTCATGAATAATAGTCCAATCAGTTCATGAATAGTACAGACAGTTCATGAATAGTCCAATCACTTCATGAATAGTAGTCTTTCATGAATAATCCAATCAGTTCATGAATAGTACAGCCAGTTCATGAATAGTCCAATCAGTTCATGAATAGTACAGTCTTTCATGAATAGTCCAGTCCTAGAAAGCACATTTGAAGTACTCCACTTTCGTGAAAACCAATGTCTCTTGAAATTATTGTTATGTCATGATGTCATCGATATGATATCACTTTTGCTATACTGGTCATTGACTAGTAAGGCTTATGGGATGTCTTTTGTCTGTCATCCCTCTT
The DNA here is from genome assembly GCA_028554795.2 of Sinohyriopsis cumingii. NCBI lineage: Eukaryota > Metazoa > Mollusca > Bivalvia > Unionida > Unionidae > Sinohyriopsis > Sinohyriopsis cumingii. The sequence continues at coordinate 1,552,825 of JAPYKE020000103.1, read as the reverse complement.
CTAGCACCAGCACGTTATTACTTTTCCAAAACTGCTTGGAGGATTGCCATGAAACTTTGCATACATATTCATCCCATGGTCTTGTTGGTCCTAAACGAAAATGTTGCTACCTGGACATCCATTATGGCCCCCAAAGTGGCCATCTTGAAAATCTTTTTATCGCTTTTCCTACATTTATTGGTCATATCAACGTAGGGTTTTCACAGAAAGACTTATTATGATGTCTAGTTGGTCCTAAATAAAATCAGACAGATTTGACAACAGACATTTTGAGAAGCTTGTTGTTGCAACTCCTGCTGAAAAGAAAGCCATATTAACATGGTGGTTATATGAAAAGACTCCTAACATGATGTCTAGTTGGCTTAAAATTAAAATGATGATCATCTGACCTCTTCCTTTGTTGATGGGGTTTTCACTAAAACACTTCTTATGATGTCTAGTTGGTCAAAAATAAAAATGTTGATATGACATCCAATATGACTACTTCAGCAGACATGATAGCTACTCCTCATGAATGGAAAATGATATGATGTTTTCACAAAAAGATTTCTTAATTTGTGTAGTTGGTACTAAATAAAACTGTTCTAAGGTAGGGGCCTGACAATTGTTTAATTTCCATGTACGTAGCTTGAAAAAATATCTTGCTCAGATTTATTTGGAATAAATAACACAGTATTATATCCTTTGTTTTATTTGGGAAAAAATTAATTACCTTGAAAAAAAAGAAAGGAAACATTTCAGCTTTAAAAAATTCTGCCTCCCCTTTCCAAAAAATTAAATAGCCAGTACCTTATAGTAGATGAATGTTAATTGTTATTTAAGTTGTAATCTAACTTGTTATTTAAGTTCGTGTTATTTAAGTTCTAATTTAACTTGTTATTTAAGTTGTAATTTAACTTGTTATTTAAGTTGTAATCTAACTTTTATTTAAGTTGTAATTTAACTTGTTATTTAAGTTGTAATCTAACTTGTTAATTAAGTTGTGATCTAACTTGTTATTTCAGTTGTAAAATCAAACTTTTTATTTAAGTTGTAATCTAAGTAACTAAAGTGGAATGATTAAGCCTACACTATAGCTGGTACTCTGAAATACATAGTGCTGACATTAGAGATTCTATCGATTAACAAAGGAAGTGCTGATATTGAAACCTACAATTGACTAGCTGTACTTTTGATATAGTAAGCGGGGAATTTTGAGTGGGATGCCAACAACCAGGCAAGATATTTATCAGAGAGGGACAGTGAACATAAAACACACTTGACAAATGAGAAAATATAGCTATACTGGTACAGTGAAAATGTACAGCTATAACACAAGAGGAAAAAATACTGCAGTAAACCGGTATACCAGTAATATCTTGCCCCTCTAACAGTGGCCATCTTGAAAATCTTATTATTACTTTTCTTCCAATATGGATGGTAATATCAATATGGATGGTAATGTCAATATAGATGGTATTGTCAATATGGATGGTATTGTCGATATGGATGGTATTGTCAGTATGGATGGTAATATCAATATGAATCGTAATATCAGTATGAATCATAATATCAATATGGATGGTAATGTTAATATAGAGTTTTTACTACAAGACTTTGTATGATGTCAAGTTGTTCCTGAATGAAAATGGTGCTGATCTGATGTCAAATATGGCCACCACTGTGGTTATCTTGAAAATCTTGTTATTGCTATTGTTGCAAGTCTTTGCTCTTAAAATAAGTAACAGAAAAGAGTGAAAGACAGCAAGCTTTGTAAAATTTTACAAATATAATTTTTTTCCCTAGAACACAAAGTGAAAATGAGAAAAAGAACTTACAATATTGTGAATTAAATCCCCAAATACTCCAAGAATTACAGACACAAGTCCTAGTAATTTAAAGTCCTGAATAAAACTCAGTACAACTCCCAAAGATATCCAAAAACTGAAGGCAGTGTCGCGTCTGTTATAGCTTATAGAATATTGATGTGCCAACAGTATTTTGTTGAATCACAGTAATATCATTCCAGGTTTGAATTCAGTATAAATTCCAGTGAATGTCTCTATCCAAGAATTTTATCAGAGCACTTTTGTATTTCTAGAGAAAATAATCACTTGAATTCAGTAATTTGAAGAAAAAAATATTCCAGCCGAAATAATTAAAAATACTGGTCGCAACGTATAATACAGCTTGAAAGTGTTAGATGCTAAAGCACAAATGACTAAGTCCTCACAATTACAAGTTTATATAGTTCTCTACTTGACCTCAGGGTCACAATTAGCATTTTCTATTAAAAAAAAACATTACCTAATGGAAAATAACCTTCTAGAATGATCCTGATGTTTACAAAATCAAAACCATAAGCTGTAAAATTCATTTAGGGAAGTCCAAAACCTTGACCCAAATAAACATATTTACTTCTACATGTATTAATAAAGATCCTGATATTAAGCCCCCACACACTGAGAATAATTTAGCTATGTATTAGTTGTTTACATAAAATAAAATTTGAAAAAAGTCAACCAAGTCTAGCAGAAATTAACTCAGTTTTGGACAAGGTCAAGCCCAGCATACAATGTTACATTACAATTGGATAAATTTTATTTTTTTCAAACTAACAAACAACAGTTAAATTTAATATACATAACACTACTCTCTTGAGTGAATGGTCATATCATCATTGGGTTTTCACTAAAAAAACTTCTTATAATGTTTTGCAGACCCTAAATTGAAATGGTGCTGATATGATGTCCTGTATGGGGTTTTCACCAGTAGACTTCTTGCCATATTTAGTTGGCTCTAAATAAAAAGGGTACCAGTTGTAAATCTTCGGCCAATATGGTCATGTGAGAAAGCTTGCCAGTAGCTTCTTGTGGGTCGGTGGTTCTTCCCGTGGGTTTTCTTGGGTTCTTCCTCCACCATTAATACTGGTCGCCATGCATAGCCTATCGTGTGCTGAAAAATGGCGTTAAACCCCACAACAACAGCAACAACAACCAGTTGTAAATCCAGTATGGGTGAATTTTTATACTCACCTTACGAGGGCCTCAAGGGAGAATAGTCCTTGATTAATGAGTCACCCTCTATAAATAAAGCATTATTATTATTATTATTATTATAATGGCTGTCTTCAAAATCTTGTTGTCACAACTTCCACTTAACTGATGCTCATTATGATATAGGTTTTTCACCAAAAGACTTATAACGATGTCTACTTTGTTGTCAGTGGTGTCTAACTGATATCTAATACGAGTACCACAGCAACTAATTTTGAAAGTCTTGCTATCACTTAAGAACATTGGGGATGGTTTCAACACTCAGCAGTCTGAAGAAAGAAATGGTCTTATCTTAAATTCCTGGAAATGCATGGTTTCTATTGTTTAGACCTTGGAAACTTGTAAGATATGCATGGTTTCTAGTGTAGAGACCTTGCAAACATGTAAGATATGCATGGTTTCTATTGTGGAAACTTTGGAAACTTGTAAGATATGCATGGTTTCTAGTGTGGAGACCTTGGAAACATAAGATATTCATGGTTTCTCTTGTGGAAACCTTGGAGACATGTAAGATATGCATGGTTTTTATTGTATAGACCTTGGAAACATGTAAGATATACATGGTTTCTATTGTGGAAACCTTGGAGACTTGTAAGATATGCATGGTTTCTATTGTATGGACCTTGGAAACATGTAAGATATGCATGGTTTCTATTGTGGAAAACTTGGAGACTTGTAAGATATGCATGGTTTCTATTGTCTAGACCTTGAAAACATGTAAGATATGCATGATTTATATTGTGGGAACCTTAGAGACTTGTAAGATATGCATGGTTTCTATTGTGGAAACCTTGGAGACTTGTAAGATATGCATGGTTTCTATTGTATAGACCTTGGAAACATGTAAGATATGCATAGTTTCTATTGTAGAGACTTTGAAAACATGTAAGATATGCATGGTTTCTATTGTGGAAACCTTGGAGACTTGGAAAATATGTATTGTTTAGAATATTAATGTAACCTCAATAGTTGTTTAATACTGGGTTTAAAAATCACTGATGAATTTACCCATTTGTATTTGGTAAATTTGTTTGGTTGATTTATTGACCAACATTCTCATTTGTTTGGTATTTGAAAATCTTCTCTGTCTGAAAATTGAATGCATTTTAAAAGACCCATTAAGCTCTTATTTTATTGGCAATTGGTGACGGCATCCTATTGGCCATCCCATGCCATCATCATGGAATTGATGGCATCCTATTGGCCATCCCATGCCATCATCATGGAATTGATGGCATCCTATTTACCATCCCATGCCATCATCATGGAATTGATGGCATCCTATTTCCCATCACATGCTATCATCATGGAATTGGTGGCATCCTATTTACCATCCCATGCCATCATCATGGAATTGATGGCATCCTATTTCCCATCCCATGCCATCATCATGGAATTGATGGCATCCTATTTACCATCCCATGCCATCATCATGGAATTGATGGCATCCTATTTCCCATCACATGCTATCATCATGGAATTGATGGCATCCTATTTCCCATCACATGCCATCATCATGGAATTGATGGCATCCTATTTACCATCCCATGCCATCATCATGGAATTGATGGCATCCTATTTCCCATCCCATGCTATCATCATGGAATTGATGGCATCCTATTTCCCATCACATGCTATCATCATGGAATTGATGGCATCCTATTTACCATCCCATACCATCATCATGAAATTGATGGCATCCTATTTCCCATCACATGCTATCATCATGGAATTGATGGCATCCTATTGGCCATCACATGCTATCATCATGGAATTGATGGCATCCTATTGGCCATCACATGCCATCATCATGGAATTGATGGCATCCTATTGGCCATCCCATGCCATCATCATGGAATTGATGGCATCCTATTGGCCATCCCATGCCATCATCATGGAATTGGTGGCATCCTATTTGCCATCCCATACCATCATCATGGAATTGATGGCATCCTATTTACCATCCCATGCTATCATCATGGAATTGATGGCATCCTATTTCCCATCCCATGCCATCATCATGGAATTGATGGCATCCTATTTGCCATCCCATGCCATCATCATGGAATTGATGGCATCCTATTTCCCATTACATGCTATCATCATGGAATTGATGGCATCCTATTTCCCATTACATGCTATCATCATGGAATTGATGGCATCCTATTGGCCATCCCATGTCATCATCATGGAATTGGTGGCATCCTATTTCCCATCCCATGCCATCATCATGGAATTGATGGCATCCTATTGGCCATCCCATGCCATCATCATGGAATTGATGGCATCCTATTGGCCATCCCATGCTATCATCATGGAATTGATGGCATCCTATTGGCCATCCCATGCTATCATCATGGAATTGATGGCATCCTATCATCATGGAATTGATGGCATCCTATTTCCCATCCCATGCTATCATCATGGAATTGATGGCATCCTATTGGCCATCCCATGCTATCATCATGGAATTGATGGCATCCTATTGGCCATCCCATGCTATCATCATGGAATTGATGGCATCCTATTGGCCATCCCATGCTATCATCATGGAACTGATGGCATCCTATTGGCCATCCCCTGCTATCATCATGGAATTGATGGCATCCTATTGACCATCCCATGCTATCATCATGAAATTGATGGCATCCTATTTGCCATCACATGCTATCATCATGGAATTCCTCTTGGTATGGCCATTCCCAGTTATGAAGGGCGAGGGAGGTGAAATTTTTCCACAACAGACTATAAACAACCAGCTATATTTACCTTAATGTAGACTGACATGTTTTGCTGGTGGATGATTTTTGATAATTTCATGTAATTCTGCCTTATAACTTGTTGACATGTTTTGTTGGTAGTTGATTAGCTTATCTCATGTCACTCTGCCTTAAAGCTTGTTGACATGTTTTGTTGGTAGTTGATTGCTTATCTCATGTCACGCTGCCTTAAAGCTTAATAATTTTCTTTATATTCAAATGAAATAGTCCAAAATTTCCAGTCAATTGCACCTACACTGGCCTTGTTCTGTGTAATCCTTTTTTTTTTTGTTTTGTTGATAGATGTTCAGAATATTGCCAGAAATGACAGATCAACCGTTACATTCCATAATGATTTAGGATTGGTTGGACCTCTTAGGTATGTAAAAATATACATTGTTGAAAACTTTAAATATCCCAATATTTCATAAGTAATCATTGTTAAGTTGTAATTTAACCTGCTGATTGGTATTTATCAGTACATTATATGTAGACCTTGATGTATTCAGTTCTTTTAATGTCAGTTGCAATATAAGCATGGCTATAATTAGCATACAGGTCAGTGTCAATAAAATTTCAGGTGCAGGCCAGAAGTGTGGCTGACAATTGTGGCCTTAAAGCTGGAGATGGAATCTTGGTTATCAACAACCAGAACACAGATGAGATGACACATGAAATGGCCAAAATGGCTATCATTCGATCCAGCAATGATATAGACATGATTGTACAGAGGTATAACTAACATGTTACTTTAATGACATCTATTCTTTATCCGACTCTTTTTAATCCAGAATATAAGATCTGACCAAACAGTATGTGTGACCCTTTGCTTGCATATTTATGTTAATCCATTGCTATTTTATCTAAAATTATAAGTTTTGCACCAAACAGCATATGTCCAAACTTGCACAATTTTATAAAACAACCCTATTTTGTTGAGAAATTATAAGTTTTGCACCAAACAGAATGTATGTCCCCATGCTTGCACGTTTATATTAATCCAATGCTATTTTATCTAAAATTATAAGTTTTGCACCAAACAGCATATGTCCAAACTTGCACAATTTTATAAAACAACCCTATTTTGTTGAGAAATTATGTTTTGCACCAAACAGAATGTATGTCCCCAAGCTTGCACATTTATGTTAATCCAGTACTGTTAATCCAATCCATTTAATCTCTGTTTGATCTGAACTCATTCATTGGAAAAGTGTTTTTGTTCCCAGATGTTTTCACATCCTCAAGATTCTACTATATATGAATTCCCATTTTTGTTTCATAAAATTCTACAAAGCCGCTTGTGTAATATATATGAATTCCCATTTTTGTTTCATAAAATTCTGCAAAGCCGCTTGTATACTATATATGCATTCCCATTTTTGTTTCATAAAATTCTGCAAAGCCGCTTGTATACTATATATGCATTCCCATTTTTGTTTCATAAAATTCTGCAAAGCCGCTTGTATACTATATATGCATTCACATTTTTGTTTCATAAAATTCTGCAAAGCCGCTTGTATACTATATATGAATTCACATTTTTGTTTCATAAAATTCTGCAAAGCCGCTTGTGTACTAGATATGAATACCCATTTTTGTTTCATAAAATTCTCCAAAGCTGCTTGTGTACTATATATGCATTCCCATTTTTGTTTCATAAAATTCTGCAAAGCTGTTTGCATAAAGCCCTTTGATGTGTACGATAACTGTTCTGTCTGACCATGCATACTTTATAGCAAATAATGACTATATTTATTTGTCATTTTCAGTTATTTGGCATAGTTGAGGTATAAATATATTCCAGTTTCACTAGGCCTAGTAGTTATGAAATTTATGCAGCACAAAATTTAATTTTTTTGTTGTTTTTAAATATCTTTAATCCTAAATGATGTAATTGGTATAATATTGTTTTTGTTTACTAAATACATGAATTTGCACAGTTTTCCATGTTGAATGAATCTATATTTTTTACACATATTAAACAAATCAAATTGTGTTGTACGATTTTAATGACTTGACGTTATATTGAATAATAAAAGACTGTCATTTGATGAGTGTCGGCAGATCTTCATTTCCATGTCGGTACAAAAATAACTATATAGTCGCTTAAAATTATTCCATGGAGTGAGAATAGGATAACAAAATAAATTCTGGGTCAATGAGTTCATGGAGTGAGAATAGGAAGAGCAAAATAAATTCTAGGTCAATGAGTTACAAAAGGCAGGATCTGATTTACTGCCACAACATAAATTATTCCCTACTTATGTACAGGAAATTGCCCTACATTACCTTTATACATTTGTGATTTGTGTCCCAAGCCCTACCTGTCCAATACACATTTGTCATTTGTAACCCCAGCCCTACATGTCCAATACATGTCTGTCATTTGTGTCCCAAGCCCTACATTCCCAATACACATTTGTCATTTGTTTCCCAAGCCCTGCATTCTCAATACACATTTATAACGCGTTTCTCAAGCCCTACATTCCCAATACACATTTGTCATTTATGTCACAAGCCCTACATCCCCAATATACATTTATCATATGTGTCCCAAGTAATAACTGAAAGTAGTTCCGACTTGAATGAGTAAACAAGCATCCCTTAATACCACCCCATGTTCATGTCAATTTGTTAAAAAAACAAAGTTGCCCCCAAAAATCAATGGAATGCTTGAAAATAGGGCATTATACTTGTGAATCCCACTTTGTTTTCTCTTCTTTTGTTTTAAATCCTTCGTATATTTTGAAACGGTTAGCCATATTTGTACTTGGAAGTGGTAATTTATCCTATATTTTCAGTTCTAAAATAACCCTGCAGATGCAAGTCAATCAAGCATACCCATGCAAGTAAATTAAGTATACCCATGCAAATTAATAAAGCATACCCATGCAAGTTAATCAAGCATACCCATGCAAGTCAATCAAGTACACACAGCCCTTGATTCATAAAGCTCCACTATTTTACAGCACTTTCAGACTGAAAAATTATTATTTATGTGATAAATATAGGATCGATGTTCCATATTCAACAGCAGTGTTAAATGAAAAATCTGAATGGAAACCAAATTGTTTCTTGCTTTAGAAAAGAAGTTTGAATATGCACTCAAACACAGGAGTTTTGTGAGGTGATTTTCTCCTCCCTAGATTTATTATTCTTAGTTCCCGAGGTCTCCATTAGCAATTTCACTAGACTGACTTGAAGAAAGTTTACTTTTCTCATGAGCTTTGTTTTTTTTTTATCCATGTTGAAGGGGTGCAGTTCAGATCTGGAAGCCCAAGGTTACACCAATGTCAGAGTTGCGTCCAAATGAACTACGTCAGATTGAGACAGCCACAGGGGATCAGATGACAGCTACACAGAAAACCTCACTGGCTAGGGACCATTTAGATGTATGTACATATAGTTTGGGATCTTGCTAGCTTATGTAAGATTTGTGTACTTCCTGTCCTGACCTTCACCTAGCCAAATAATGAACACTATAGCTACATTTAATAAAACTAAATTATTTTCACATAACAGAAGTCACCTACACACAGGAGCCCTCACCTACACACAGGAGTCCTCACCTACACACAGGAGTCCTGCGGATAATATGAGTGTAATACAGGTTGCCTGGTTCTGTGATTTAGAAGTCTAGTTCATTACAAAAGTCTTTTGAAACAGAGACCAAAACTAACAAAATGTGGAAATGGGGGTTGTGAGGCTCAGAAAAACTTTTTTAAAAGTTGTGGCAAAAATTGGTTGGCCATAAAGCAACAGACAAGAGTTTTAGCGGAGTCCTATTAAAGGGAACTAGATCTGTTAGAGCAGTCATTAAACAACCAACAAAAGTAATGGTTGAATTGATGAATGGGAATTGGTCATAATTAGTTGTTCTTGAATAGCCTTTAAGCAACAGTGATGGTGGAGTTAGTTAATTGTACTAGAGTGGATATCAAGAAACATACAGGAGTGATGGTTGATTTCTAACAAGATATTACACCTTAGAGATAAATCCTATTAGACTAGTGCTGTTTACACCTTAGAGATAAATCCTATTAGACTAGTGCTGTTTACACCTTAGAGATAAATCCTATTGGACTAGTGCTGTTTACACCTTAGAGATAAATCCTATTTGACTAATGATGTTTGCACCTTAGAGATAAATCCTATTAGACTAGTGTTGTTTACACCTTTGAGATAAATCCTATTGGACTAGTGCTGTTTACACCTTAGAGATAAATCCTATTTGACTAATGATGTTTACACCTTAGAGATAAATCCTATTAGACTAGTGTTGTTTACACCTTTGAGATAAATCCTATTGGACTAGTGCTGTTTACACCTTAGAGATAAATCCTATTAGACTAGTGCTGTTTACACCTTAGAGATAAATCCTATTAGACTAGTGCTGTTTACACCTTAGAGATAAATCCTATTAGGCTAGTGCTGTTTACACCTTAGAGATAAATCCTATTAGGCTAGTGCTGTTTAGACCTTAGAGATAAATCCTATTGGACTAATGCTGTTTACACCTTAGAGATAAGTCCTATTAGACAAGTGCTGTTTACACCTTGGAGATAAATCCTATTTGACTAGTACTGTTTACACCTTAGACATAAATCCTATTAGACAAGTGTTTTTTTACACATTAGAGATAAGTCATATTAGACAGTGATGTTTACAGCTTAGAGATAAATCCTATTAGACAAGTGTTGTATAAACCTTAGAGATACATACTATGAGACAAATGCTGTTTACACCTTAGAGATAAATCCTATGAGACAAGTGCTGTTTACACCTTAGATATAAATCCTATTGGATTAGTGCTGTTTACACCTTAGAGATAAATCCTATTAGACTAGTGCTGTTTACACCTTAGAGATAAATCCTATTGGACTAGTGCTGTTTACACCTTAGAGATAAATCCTATTTGACTAATGATGTTTACACCTTAGAGATAAATCCTATTAGACTAGTGTTGTTTACACCTTTGAGATAAATCATATTTGACTAGTACTGTTTACACCTTAGAGATAAATCCTATTAGACTAGTGCTGTTTAGACCTTAGAGATAAATCCTATTGGGCTAATGCTGTTTACACCTTAGAGATAAGTCCTATTAGGCAAGTGCTGTTTACACCTTGGAGATAAATCCTATTTGACTAGTACTATTTACACCTTAGAGATACATCCTATTAGACAAGTGTTGTTTACACATTAGAGATAAGTCATATTAGACAGTGATGTTTACAGCTTAGAGATAAATCCTACTGGAATAGTGGTGTTTACAGCTTAGAGATAAATCCTATGAGACAAGTGCTGTTTACGCCTTAGAGATAAATCCTATTACACTAGTGATATTAACACCTTAGAGATAATTCCTATTGGACTAGTGTTGTTTACACCTTAGATATAAGTCCTGTTAGACTAGTTCTGTTACACCCTAGAGATACATACTATGAGACAAGTGCTGTTTACACCTTAGAGATAAATCCTATGAGACAAGTGCTGTTTACACCTTAGATATAAATCCTATTAGGCTAGTGCTGTTTACACATTAGAGATAAATCCTATTTGACTAGTGCTGTTTACACCTTAGAGATAAATCCTATTAGACTAGTGCTGTTTACACCTTAGAGATAAATCCTATTGGACTAGTGCTGTTTACACCTTAGAGATAAATCCTATTTGACTAATGATGTTTACACCTTAGAGATAAATCCTATTAGACTAGTGTTGTTTACACCTTTGAGATAAATCATATTTGACTAGTACTGTTTACACCTTAGAGATAAATCCTATTAGACTAGTGCTGTTTAGACCTTAGAGGTAAATCCTATTGGACTAATGCTGTTTACACCTTAGAGATAAGTCCTATTAGGCAAGTGCTGTTTACACCTTGGAGATAAATCCTATTTGACTAGTACTGTTTACACCTTAGAGATAAATCCTATTAGACAAGTGTTGTTTACACATTAGAGATAAGTCATATTAGAGAGTGATGTTTACAGCTTAGAGATAAATCCTACTGGAATAGTGGTGTTTACAGCTTAGAGATAAATCCTATGAGACAAGTGCTGTTTACACCTTAGAGATAAATCCTATTACACTAGTGATATTAACACCTTAGAGATAATTCCTATTGGACTAGTGTTGTTTACACCTTAGATATAAGTCCTATTAGACTGGTGCTGTTACACCCTAGAGATAAATACTATTAGACTAGTGCTGTTTACACCTTAGAGATAAATCCTATTAGACAAGTGTTGTATAAACCTTAGAGATACATACTATGAGACAAGTGCTGTTTACACCTTAGAGATAAATCCTATGAGACAAGTGCTGTTTACACCTTAGATATAAATCCTATTAGGCTAGTGCTGTTTACACATTAGAGATAAATCCTATTTGACTAGTGCTGTTTACACCTTAGAGATAAATCCTATTGGACTAGTGATATTTACACCTTTGAGATAAATCCTATTTGACTGGTGATGTTTACACCTTAGATATAAGTCCTATTAGACTAGTGCTGTTACACCCTAGAGATAAATACTATTAGACTAGTGCTGTTTACACCTTAGAGATAAATCCTATTAGACAAGTGTTGTATAAACCTTAGAGATACATACTATGAGACAAGTGCTGTTTATACCTTAGAGATAAATCCTATGAGACAAGTGCTGTTTACACCTTAGATATAAAGCCTATTGGATTAGTGCTGTTTACACCTTAGAGATAAATCCTATTAGACTAGTGCTGTTTACACCTTAGAGATAAATCCTATTTGACTAGTGATGTTTACACCTTAGATATAAGTCCTATTAGACTAGTGCTGTTATACCCTAGAGATAAATACTATTAGACTAGTGCTGTTTATACCTTAGAGATAAATCCTATGAGACAAGTGCTGTTTACACCTTAGATATAAATCCTACTAGACTAGTGCTGTTTACGCCTTAGATATAAATCCTATTTGACTAATGATGTTTACACCTTAGAGATAAATCCTATTAGACTAGTGCTGTTTACACCTTAGAGATAAATCTTATTAGGCTAGTGCTGTTTACATTGTAGAGATAAATCCTATTAGACTAGTGCTGTTTACACCTTAGAGATAAATCCTATTTGACTAATGATGTTTACACCTTAGAGGTAAATCCTGTTAGACTAGTGCTGTTTACACCTTAGAGATAAATCCTATTAGACTAGTGCTGTTTACACTGTAGAGGTAAATCCTATTAGACTAGTGCTGTTTACACCTTAGAGATAAATCCTATTAGACTAGTGATGTTTACACCTTAGAGACAATTCCTATTAGACTAGTGCTGTTTACACTTTAGAGATAAATCCTATTTGACTAGTGCTGTTTATACATTAGAAAAATATCCTATTTGACTAGTGCTATTTACACCTTAGAGATAAATCTATTGGACTAGTGCTGTTCAAATACATTTGGTTCAGCATATATCACTTTCAGTGAAACAGTTATTTTAGCAATTTTTACTATGATCAGGTTTGCGATGAGAGATGTTTGTGCGTTATTTCTGAAGTTTCAAACAATTTTTTGATGAATGCATGAAGAAAATTAATTTCATGTACAGTATAAATCTGTCTGAATCTCTTACGATTGTTTGCTTTTCTTTATTTTAGGTATTATTTTCTTAGGAAAGAGTGATTCAGAGTTGGAAAATTGTTCATTTTTATACTTTCTCCATAAATTTTGTTAGATTTCTTTTGAAATAAGATTCATGATTGTCTTCTGTAGCAATTCATTTTTCACTCACTTGCCAAATCTGGATATTTTCAGATCTCTGGCAAGATGCCATGTACGCAAATTATTAGATTATAAATTAATCATTGTTCATTTTTTTAAAAATGCAAATCGTCATGAAATTTTAGTGAATTTCTAAAAGTGCTTAATACATATGTTTTTATTAATGTTAATTATGATTTTTTGCTTGAATTTCACTTATAGAGTATTCTTTATGAAATTTCATTTTCATAACTAGTCAGTTAAATTTTAGTTGCATAACTAGTCAGTTAAATTTTAGTTGCATAAAAAGTCTTTATTAATTTGGAGTTGCATAGTCTATATTGATTTGAAGTTGCATTAATAGTCTATTAAATTTCACTGGCATAAATAGTTCATTAAATTTAATTGGCATAAATAGTCTATTAAATTGCAGATTTATAGTCCATTAAATTGCACTTCATAAATAGTCAATTAAATTTCCATTTCATAAGTAGTTTTTTAAATTGCAGTTGCATAAATAGTCAGTTTTATTACAGTTAATAAATAGTCTATTAAATTTCCATTCCATAATTAGTCTATTTAATTGTAGTTCATAAATAGTGTATTAAATTTCATTTGCAAAAATCGTCTGTATTAAATACCAGTTGCATAAAATTGTCTATTAAATTAAAGTTGCATAAATAGTCTATAAAATTTTAGTTGCATAAATGATCTATTAAATTTCAGTTGCATAAATGATCTATTAAATTTCAATTGCATACATAGTTTATTAAATTTCAGTTGCATAAATAGTCTATTAAATTTCAGTTGATAATCTAATAAATTGCAGTTGCATAAATAATCAAATAAATTGCAATAATAAATTGCAGTTGCATAACTAGTCTATTAAATTTCATTTGCATAGTCTTAAATTTCAGTTGCATAAATGGTGTGTTAAATATCACTTGCATAAAATTGTCTGTTAAATTTCAGTTGCATAAATAATCTCATAAATTGCAGTTGCATACATAGACCCTTAAATTTCATTTGCATAAATGGTCTAATAAATTTTAATTGCATAAAATTGTCTATTAAATTGCAGTTACATAAATAATCTGATAAATTGCAGTTTCATAAATAGTCTATTAAATTTCAGTTGCATACATAGTCTATTAAATTGCAGTTTCATACATAGTCTATTAAATTTCATTTGCATAAATGGTCTATTTAATTTCAGTTGCATAAATGGTCTGTTTAATTTCAGTTGCATAAATAGTCCATTAAATTTCAGTTGCATAAATGGTCTATTTAATTTCAGTTGCATAAATGGTCTAATAAATTTTAGTTTCTTAAATAGTTTCTAACAATATGATTATGTACAGCCATGAGGAAACAAACTGATGGTGTCACACTGTATCTTGTCCACAAGACAAAGGTTACCAGATTAAACAAACAGAGCTTTGAGTTATTACAATATCTGCTTGTTCTTCAGAAATTACTCAGAGAATCAAATTCAGAATGTTTGCATAAATAAGAAAGTATACATGATAACTAGGATTTGGAATATAATGATAGATTGTTAAATCATTGTATCTAGTTTGTGCAAAGTATGATAATGTCTACAGATAGCTGAAATATCACAGGCCATCTGTCTTTGTTTTTTCAGGAGCCATCTACAGATAGCTAAAATATCACAGGCAATCTGTCTTTGTTTTTTCAGGAGCCATCTACAGATAGCTAAAATATCACAGGCCATCTGTCTTTGTTTTTCCAGGAGCCATCTACAGATAGCTAAAATATCACAGGCAATCTGTCTTTATTTTTTCAGGAGCCATGTACAGATAGCTAATATATCACAGGTCATCTGTCTTTGTTTTTTCAGGAGCCATGTACAGATAGCTAAAATATCACAGGCAATCTGTCTTTGTTTTTTCAGGAGCCATGTACAGATAGCTAAAATATCACAGGCCATCTGTCTTTGTTTTTCCAGGAGCCATCTACAGATAGCTAAAATATCACAGGCAATCTGTCTTTGTTTTTTCAGGAGCCATGTACAGATAGCTAAAATATCACAGGCCATCTGTCTTTGTTTTTTCAGGAACCATGTACAGATAGTTAAAATATCACAGGCCATCTGTCTCTGTTTTTTACAGATAGTTAAAATATCACAGGCCATCTGTCTTTGTTTTTTCAGGAGCCATGTACAGATAGCTAAAATATCACAGGTCATCTGTCTTTGTTTTTCAGGAGCCATGTACAGATAGTTAAAATATCACAGGCCATCTGTCTTTGTTTTTTCAGGAGCCATGTACAGATAGCTAAAATATCACAGGTCATCTGTCTTTGTTTTTTCAGGAGCCATGTACAGATAGCTAAAATATCACAGGTCATCTGTCTTTGTTTTTTCAGGAGCCATGTACAATAGGCTCAGCTCATAATCGGTCAGCACGTCCATTCCCTGGATCAGGCAGTATGGGATATGATTCACCACAGAAAAAAGCCATCCCTAAAGTTGTCCATGCTCAGTTTAATTCCCCCATTGGCTTATACTCTGCTGATAACATCGCCACAACTTATGCACAGCAGACCGCTCATATGCAATCAGAAATGGAAAAGTAATTATCTTCATTATTACGCACCATCCGTTTTTTTGTTTGTAGTGTTTCATTGCTATCAAAATATAGTCATCTTTGTATCGTACCTTCTGTGTTATCTAAATATAGTCGTGTTTATATCATACATTCATCCTTTTCTAAATGCTGTCTTTGTTCACAGAATTGTCTTAAAATTTTGCAGTTTGAAAAAGTTTAGAAGGTTATATCATGCAGTATGCTTTTGAAAATTACAATTCAGACGTGAATTTGTAAAAAATCAAATGCTTAAGAAATTTTTATTCATCACAAATATCACAACAAAGTTAAGAGTTTTGTTTAGTGTGATAAAGATGGAGAATGATCTCAGACAAGGGTATACATATCAATTAAATAAAAATGGAGAATTATTTCAGGCAAGAGTATATGTATCGGAGAATTTGTTGACATTATGAGTTTTACACACTTTATCCTTTTCATGTCTTTCAGGAGGACATTATGGAATGACATGCTTTGCGCTTTTTCATAGGTTGCCAAAATTCTGCTGCATTATTTGTGATTCATGAAGCAAGAAATTTTGAAGACATTATTACAACTATATGGTCTTGAACTATATAAAAGAAAAGAACAAAAAAAAAAAACAACAATTTTTGTAAAATTCAACAAATAATTATTTCCTCTGAATACAAAGTAAAATTTTCAAAAGAACTTACAATATTGTGAATTAAATCCCAGATAGTCCTAAAAGTTTTATCAGCAGTCCAAATATATAAAGTTCCAACTGAATTCTAGACATATTCCAAATGACTTCCAAGATTGAATGTGTTGATGTGCTGGTAGCCTTGAATATGCTTATGTGTCAGTAGCCTGGATTGTAGCAATGTGCTAAGAATCTGTTGATATATCACAGTAATAAAATCCAAAAATATTCTTGTCTGAGTTCACTATAATTCAAGAGTAATGTTCCGGTCCAAGAATAGTATTGATGGGCACTTTGTATTTCAAGTGAATAATAGTTTGAGTAAATAATTCCACCCAAATGAAATACTAAACACAACAGTAAGATTGATTCTGTTAAAGATGTTAATGCAAGAATGTGTAATTTCTCAAGTAAACAACATAATATAAAAAGCTATGACACAAACATAGAACCTGGATGAGGGTCAAAAGTTCATTTCTAGAGCATTCGAAGTTGTCAACAAAATAAGGTCTGTTACTAAAAATTATAATATAGAATATAGTAGACATCAGGTCGACCAGGTTAATCACTGGGAAATTCCAGTGTCCAAGACTCGGACCCAAATAGCCATGTTTACTTCCATTGATAATATCCTAATATTTAATCTATTCTCATGGAGAAATATAAGGTAAGTATTATGTTGTTTACAAAATCAATGGCTCAAGTCAGGTACACAGTGAACTTGATTTTGGACAAGGTCATGTATAAGACACAAATGTATGTCACATATAGTCATTAAGAAAAGTCAACAAATAATACAAATTAAATATACATAAAATCATCACACGTAACATCCATGGTGTTTGAAAACAGTTCTGCTCAATATTGTAAATGATCAAGAATGTCTAATACAATACAATTAGAGCAGAGGTCGGCAACCTATTTTACATAGCATGCCACTTTTTTCCAGATTAATTACAAAATTAATGAGCGCATGCCACCAGTAAGATAGTAACATTTTAAAATCAAGATTTTTGGCTGCCCTTCGCATGCTACACAAAACCTCTTGACATGCCACCTTGATTTTACCTAAATGGGGGATAAATTATCTCTTTCAGTCTAGATGTAACAGATGTCCCTGTGGGAGTCAAACTGTCTGGTGGAACATTGCAGCAGGTCGGCAGGGATGAGGGCAGAGGCTATGGTAAGGAGTCTCCAGAATCAGCAGGAGAAGAGAATGCTGGAATTGCCCAGTCTGAGTCACTGAGAAGCATGCAAGAGGAGAATGAGCTGGATCAAGAAGTGTCATCACTTACTAACCAGCATGAACAGCAGCTTACTAATGGAAGTATGTATTGTGTGTACTAACATTATTACTGTGATGTTTTTCATAGAAGTTAGGGGTGTAATGATTGATACATAATACAGTTGGCCACAATAACAATACTTTGAAATTAGAGTATAACATTAAAAACTACATTTTCCAATCTGGGATTCACTACTTGATGTACTAGTAAGCAAGAATATTGCTGTTGGTCATTTTATACTTAAGGAAAAAAAACAAAAACCATAGGCGCTAAGTGTTGAATCTGAATGCTAAAAATAGGCAGACATTCATGTGCAGTTTCTTCCCAGTAAGCAGAATAGGGATACTGTCAGGTGTTGGCGTGCTGCTCTGTTGACAGCGTATTATATGATATAGCAAGAGACGTGCATACTGAGATTTAGTATAGCATGAGATATGTAAACTGGGATATAGTATGGCAAGAAATATGTAAACTGGGATATAGTATGGCAAGAGATATGTAAACTGGGATATAGTATGGCAAGAGATATGTAAACTGGGATATAGTATGGCAAGAGATATGTAAACTGGGATATAGTATGGCAAGAGATATATAAACTTGGATATTGTATGGCAGGAGATATGTAAACTGGAATATAGTAAGGCAAGAGATATGTAAACTGGGATATAGTATAGCAGGAGATATGTAAACTGGAATATAGTATAGCAGGAGATATGTAAACTGGGATATAGTATGGCAAGAGATACGTAAACTGGAATATAGTATGGCAAGAGATATGTAAACTGGGATATAGTATGGCAGGAGATATGTAAACTGGGATATAGTATGGCAGGAGATATGTAAACTGTGATGTAGTATAGCAGGAGATATGTAAACTGGAATAAAGTATAGCAGGAGATATGTAAACTGGGATCTAGTATGGCAAGAGATATGTAAACTGGAATATAGTATAGCAGGAGATATGTAAACTGGGATATAGTATGGCAAGAGATATTTAAACTGGAATATAGTATGGCAGGAGATATGTAAACTGGGATGTAGTATAGCAAGAGATATGTAAACTGGAATATAGTATGGCAAGAGATACGTAAACTGGAATATAGTATGGCAAGAGATACATAAACTGGAATATAGTATGGCAAGAGATATATAAACTGGAATATAGTATGGCAAGAGATATATAAACTGGGATGTAGTATGGTAAGAGATATGTAAACTGGAATATAGTATGGCAAGAGATATGTAAACTGGGATATAGTATGGCAAGAGATATATACACTGGAATATAGTATGGCAAGAGATATATAAACTGGAATATAGTATGGCAAGAGATATGTAAACTGGGATGTAGTATGGCAAGAGATATGTAAACTGGAATATAGTATAGCAAGAGATATGTAAACTGGGATCTAGTATGGCAAGAGATATGTAAACTAGGATGTAGTATAGCAAGAGATATGCAAACTGGAATATAGTATGGCAGGAGATATATATACTGGAATATAGTATGGCAAGAGATACGTAAACTGGAATATAGTATGGCAAGAGATACATAAACTGGAATATAGTATGGCAAGAGATATATAAGCTGGAATATAGTATGGCAAGAGATATATAAACTGGGATGTAGTATAGCAAGAGTTATGTAAACTGGAATATAGTATGGCAAGAGATATATAAACTGGGATCTAGTATGGCAAGAGATATGTAAACCTGGATGTAGTATAGCAAGAGATATGCAAACTGGAATATAGTATGGCAGGAGATATATATACTGGAATATAGTATGGCAAGAGATACGTAAACTGGAATATAGTATGGCAAGAGATACATAAACTGGAATATAGTATGGCAAGAGATATATAAACTGGAATATAGTATGGCAAGAGATATATAAACTGGGATGTAGTATAGCAAGAGTTATGTAAACTGGGGTATAGTATGGCACGATATATGAATAATTGGATGTAATATAGTAAGAGATATATATACTGGGAGATATTATAGGAAGAGATATGTATCCTGGTATGTAGTATAGCAAGAGAAATTTATACTGAGATATAGTATAGCAAGAGGCAGGGATATAGTATAGCAAGAGATATGTATACTGGAATGTATTTCAGTGGCAGGTGCCACAAGGAAATGGCTAAGTTATTAAAAAAATTTTGGAATGCATATAAAAAAACATTTCAGTGTGTGTTCATTTTAAACACCTTATCAGCGTGAGGTCATTTAAAAAAGAAATGTTTTAAGTTTTCTTTTAATAATTATTTTGTTTACATTTCTTGAACACCTTTCTTTTCACTGCCATGTTCTATTGGTGAAATACAGTACAGCTTGCAGACATTAATACATTGTAGTATTTTTCCACATGGTTGAACTTTAACTTGTAGTACAGCAAAATATAATGATGTGTATCATATCATACTACTCTACCATATCACTACACCCCTAATACTAGTGTTTTTTTATAACCATATTTACCTGTTATAACATGCATCCAGCTGCAAACAACATAAATTCAGATATTTGTTACTTTATGTCCTGGTAGAACAGTCCAATTGTAATCAGGGTTCTCACACTGCTTGGAAGTGGGGCAAAGTCAGAAATAAGATACGGTTTGTTTCTGTTGAAGTCTATGGAAAATAAACTCGGAAATTAAACTGATCATGAATATTATTTGTTGACTTATATTACTCGAATTTTGGAAAGTTCTGGAAGTTGTCAGTCATTGATTTGCTGCATAGATAACTTCTGCATATAAGCACAGTATTCAGTCAACTGAATCAGGAGCAAAAATGTCCTCTAAGACAACGATTAAAAATTTCTGTATGTCTGTAATTTCAAATAAAGTGGAGAAAGAGTACTGTAAAAAAACTGATAGTCAGGAAAACTCTAGTTAGATGTACATGAGGAAAGAGCACTGCTTAAACTGATTGCCATAAAAACTCTAGTTAGATGGACATGGAGAAAGAGTACTTCATAAACCGATTGGAAAACTCTAGTTAGATGGACATGGGGAAAGAGTAATGCATAAACTGATTGCCATGAAAACTCTAGTTAGATTGACATGGGGAAAGAGTACTGCATAAACTGATTGGAAAACTCTAGTTAGATGGACATGGGGTAAGAGTACTGCATAAACTGATTGCCATGAAAACTCTAGTTAGATTGACATGGGGAAAGAGTACTGCATAAACTGATTGGAAAACTCTAGTTAGATGGACATGGGGTAAGAGTACTGCATAAACTGATAGCAAAACTCTAGTTAGGTGTACATGGGGAAAGTTGTTGTTGTTGTTGTAGGGTTTAACGCCATTTTTCAGCACACGATAGGCTATACATGGCGGCCAGTATTAATGGTGGAGGAAGAACCCGGAAAAACCCCGGAAAGAACCACCAACCCATGAGAAGCTACTGGCAAGCTTTCTCACATACCCACATTGGCCAAATCCGAGACTCGAACCCATGCAGACAGAGGTGAGATGGCAGTGATCTATAACAGAGAGCGCTTTAGACCACTTGGCCAGTCAGTTTTTATGGTTCCCATTGCTTGCAAGTTTATTGAGGGAAAGCTGTGCTGGTTTCTTTTAATAGATCATGACTTTTAGTACATCATCAGATGTCTAATTCAGGTTTGAATGTGAATGTTAATGGAGAGTATCCAAATAGGTACATGTTTGAATGTGAATGTTAATGAGAGTATCCAAATAGGTACATGTTTGAATGTGAATATTAATGGAGAGTATCCAAATAGGTACATGTTTGATTTATGAAGTCCATATATTCAGTCCTTAAATGATTTTGATCCCATTCAGTGAGTGCTGTGGATGAGCCCTAAAAAGATAAATTTTATTAAGGAAAAACTCTAAAAGGGCTTGGATGTTATGTTTCAGAAAGTGTTAACCCCGCGATTAGAAGAATTTGTATCAATTTGGACTTACTGAATATGGTGTTTGCCACAGATGCATGTTATACATTGCACTTCCCAATTCATGTACATCATTACTACTTATTGTGAATTTCAGTATATCGTATTTTCATTAATAATATTCATTATGATGTCTTAATTTTCTCTGAAATTCAGGACAGTTAGATTCTTGTGTTTTCCAGTTTTATTGCTTTGATATGAAATTGTTCATCTATCAGTCACATAACTTTATAATTGAAAGATTTTCATGAAAATTTACATGAGGATATATCATAATTAGACAGTATTGTGTACATTAGCCAGGCCTCCTTTCTCAAGATATTGAGTGACAATTTGCCCAAAGATATATCATGATTAGACAGTGTTGTGTACATTAGCCAGGCCTCCTTTCTCAAGATATTGAGTGAAAATTTGCCCAAGGCTATAACTTGATGAGACACATACCCTAAACATATCCCAGCCTTTAACCTGAACATCATGGGAAGGACAAATGTAATTCACTGTACTGGACATGACCAGAATAGCTTATGGGATGGTCTGTTGTCCGTTGGTCATCCATTCATTAGCATGAGTTTGTTATCGCTACTCCGAAACGACTAGAAGGATTGCCATGAAACTTTACACACATTCATCCCATGGTTGACTTGGTCCTAGATGAAAACATGCCTATTATGGCAGCCATCTTGAAAATGTTGTTGCTACTTCTCCCGATTGGTCAGATCAATATGAGGTGTATTAGGTTTTCACTACAAGACTTGTAATGTCTAGCTGGTTCTAAACGAAAATGGTGCCAATCTGATGTCCAATATGGTGGCTCTGGCAGCCAGCTAAATGAAATCAGTGCTGATTTGACACCATCTTGAAAATCTTTTGCTCACTTCTCAGCCCCTGAATGGATGGTCACTGAAGGACATCTTATGCTGTCTGCTTGCTCCTAATTGAAATAGTGGCTCTGATGTCCAATATGGCCACTAGGGCAGCCATCTTAAATTAATTTTTTTATTGTTAATCACCCTGTTTGGTTGGTCATATCAGCATGAGAGTTTCACTGAAAGACTTATTTCGCTGTCTGTTTGGTCCTAAATGAAAATAGTGCCAGTCTGATATCCAATATAGCTGGCACAGTGGACATCTTGAAAATCTTTTTATAGCTACTTCTTCTGAATGGATGGTCATATTAGCATAGTATTTTCACCAAAAGACTTCTCAGGATGGCTATTTGATCATAAATGAAAATGTTGCTGTTCTGTTGTCCAATATGGTTGCCATCTTGAAAATCTTGTTTTTGCTATTCCTCCTGAATGGATGGTTGTACTGCTAAAAGACTTTATGATCTCTAGCTGACCTTAAAATAAAAATGGTGCCAATCTGACATCCAATATGATTGCCATGGCATCCATCTTAAATACTTTGTTTTCGCAACTTGCTTGGACAGAAAGTTATATTGATGTGGGGTTTCCTCCAAAAGACTTCTGTTGATGTCTGGTTGGTTTTAAATGAAAATCCTGAATGGAGTGTCCTATCTTGAAAATCCTCACCAAATGGATGGTTATATCAACATGGGTTTTTCACCAATAGACTTCTTATGATACCTGTTTGGTTCTAAATGAAAATGGTGTCATTTATGCATCCAGTATGGCAGCCTTGATGACTGTCTTAAAAATCTTGTTGTCCCTCCCCTGAATGGAAGATCATTATGACATGGGGCTTTTAGCAAAAGATTTATAATGATGACAGCATGGT
Source organism: Sinohyriopsis cumingii (assembly GCA_028554795.2). NCBI lineage: Eukaryota > Metazoa > Mollusca > Bivalvia > Unionida > Unionidae > Sinohyriopsis > Sinohyriopsis cumingii. The sequence continues at coordinate 1,529,060 of JAPYKE020000103.1, read as the reverse complement.
CCTAAATGAAAACAGTGCCAAGCTGACATCCAATGTGTGTACCGTAGCAGCGATTTGGAAAATCTTGCTGTTGCTGAAGAATATAAGAAATGGTTTCAACACTTGACATTTCAAAGAAGAAATGGTCTTATCCTGAATTCTTGGAAATTCTTTTCAATCAGTAGTGTCAATCCCTTTGAGGGACTGTTGTTTAATGATGTCAGATCTTTTAGAAATAGTGTCTCAGTACTGATGATTTCCCATCTTTTTTCCAAAATTATTTTCTTGTCATAATGAGAGAGAATAAAATCATAGAATCATATGCCTTGATGTAAGATAGGAAAATCCGCCAGTCAGGATCAGAATTTGTGGTCATAAATTTGGTGTGGCTTCATATCTGTCTACAAATGGTGACCCCCAAGTGGGTTTTCCCTACCCCACATCAGCACAAATTATGACCTTTGAGAGTGGTTTCTCTATCCCACATCCATACAGGTGATGACATTTGAGTGGGATTTTTCCTATCCCTTATCCATACAAATAATGATCTTTGGGTGGGATTTCTTCATCTCACAGCAGCACCAATTCTGACCTTTGGGTGTAATTTCACTTTCCCACATCTGTACAAATGATGACCTTTGGGATTTCCATATCTCTTATCCATATGAATTCTGACTTTGGGTTGGATTTCCCTATCCCACATCTGTACAAATGATGACATTTGGGTGGGATTTCCCTATCCTACATCATCACAAATTCTGACCTTTGGGTGTGGTTTCTTTATCCCACAGCCTTACAAATAATGACCTTTGGGTGTGGTTTCCCAGTTCCACAGCTGTACAAATTCTGACCTTTGGGTGGGATTTCCCTATCCCACATTCATACAAATTCTGACCTTTTGGTGGAATTTCCCTATCCCACATCAGTACAAATGATGGATTCTATTAGACACAACAATTTTATATGGCATCATCAATTTGATCGAGTCTCTAATGTTGCGTGTCATTTAATCTTTCTATCATGCACCTCCCATAAATATACATAAACCATTTTAAATCAAGATTTTTTGTATAATGTTGCCTGAATACTTCCTTGCCATTTTTGAGTGACAGTTTATTAAAACTTGAGTTTAAATTTGCCAAAATTTAGATGGGTTTTAAAAATGTAACTTTTTATGCCACAACTACTTACATGTCCAAGATCTCTGTGCTATGACTTTGGCAAACAACTGGCAACAAATTAATCACACAACTGGCAATAAGTTATTTGTATAACAACTGGCAATAAGTCATTTGGATAACAACTGGAAACAAGTTAATTGTACAACAACAGGCAATAAATTAATTGTACAGCTGGCAACAAATTAACTATACAACAATGGCAACAAAGTTGTATAACTGGCAACAAGTTAATTGTACAAGTGGCAACAAGTTAACTGTACAACATCTGGCAACATGTTGTATAACTGGCAACAAGTTAATTGCAAAACATCTCCCCATATGATTCCTTGGTAGGCAGCTGGAATCACCTTGAATCAGTTTTATAGATGATGAAGAAACAATCTTGATTTGACTTTTGCATATATGGTCGTAAGGAAGGATTCAGGAGTTGTAATGATCAGAAGGCAAACCATTTTCTAAGATAAGATTATTGTATGTTCTGCATTGTTAATCATAATTATTTAACATAATATATATTGTTTCAGAGTTTTTAAAAAAAATATAAATCTTTATCATTACACAAACATTACTTGTTTCAGTACATTGTACTTGCTTATCTACTCATGTAGCAATAAACAAATACATTGATGTAAGTATAATATATTTTAGTTATGCTTTATTTTGAAAATTTGTCAAAATGATTTTGGTTGCTTCATTACATCAAAAGCATATGTTTCATGATTTGATTGCTGTTGTGTATTTATAAATTTGTTTTTGGGAGTGTGTGTTGAAAAAATTGCATGAATGATTGATTCATGATTTGCTGTGAAGAAAATGATCTAATTAGATTGCTTTGAACAGAAAGTGTATGAATGTTTCGAGTTTATTTTTTAAAATTTTTTAAAATTTGCATATGTTGTCAGTTTTGTCAGCTAAAAGAAGTTATCTTTTGACATTTGTGTTTGTCTGCAGTCTATTGTACTTATTAAATGCCATCTTTTCACCTGTATTGTGAACAAAAAATCAAACAAATTTATTGATTGTAATTTATACGAAAGTTTTAGTTCAAACAAAGGATCCATAACTTTTATTGATTGTAGTGTAGACCAAATGTTTAGTTTAGACATAAAATTCCAAACAATTATTGAATGTATTGTAGACCAAATATTTAGTTCATACATAAAATTCCACACAATTATTGATTGTAGTGTCGACCAAACTTCTAGTTCAGACATAAAATTCCACACAATTATTGACTGTAGTAGACCAAATTTCTAGTTCAAGCAGAAAATCCAGCGTATTTATTGATTGCAGCATAGACTAAATTTCTTCTTCAAACCAAAAAATCCAACATATTTACTGATTGTTGTTGTTGTTGTAGGGTTTAACGCCATTTTTCAGCACACGATAGGCTATACATGGCGGCCAGTATTAATGGTGGAGGAAGAACCCGGGAAAACCCTGGAAAGAACCACCGACCCACGAGAAGCTACTGGCAAGCTTTCTCACATACCCACATTGGCTGAATCCAAGACTTAAACCCATGCAGACAGAGGTGAGATTATTGATTGTAATATAGACCAACTTTGTGCTTCAAACTGAAAAATCCAACATATTTATTGATTGTAATTTAGACCGAATTTCTACTTCAAACTGAAAAATCCAACATATTCATTGATTGTAACGTAGACCAAATTTCTACCTCAAACTGAAAAATCCAACGTATTTATTTATTGTAATGTAGACTATAAAATTCTGCTTCATACTGAAAAATCACTTGTGTTTATTGATTGCAGCATAGACTAAATTTCCACTTCAAACTGAAAAATCCAGCATATTTATTGATTGTAATGTATACCAAATTTCTACTTCAAACTGAAAAATCCAACATATTGATTGTAATGTATACCAAATTTCTACTTCAAACTGAAAAATCCAACATATTTATTGATTGTAATGTATACCAAATTTCTACTTCAAACTGAAAAATCCAACATATTTATTGATTGTAATGTATACCAAATTTCTACTTCAAACTGAAAAATCCAACATATTCATTGATTGTAATGTATACCAAATTTCTACTTCAAACTGAAATATCCAACATATTTATTGATTGTAATGTATACCAAATTTCTACTTCAAACTGAAAAATCCAAAATATTTATTGATTGTAATGTATACCAAATTTCTAGTTCAAACTAAAGCTGCTTGCTTGTATTTCAAACAAGCTAGTGACAAAAGTCAAGTCATGGGGGGGTGTTTAAGGTAACAAAAGCCTGAGGTCTATACACATTTGTTTCATTTGGAAAAAATGGGAACTCTGTTTGACATCAAAGGATTGTTATGGGGTCATCAGAAGTCAGAAATATGCCCTAATCCCAATGTAAATTGGCCATAATTCCAGTGTAAAATGTTTCACAATCATGCAGAATTCTTGATTTTAGGATTGACTTCTGATTTTTTCCACCCAGTTTATCCTTTCTTCGAAATGATGGGTTCAGGCCAACTTCCCAAAGAAAAATTCCTGTCTTGTGTTCCCATCTAGATGAGAATTGGCATGAAGTTGTTGTGATTCTTGCTCAGATTGAAAGTAGATACATTCTAGTTATGCATGAACTAAATTGAATGTTGTTATGTAATGTGTTTGTACTTCCAGTTTTTCTGAGACATTTAAAAGTTTTAATTTTAAGACTACATTTTGTTTCTACCATCATTTCCTAATTACAATTCAATCATATTATATGATGTCTGTTGCTGAGATTCAAATAGTATGAGATATATGAATAAATATAATTAGTTTATTTTGGAATCATTGGTTTTTAAATTCAAACAAAAATAGTATTTGTTAAAAGGATCAACTTATAATCTTTCAGAAAGATGTTATTTTAGCATATTGCTTTCAGTCAGGGGTAAACAATTTACCTTTACATTGACCACCCTTCAAAAATTGAAAGTCAGTTCATTTATGAAAATATTATGTGGGAATAAAATATCTATTGTAAACATTTGAAGCATATAATTAAAACTTGATGAACATTTTACTATATCTTATATTTCATTTTGCATCTTTTGTCATAGTTTTATATTAGCTACTCTCATACTTCAGCATTTAAAACCTACATTCAGAGGTTGCAAGTCTTTCCCCAGAATGACTTTTGACTTGTGACCCATGACTGTATATCTTGTAAATTTCCCCAGAATGACTTTTGACTTGTGACCCATGACTGTATATCATGTAAATTTCCCCAGAATGACTTTTGACTTGTGACCCATGACTGTATATCTTCTAAATTTTCCCAGAATGACTTCTGACTTGTGACCCATGAGTGTGTATCTTCTAAATTTCCCCAGAATGACTTTTGACTTGTGACCCATGACTGTTTATCTTCTAAATTTCCCCAGAATGACTTTTGACTTGTGACCCATGACTGTATATCTTGTAAATTTTCCCAGAATAACTTTTGACTTGTTACCTATGACTATAAATTTCCACAGAATGACTTTTAACTTACGACCCATTACTGTATATCTTGTAAATTTCCCTATATTGACTTTTGACTTGTGACCCATGACTGTATATCTTGTAAATTTTGCCAAAATTACTTTTGACTTGTGATCCATTACTGTATATCTTGTAAATTTTGCCAGAATTACTTTTGACTTGTGATCCATTGCCGTATATCTTGTAAATTTCCACAGAATGTTGATACCTATGACTGTAAATTTCCACAGAATGACTTTTGACTTGATACCTATGACAGTAAATTTCCCCAGAATGACTTTTGACTTGATACCTATGACAGTAAATTTCCCCAGAATGACTTTTGACTTGATACCTATGACTGTATATCTTGTAAATTTCCACAGAATGACTTTTGACTTGATACCTATGACTGTAAATTTCTATAGAATGACTTTTGACTTGATACCTATGACTGTAAATTTCCCCAGAATGACTTTTGACTTGATACCTATGACTGTAAATTTCCATAGATTGACTTTTGACTTGATACCTATGACTGTATATATTGTACATTAGTCTAAATTAAAGAAGCAGGACAAGTCTGGAGTATCAGTTTAGATTGCTGAGGTGGTAGAGTGCCTGTCTAGAGTTTGGGTGGTCCTGAGATCAATCTTCAGACTGGCCATGACTTTTTTTCCCCCCTGCAACATCTGGCACCGTATGTGGATTTTCATGACTCCTACAAAAATAATAGGTGGCAATGACTTTTTGTTTGGTATTCAGACATGCTCATTTTGTTTTTGTTTTCATCTGGTGTTGGCAGGTCAGCAGTTTAGTCCTACAGGTGAAGCTCCGTCCTTTCAGCCTACTGGTTTTCGCTCAGTAGCTGCCCCAGTGTCCAAACCACCAGGTCAGCAGTCTCCAAAACCAGAGAGCATGCACTGCCAGGAATGTGGAAACTTAGTCACGTAGGTTTTTTGCTCTATTGGTTTAGAGAGTTTACTCATTTATAATACACAAGCAACTGTTAACAGCATATCCTCATGTTAATAGCATTTCCTCTGTTAACAGCATATCCTCAGATATACCATCACATAATTTCCCATAACAGAGTACATGCTACCACCCACCAGACAGTGTTGTGTGGTTTTTGATACTCAAAAAGTGTGTTTTGAGTTCTCAAAGGAAGGTATGTACATGTATGACTATATGTAGATACCTGTTTGCAGAATGAGCACACAATAGAAATCAGTACAATACATAAAGTATATGTATGGGCATTGACTTGGAACTTAGAGGTACACTGGGTGGAGGAGTGGGGGGGAGGGATAGGTGGACTAGAGTAATCACTGTACAGTACATATGGTACATGTATGTGCATTGACCTGAACCTCAAGAGGTACACTTGAGGTTGGAAGAGAAGAGGGAAGGCTTACAAGAGTATGATGCATTTAATATGTACGCATAATATGACCTGGAACTGGGTGGAAGGAAAGTTTAAGAAAAATAATCACTGTACAGTACGTCTAGTGTATGCATCAGATGGGGGTAGGTTTAGAAGAGTATGACTTTTGAGTGTATCTAGTGTATGTATGTGTATTGACTTGGAACTTCAGAGGTGCATTTGAGCATCAACAGTAATTTTTCCAGGGCAGTGGGTGTGGCAATATTAAAACCAAAGGTGCTATTTATATATTACAAAATAGATTTTTAACAAATCCTGGGAGGGTTGGGGGCAACTTGCTCTCCCTCCCCTTTTGCAGACACACATACTGTACCTGTATGTGCTTTGACTTGGAACTTTAGAAAGTGCTTCATTACCATAATTATTAAACTCCTGTAACAACTGGAAACTTCACATTTGAAAAAATCAACCATGCATACTTTTTGTGGGTATTGATGACAATAAATTCACTACAGAATTTTTAACATTGAATTAAATGTGAAAGTGCTGACATACAATTAAAGCCTTCAGCTACTACTACTGCTATATATAAAATCTTGTTTATAAAGTCTCACCAGTCTGATATTGTACATTTACAAACTATGAAATATATTAATTATTATGTTATTATAGCTTTTTTGTTATATAACAACCCATTAGCCATATATACTTTCTATTTGCAGCATCTATTTTACAAGGCACATAAATGAATGCTACTTTTGATCACAAAACTTTTCTATAGCTATGTTAATTTTGACTTGTGAACACAATTGTCTGCAAAATGTGACATGTTAACTCATTTGTCTGCAAAGTCTGACATGCAAACACATTTGTCTGCAAAGTCTGACATGTGAACTCATTTGTCTGCAAAGTCTGACATGCAAACACATTTATTTTCTGAGTCCATCATGTGAAGTTATTTGTCTGCAAAGTCTGTCATGCAAACTTTTATCTGCCAAGTCTGACATGTGAACTCATTTGTCTGCTAAGCCTGACATGCAAACATGTTTTTCTGCTAAGTCTAATATGTGAACATATTCGTCTGCTAAGTCTGGCATATGAATTCATTCATCTGCTAAGTCTGGCATATGAATTCATTCATCTGCTAAGTCTGGCATATGAATTCATTCATCTGCTAAGTCTGACACATGAATTCATTCATCTGCTAAGTCTGGCATATGAATTCATTCGTCTGCTAAGTCTGGCATATGAATTCATTCATCTGCTAAGTCTGGCATATGAATTCATTCATCTGCTAAGTCTGACACATGAATTCATTCGTCTGCTAAGTCGGATATGTGAGCACATTTGTCTGCTAAGCAAAGAGTGTGAAGTAATCTTGGTACAGTACGCCAGCATCCATACATATACTAATGGCAGGATACCAACAATAGGTATATTTTGTTGAATTCTATAGATAAATGAGTTTCATTTTTTTTATTTTCCTTGCAGAGGTGTATTTGTTCGAGTCAAGGGTCTGCCATACCATGAGAAGTGCTTCAAATGTGCATCCTGTGGTCTATACTTAAAACAGAAAGGTCAGTCACGTAATTATATTTCTGACTTTGAAAAGAGTACACAGCAAGTAATCTTCAGTTTTTTGGTTGTATATTTGAAAAAGAGGAGGGAAAACTGTGTGTGTGCATGCATGCATGTGATATTACCTAGGTTATAACATCTTTTAATACCAGACAAGAATAAGATCTGATGCAGTAGTGTACACCAACATCATGGCAACATTGCAGGGCTTACATGGCAACATCACAGGGCTTGCATGGCAACATGGCAAGGCTCAGTTGGGAAAAGTGGAGCAAAACTTCAGTTTAAACTGTCTGGCTTCATACTGTTTTCTTGCTTAGAGAGACAACAAATGTTGTTATCATTTTAATTTTTTACTATTTAAAGTCGCAGCATTATGGCCAAATCAAGACAGCAAATTATGTATGTACTTGCTGTGTGATGATGCATGATTAATTTCACTTAAGTGTTTCAGAAATGTGTGCAGCAGTTGATGTGTGCAGTTGATACAGATAATGTGTGCAGTTGATACAGATGTGTGCAGTTGGCACAGATAATGTGTGCAGTTGATGCAGATAATGTGTGCATTTGGCACAGATAATGTGTGCAGTTGGCACAGATAAAGTGTGCATTTGATGCAGATAATGTGTGCATTTGGCAGAGATAATGTGTGCAGTTGACAGATAATGTGCAGTTGATGCAGATAGTGTGTGCAGTTGATGCAGATAATGTGTGCAGTTGATGCAGATGTATGTAGTTGACACAGATAATGTGTGGCTGCAATCCAGTGATTTCTTTGTCTTTGACCAATTAACTGACTTAGAAAAAAAAAAGATATTGTAAAGATATTTACATTACCATAGCTTGTAAAATTTGAACAATTTTAATTTTAATTTTGATATTTGAAAAGGAAATTTCCCATCAATCATTGAAACAAACCCACTTGATGTCATCACAAAATTTTGACATTTCATTGAATATAAAAATTGATAAAATGTTGTCTTATGATTGAAGCAAAAAACTTGGGTATTTGAGTGGAGGAGAGCAATTTCATGTATTTTTAATTATGATTAAGAAATTGTTCTTTAGTAACATAGATGTAATGACTTTAACATTAACGTTGTTGTTAACAAGTCTTTATCTACTCAACCAAATTTTGCTATAAAATGCAAGGCTTGTGAATATTTTTGGAAAGGGAAAACCCCAAAATTTAGCAGTGTCTTGAATCAGAGTAAATTTTTATTGGTGTCTTCAGGATGACATGTTACAATGAGTCTGTATATGGTTATGAGAACTTTGCATATGGTCATGAGGACCATGCATTTGGTCATGAGGACCATGTATATGGTCATGAGAATTGTATCAATGGTCATGAGGACCATGCATTTGGTCATGAGGATTGTGCATATGGTCATGAGAACTGTATAAATGGTCATGAGGACCATGTATATGGTCATGAGAACTGTATAAATGGTCATGGGGACCATGTATATGGTCATGAGAATTATATCAATGGTCATGAGGACCATGCATTTGGTCATGAGGATTGTGCATATGGTCATGAGAACTGTATAAATGGTCATGAGGACCATGCATATGGTCATGAGAACTGTATAAATGGTCATGAGGACCATGCATATGGTCATGAGAATTGTATAATTGGTCATGACAACCATGTATCTGGTCATGAGAATTGTATCAATGGTCATGAGGACCATGCATTTGGTCATGAGGATTGTGCATATGGTCATGAGAACTGTATAAATGGTCATGAGGACCATGCATTTGGTCATGAGAACTGTATAAATGGTCATGAGGACCATGCATATGGTCATGAGTACTGCATATGTATGGTCATGAAGACTATGCATAGCATCATGAGGACCATGCATATGGTCATGAAGACTATGCATAGCATCATGAGGACCATGCATATGGTCATGAAGACTATGCATAGCATCATGAGGCACCTTCCAAAATGACAGATCATGGTCATCATTCGTATTGTAATTATTTTTTAATGATTTTATTGGTATGCTTTTATCAGTTTTTATCAGTTTTTGGATTGTATTTATTTTGTACATGTTGACAGATTTCAGAATTTTAAATAGCATCATCACTAGTCAAAATGTGATAAATTAATACTGTATTCTGCATTTACTTGTGTTTACCAATTTACCTGATATCTGTACTCTTTCCATCTGTTTGTCTGCAGCTTAATTCTTTCACCGTTTTCTTGTCTTTTTTATTTTATATTTCTATCATTAATAACCATAATTATTAAGATTTATTGAAATTTATCTCAGTATCCTGACAGACACAAATAAAATACATTTAGATAATGAACAATGAAATAATGAAGCATGACAGTGACATTGCATATTTACATTCATATATACATGCACACAGACACCACATACATACATGTATACACATACATATACATACATGCATGCATGCCTACACATACCTACCTACCTACCTAACCACCTACACACACATACATACATGCATGCACACACAAATGCATGCATGCACACACATAGACAGACACACACACACATTATGTTTCACTCTAACCATTTCTGTCTGTGAGTTCTGCATCTTGGCCTTGATAGGTGTATGGTACTTTTTTCTACATTTATGACCCAGCTTGACCTTGATAGGTGTATGGTACTTTTTTCTACACTTATGACCTAGCTTGACCTTGATAGGTGTATGGTACTTTTTCTACACTTATGACATAGCTTGACCTTGATAGGTGTATGGTACTTTTTTTCTACACTTATGACCTAGCTTGACCTTGATAGGTGTATGGTACTTTTTTCTACACTTATGACCTAGCTTGACCTTGATAGGTGTATGGTACTTTTTTCTACACGTATGACCTAGCTTGAGTCTATGTGGCACATGAATAAAAGGCTTCAGTTTCAACAGCTTTTCCTAAAATTTAAAATGGTGGAAATTTGATTGGATAATATTTACTTTTGCTCATAATGCTTATTTTTAAAAACTGATTGTGACTATGAACTAGAATTTTGTTGATGAACCCAGAAAAAGTACTTAATAAACACTTCGAGCATTTTAACCATCTCAGCTTTGTATCATAATTAGGTTAAAAGATACTTTTAGATCTGTCTCATGTAAAATAAAAGGAAAACAAAATTTAGTATTTATGTTTAGTTTATCTTACGCATTCATTTATAAAAATAAATTCTTTAGTTTTTCCACACTTAACTAAAGAAATTCTACAGAACCAAATTGATTTCAGTTACTGTGATTATATAAATGAGTTCGTTTACTGTGATTATATGAATGAGTTCAGTTATTGTGATTATATGAATGAGTTCAGTTACTGTGATTATATGAATGAGTTCAGTTACTGTGATTACATAAATGAGTTAAATTACTGTGTTTATATGAATGAGTTCAGTTATTGTGATTACATGAGTGAGTTCAATTACTGTGATTACATGCGTGAGTTCAATTACTGTTATTACATGCATGAGTTCAATTACTGTGATTATATGAATGAGTTCAGTTACTTTGATTATATGAATAAATTCAGTTACTGTAATTACACGAGTGAGTTCAATTACTGTGATTAAATGAATAAGTTCAGTTACTGTGATTATATGAATGAGTTCAATTACTGTGATTACATGAGTGAGTTCAATTACTGTGATTATATGAATGAGTTCAATTACTGTGATTACACAAGTGAGTTCAGTTATTGTGATTATATGAATGAGTTCAATTACTGTGATTACATGAATGAGTTCAATTACTGTGATTATATATAAGTTCAGTTACTGTGATTATATGAATGGGTTCAATTACTGTGACTATATGAATGAGTTCAATTACTGTGATTACATGAGTCAGTTCAATTATTGTGATTACATGAATGAGTTCAATTACTGTGATTACATGAATGAGTTCAGTTAATGTGATTACATGAACAAGTTCAATTACTGTGATTACATGAATGAGTTCAGTTACTGTGATTACATGAGTGAGTTCAATTACTGTGATTACATGAATGAGTTCAGTTACTGTGATTACATGAATGAGCTAATTACTGTGATTACATGAATGAGTTCAATTACTGTGATTACATGAGTGAGTTCAATTACTGTGATTACATGAAGGATTTCAGTTACTGTAAATGCATGAATGAGTTCAATTACTGTGATTACAAGAATGAATTCATAAAAGATGCATAGTTTTATATTTCCACTATAACTCAAGAATTGAAGGATGAATGAGAATGTTTTTTTTATATATATTACAGGTTATTTCATAATAGAAGGAAAGCTGTACTGTGAGACCCATGCTCGAAGAATGGCCCAAGCCCCTGGGCCTGACATGAAATACGCTGGTTCTGTGTACCAGTAAGAACCATATTATCATTACTCATGAACAGTGCACATGCTTCTTAGAACAGGATAGACAGATTTGCTACTCCATACTTCAACACAGTAGTCACAAATCTGCTACTCCATGCTGCAGCATGGTAGTCACAGATCTGCTACTCCATACTTCAGCACAGTAGTCACAGATCTGATACTCCATACTTCAACATGGTAGTCACAGATCTGCTACTCCATACTGCAACAGGGTAGTCGCAGATCTGCTACTCAGTACTGCAACAGGGTAGTTACAGATCTGCTACTCCATACTGCAACATGGTAGTCACAGATCTGCTACTCCATACTTCAACATGGTAGTCACAGATCAGCTACTCCATACTTCAACACGGTAGTCACAGATCTGATACTCCATACTGCAACATGGTAGTCACAGATCTGATACTCCATACTGCAACATGGTAGTTACAGATCTGATACTCCATACTGCAACATGGTAGTCACCGATCTGATACTCCATACTTCAACATGGTAGTCACCGATCTGATACTCCATACTGCAACATGGTAGTCACCGATCTGATACTCCATACTGCAACAGGGTAGTCGCAGATCTGATACTCCATTCTGCATCAGCAGATTATGATCTTCACTCTTCTCATAAAATAATGAGTAGTACAGATGGATGACATAGTGATGTTATGGCACATTATGTAATGACAGATCGGGGTATGTAATAAAATAATAAGTAGCACAGATGACATAGTGATGTTATGGCACATTATGTGATGACAGGGTATATAGTAAAATGAGTAAAACAGATGACATAGTGATGTTATGGCACATTATGTGATGACAGGGTATATAGTAAAATGAGTAAAACAGATGACATAATGATGTTATGGCACAATATGTAATCACAGATCAGATTATGTAACAAAATAATGAGTGGGGTTTAACGCCATTTTTCAGCACATGATAGGCTATGCATGGCGGCCAGTATTAATGGTGGAGGAAGAACCTGGGAAGAACCACCGACCCACGAGAAGCTACTGGCAAGCTTTCTCACATACCCACATTGGCCGAATCCTAGACTCAAACCCACGCAGACAGAGGTGAGATGGCAGTGATCTGTAACGGAGATTGCTTTAGACCACTTGGCCACTCAGGGCCCCAAATAATGAATAGAATAGAGGACATAGTGATGTTATGGCACATTATGTAATGACAGATCAGGGTATATCGTAAAATAATGAGCAGAACAGATGACATAGTGATGTTATGGCACTCTATGTGATAACAGATCATGGTATATAGTAAAATAATGAGTAGAACAGATGACATGGTGATGTTATGACACATTATTTGATAACAGATCTGGGTATGTAATAAAATAATGAGTAGAATAGAGGACATAGTGATGTTATGGCACTCTATGTGATAACAGATCATGGTATATAGTAAAATAATGAGTAGAACAGATGACATGGTGATGTTATGACACATTATTTGATAACAGATCTGGGTATGTAATAAAATAATGAGTAGAATAGAGGACATAGTGATGTTATGGCACTCTGTGTGATAACAGATCAGGGTATATAGTAAAATAATGAGCAGAACAGATGACATAGTGATGTTATGGCACTCTATGTGATAACAGATCTGGGTATGTAATAAAATAATGAGTAGAATAGAGGACATAGTGATGTTATGGCACATTATGTGATAACAGATCTGGGTATGTAATAAAATAATGAGTAGAATAGAGGACATAGTGATGTTATGGCACTCTGTGTGATAACAGATCAGGGTATATAGTAAAATAATGAGCAGAACAGATGACATAGTGATGTTATGGCACATTATGTGATAACAGATCTGGGTATGTAATAAAATAATGAGTAGAATAGAGGACATAGTGATGTTATCACACTCTGTGTGATAACAGATCAGGGTATATAGTAAAATAATGAGTAGAACAGATGACATAGTGATGTTATGGTACATTATGTGATAACAGATCTGGGTATGTAATAAAATAATGAGTAGAATAGAGGACATAGTGATGTTATGGCACTCTATGTGATAACAGATCAGGGTATATAGTAAAATAATGAGTAGAACAGAGGACATGGTGATGTTATGACACTCTATGTGATAACAGATCAGGGTATATAGTAAAATAATGAGCAAATAATTCCTTTCCTATATTTTTATAAGATTACAGTAGAGCCTGTCTTGAAAACCCACCCATTCTGCCGAACATTGTGGTCTCTCAAGACATTTGGTCTCTTTAGACAGGTCATAAATAATTTTTAAATTCATGCACTAAGACTGGTTTTTCAAGACCGGTGATTTGTCATATAAGTGGTCTGATAAGCAAGTGTTTTCTGTACAAGTAATCCTTTCACAGTATAATGGGTTACTCTTGCAATCAAGAAGAGGGTGAGGGGGGTGTGAACCTGGAGAGGTATTCTGCCCATCACCAGTGGAGAAAAATATAAATAAAACATCTTAAAATGTTCGGAAGAAATAATATTTCAGTTAAAGTAGGTCCCCTTATTTCATAAGAATTTGCTCATTAACAAAGTTATAGTAATGTGTGTATATGCAACTGGCCATCAGGTTTAGACAAAGTACACTTCAACTAACTTTAAATGTTTATAATAATACAAATATCATTTATTTTGACTTTAAACTGAAGTTTAAATATCTGTGACTTGTAAAGAAATACAAAAAAACATATTTCCTTGCTGAACACAAGTCTTACATCTAGTACATAATGGATACTGTGGATTTGCTGAGTGTACTGGTTTGTCACATTTCAGTAGGCAGGGGGGTTAGAATAAAGATCACCAGAATGAATTTGATTTACAATTTTACAGTTACGGTTGTCATGAACTAAAGAATAATCCCCTCACAAATGATAATTAAAATCCTACATGGCATTTTGGTTTTGGATATTTCAGACTAGATGCTGCCATCAGAATATTTGAATAATACACAATGCAGTTTGTGTTAGGATATTTTAGACTATCAGGGTTGATGCTTGAATTAGAAATGGCAGTTTGTGTTAGGATATTTTAGACTATCAGGGTTGATGCTTGAATATTAGAAATGGCAGTTTGTGTTAGGATATTTTAGACTATCAGGGTTGATGCTTGAATATTAGAAATGGCAGTTTGTTTTTGGATATTTTAGACTATCAGGGTTGATGCTTGAATATTAGACATGGCAGTTTGTTTTTTGTTATATTTTAGATTATCAGGGTTGATGATTGAATATTAGAATGGCAGTTTGTTTTGGGATATTTTAGACTATCAGGGTTGATGCTTGAATATTAGAAATGGCAGTTTGTTTGGAATATTTTGACCATTAGGGTTGATATCACCCTCAACATATTTGAATATAAGACATGGCAGTTTGTATCAGGATATTTTAGACTGTCAGGGTTGATACTGCCATTAGAATATTTGAAATATGACAACAGGTTTGACATTACAGATATATATCAGCTACCTGTGAAAGGGGAGAACAGTTCCATCAGTTGTTTTTTTTTTTTTTGCTTTATAAGGATACCCACAGGGTTTAGTAATAATACTCCAAACCAGAGATGTTATTTTTTCATGCTTCAGGTATTTTTACTGACATCATCACAATAGGTGCAGAACTGATCTCATATTTTAATACTGATGTCTACATACCACTGGCATTCATTCATTCAAGTTGAAAAAAATCAGGATATTTTAATTATGGGTTTAGGCTCTTGACCTACCACCACAGAGCAAAATATTGAATCTACAGTTGCCTACTTGGTTAATCTATCTTATCAAAGGAGGTAACAAAGTAAATAAAATACCTGTAAAAGGTAAAATAGATACCTGTAAAAGGTAAAATAGATACCTGTAAAAGGTAAAAGAAATACCTGTATCAGGAATAGAGCATAGATTCACACCAGTAATACTCATTGCAAGAATGATTGTCAGCACGTTACTAAACATAGTATAAATGCAAGGTAGATATTGATTTGATCAGATTGGTATTGATGTGATTCAATAGCTATCAGTGTGATCAGGTAGTTATTAATGTGATATCAGTATTGATGTGATGATATCAGTATTGATATGATGATATCGGTATTGATATGATTTGATAGCTATCAGTGTGATCAGGTAGTTATTGATGTGATGATATCGGTATTGATGTGATGATATCAGTATTGATATGATGATATCAGTATTGATATGATTTGATAGCTATCAGTGTGATCAGGTAGTTATTAATGTGATATCAGTATTGATGTGATGATATCGGTATTGATATGATGATATCAGTATTGATATGATGATATCGGTATTGATATGATTTGATAGCTATCAGTGTGATCAGGTAGTTATTAATGTGATATAAGTATTGATATGATGATATCGGTATTGATATGATTTGATAGCTATCAGTGTGATCAGGTAGTTATTAATGTGATATCAGTATTGATCTGATGATATCGGTATTGATATGATTTGATAACTATCAGTGTGATCAGGTAGTTATTAATGTGATATCAGTATTGATGTGATGATATCGGTATTGATATGATTTGATAGCTATCAGTGTGATCAGGTAGTTATTAATGTGATGATATCGGTATTGATGTGATGATATCAGTATTGATATGATGATATCGGTATTGATGTGATTTGATAGCTATCAGTGTGATCAGGTAGTTATTGATATGATATCAGTATTGATGTGATGATATCGGTATTGATATGATTTGATAGCTATCAGTGTGATCAGGTAGTTATTGATGTGATGATATCGGTATTGATGTGATGATATCAGTATTGATATGATGATATCGGTATTGATGTGATTTGATAGCTATCAGTGTGATCAGGTAGTTATTGATATGATATCAGTATTGATGTGATGATATCGGTATTGATATGATTTGATAGCTATCAGTGTGATCAGGTAGTTATTGATGTGATGATATCAGTATTGATGTGATGATATCAGTATTGATATGATGATATCGGTATTGATGTGATTTGATAGCTGTCAGTGTGATCAGGTAGTTATTGATATGATGATATTGGTTTTGATTTGATTCAATAGCTGTCAGTGTGATCTGGTAATTATTGGTGTGATGATATCGGTACTGATGTGATGATATCAGTATTGATATGATGATATCGGTATTGATGTGATTCTATTGATATCAATGTGATCAGGCAGTTATTGATGTGATTAGTTGCATTCCAAAAAGAATTCCTTTCACTGGCTAAGAAGTTATATAGTATAAAATATCATATTTGAGGTCAAGTTAGAGAATTGCCTTTCTATATGTGTCTATCATGAGCAACTTGGTATTTTAAACTTAGATTAGCACTGCCCACTCCATCTCTTCATTGCAGTTTTTGACCATGTTCAAATACTGGCTGTACAGGGATGAAGTTTTTAAACTATATTAGCGGACAGAAAGTTTAATTGGTTCAAAAACTGCTGTCTTTGCTTACATATTTTAGACAAATTACACATGCTATAGGTCAGTTTTCTTGCTTTCAAATCTAATAGGCCTCATTAATTGCAATGGAAGGAGACACTTGCTGTTCATATTTTATAGGCCTTATTAATTGCAATTGAAGGAGGTACTTCCTGTTCAGAGTTTATAGGCCTTATTAATTGCAATGGAAGGAAGTACTTGCTGTTCAAATCTAATAGGCCTCATTAATTGCAATGGAAGGAAGTACTTGCTGTTCATATTTTATAGGCCTTGTTAATTGCAGTGGAAGGAGACACTTGCTGTTCAGATTTTATAGACCTTATTTATTGCAATTGAAGGAGGTACATGCTGTTCAGATTTTATAGGCCTTGTTAATTGCAATTGAAGGAGGTACTTGCTGTTCAGATTGTATAGGCCTGATTAATTGGAATTGAAGGAGGTACTTGCCGTTCAGATTGTATAGGCCTTGTTAATTGCAATAGAAGGAGACACTTGCTGTTCAGATTTTATAGGCCTTGTTAAATGCAATTGAAGGAAGTACTTGCTGTTCAGATTTTATATGCCTGATTAATTGCAATGGAAGGAGGTACTTGCTGTTCAGATTGTATAGGCCTCATTAATTGCAATAGAAGGAGGTACTTGCTGTTCATATTTTATAGGCCTTGTTAATTGCAATGGAAGGAGACACTTGCTGTTCAGATTTTATAGGCCTTATTTATTGCAATTGAAGGAGGTACATGCTGTTCAGATTTTATAGGCCTTGTTAATTGCAATTGAAGGAGGTACTTGCTGTTCAGATTGTATAGGCCTGATTAATTGCAATTGAAGGAGGTACTTGCTGTTCAGATTGTATAGGCCTTGTTAACTGCAATGGAAGGAGACACTTGCTGTTCAGATTTTATAGGCCTTGTTAAATGCAATTGAAGGAAGTACTTGCTGTTCAGATTTTATATGCCTGATTAATTGCAATGGAAGGAGGTACTTGCTGTTCAGATTGTATAGGCTTTATTAATTGCAATTGAAGGAGGTACTTGCTGTTCAGATTTTATATGCCTGATTAATTGCAATGGAAGGAGACACTTGCTCTTCAGATTTTATAGGCCTTGTTAATTGCTTATGAAGGAAGTACATGCTGTTCAGATTTTATAGGCCTTGTTAATTGCAATGGAAGGAGACACTTGCTGTTCAGATTTTATAGGCCTTGTTAATTGCTTATGAAGGAGACACTTGTTGTTCAGATTTTATAGGCCTTGTTAATTGCAATTGAAGGAGGTACTTGCTGTTCAGATTTTGTAGGCCTTGTTAATTGCTTATGAAGGAAGTACTTGCTGTTCAGGTTTTATAGGCCTTGTTAATTGCAATTGAAGCAGGTACTTGCTGTTCAGATTTTATATGCCCGATTAATTGCAATTGAAGGAGGTACTTGCTGTTCAGATTTTATAGGCCTTGTTAATTGCAATGGAAGGAGACACTTGCTGTTCAGATTTTATAGGCCTGATTAATTGCAATGGAAAGAGATACATGCTATTCCAATTGTATAGGCCTGATTAATTGCAAAGGAAGGAGATACATGCAACCCTTGAATTAGGAATCTAATGCTCTACCAAATGAGTTACTATGGCAACCTTACCACGCTCTGGAAGCGATATTAGCTTGGTAGAGCAGTTGATTCCTAATTCAAAGGTTGCAGGTTTGATATCCTATCAGAGTAGCCTGAGTTGGATACTTCTTTGTGTTCTTGAGAAATGCATTGAGCTTCAGTTTTCTTTGTATGATGTAGCCAATAATGTGTTAAAAGTGAGTTTAAAGCCAACCAGTCTCACTTGTGTGATGATAGTATTAATCATCATGTTTCTTCTCTGAGGATTATTTTCTTAGCATAAAAAAATTTTCCATATGTTCTTCTTTAATATAACTTGAAGATATTACTCTTATACTGTTAGTACAGTAATATAACTTGAAGATATTACTCTTATACTGTTAGTACAGTAATATAACTTGAAGATATTACTCTTATACTGTTAGTACAGTAATATAACTTGAAGATATTACTCTTATACTGTTAGTACAGAAATATAACTTGAAGATATTACTCTTATACTGTTAGTACAGTAATATAACTTGAAGATATTACTCTTGTACTGTTAGTACAGAAATATAACTTGAAGATATTACTCTTATACTGTTAGTACAGAAATATAACTTGAAGATATTACTCTTATACTGTTAGTACAGAAATATAACTTGAAGATATTACTCTTATACTGTTAGTACAGAAATATAACTTGAAGATATTACTCTTGTACTGTTAGTAAGTAATAAAGTTGAATATTTAATTCACTGTTTCTTCTTTACACTGTTAGTTCAGTAATAAAGTTGAAGATTTAATTCATTGTGTTTTTTCTTTACACTGTTAGTACAGTAATATAAATTGAAGAATTAATTCCTTGTGTATTTTCTTTACAGATAAATTAGCTTGCAGTATATGGAATGGCTGTAACGAATCAACAGAACATTCTTGCCTACCCCCAAGTTGTCCTACCCCAGATACTAGTCATGTGATAATGGACAGGAGAAGGATCAGAAATTCCATTTGGAATTCTCTGTCCTCATCCTTCATGTGTCACAATGAACAGTTGCCCTCTAGTTAGTAAGTTAACAGTGTAATGTTATTGAAATGTAAAACTGCAAAACGTTTGCTCACAGATTAAATGTTTATGTAAGGAAGGCATTATTAAAGAAATATATGGATTAAATAATGTATGGATTAAGTAAATGTGTAACTGACAGAAGGTACATGTGTATTGTTAGTAGACTTTGACGTGGCAGATCCTGGCATAAGATAATAACAATGTACATGTATATTGTTAGCAGACTGACATTTAGATAATACCAGGAAATTAAAATGTACATGTGTATTGATAGTGGACTCTGGTTTTAAGATAATAATGGAAACTACAATGTATATGGGTATTGATAACAGGCTGGTTTTTAAATAATACCCAGGAAATTAGAACATTGATAGCAGACTCTGGCTTTAATATACTGGAAATGACAGTGTACTTGTGTATTGATAACATACTCTGACCCTAATACACACTAGAAATAACAGTGTACATGTGTATTGATAGCAGACTCTGGCTTTAATACACTGGAAATGACAGTGTACTTGTGTATTGATAACATACTCTGACCCTAATACACTGGAAATAACAGTGTACATGTGTATTGATAGTAGACTCTGGCTTTAATACACTGGAAATGAACAGTGTACATGTGTGATGATAGCAGACTCTGGCTTTAATACACTGGAAATGACAGTGTACTTGTGTATTGATAACATACTCTGACCCTAATACACTGGAAATAACAGTGTACATGTGTATTGATAGTAGACTCTGGCTTTAATACACTGGAAATGAACAGTGTACATGTGTGATGATAGCAGACTCTGGTTTTAATATACTGGAAATGACAGTGTACTTGTGTATTGATAACATATTCTGACCCTAATACACACTAGAAATAACAGTGTACATGTGTATTGATAGCAGACTCTGGCTTTAATACACTGGAAATAACAGTGTACTTGTGTATTGATAACATACTCTGACCCTAATACACTGGAAATAACAGTGTACATGTGTATTGATAGCAGACTCTGGCTTTAATACACTGGAAATGAACAGTGTACATGTGTATTGATAGTAGACTGGCTTTAATACACTGGAAATGAACAGTGTAGATGTGTATTGATAGCAGACTCTGGTTTTAATACACTAGAAATGACAGTGTACATGTGTATTGATAGCAGACTGGCTTTAATACACTAGAAATGACAGTGTACATGTCTATTGATAGCAGACTCTGGCTTTAATACACTAGAAATGACAGTGTACATGTATATTGATAACAGACTGGCTTTTATACACTGGAAATAACAGTGTACATGTGTATTTATAACAGACTCTGGCCCTAATACACTGGAAATGACAGTGTACATGTGTATTGATAGCAGACTCTGGCTTTAATACACTAGAAATGACAATGTACTTGTGTATGGAAATCAGACTGGCATTAATACACTGGAAATAACCATGTATACTTGTATTGATAGCAGACTCTGGCCCTAATACACTGGAAATGACAGTGTACATGTGTATTGATAGCAGACTGGCTTTAATACACTAGAAATGACAGTGTACATGTCTATTGATAGCAGACTCTGGCTTTAATACACTAGAAATGACAGTGTACATGTATATTGATAACAGACTGGCTTTTATACACTGGAAATAACAGTGTACATGTGTATTTATAACAGACTCTGGCCCTAATACACTGGAAATGACAGTGTACATGTGTATTGATAGCAGACTCTGGCTTTAATACACTAGAAATGACAATGTACTTGTGTATGGAAATCAGACTGGCATTAATACACTGGAAATAACCATGTATACTTGTATTGATAGCAGACTCTGGCCCTAATACACTAGAAATGACAGTGTACATTGTGTATGGAGTTCAGACTGGCATTAATACACTGGAAATAACCATGTACACTTGTATTGATAGTAGACTGGCTTTAATACACTAGAAATGACAGTGTACATGTGTATTGATAGCAGACTCTGGCTTTAATACACTGGGAATGACAGTGTACATGTGTATTGATAGCAGACTAAGGCATTAAAAAAATCTGGAAATGACAGTATACATTGTTATTGTCAGTAGACTATGGCATTAATACACTAGAAATGAAACTATTTCAGAAACTGATTTTTCTTGCCAATCTTGTGAAAAGAAGAATTCCACTTGGAAAATGTATCTATTCTAAAAATAAATATATATGTAATGTGACTTTGTCATTTTGTCTCAGTTTTATTTAGTTCTGAGGGGAGAGAGGTAATCTGGTATGTTAGTGAAGAAGTGTTTTATCCTTGTATATCAGTGCTTCTAGTACCTCATCAGTGTTATATCATAATTCCATACTCTTGAATCCTATAATACATTGCCATTAAGTTACATGTCTGACCATATGTCAGACCTTAGCCAAGTGATGTTTTTAAGTCAGTTTCTTGAATATTGTTATCTCCAGAGTAACACATGCAGTGTATCTTCATGTGCATGACAGCAACCATCAAATGTAATCCACAGTGACCTAAATTTCACACTTCAAAACGTTAAGCTAACATCAGCATTTGGATCAATTTTTTAGCATTGTTGGCATGGAAACAGAGGCAGTGTAGATGCATCTTAGTATAGTGAATGAGGTTTGTAATAAATATGCAAGTGAAAATCAGTGAATTATCAGCTGGAGAGAGATTAAACACCTACATTTCAGCTACTTGTTTTGAGAAACAAATTATATATTTTGGATTGAAAAAATAATTGCATGCAATGCAACATTGTAAATGTTTGATCTGTACTTAGTCTTAGAAAACTGATGGGTTGATGTCAGAAATTGAAAAATATTGTTGTACTCTGTCACTGCCTTAAGTAAAAGGTGATAGATTGATTTTAATTTCTGCGATGTAGCCATAAAGCTATTTATAAAACTATTTATAAAGCTATGTACCTATTCAGCAAGTTTCAGCTTGGATCATCATTATTTTATATTTTGATAAATTTTAGAATTTCATTGAAATATTTAATCATGCAGACATACATGGGCATTTTCAATGCAGTAGTTATGGTATTTGAAAGTTGAATTGTTTACCTTTACATAATAAATTTGTTCTGTACGTTAAAGGAATCATTTTTCCCCCTGCTAGTTTTAATTTCTTTCTTTTTTGTCCATGGTGGAAACTGAAATAAATTTTTAACACAATACAAAATTCTTCTTGTATTTTTGCTTTAGTGCTCAATTTTTTTAAACTTGCTATGGTTGATCATCTTGACATATTCCAAAGGGATTTGATGAAATGTTTGTCCGTGTCATTTCCCTGTGTTCTTCATCCAGGGAAGCTGAGATTTGTCTCAATACAATGTTGATGGATATTGTTCAAAATCAATTTTTCCCCTAAAAACAGACTTTTTCCAAGGAACAGAAATTAAAACCAAAGCTCTGCAATCTCTTATTTCTTTCTTGTCAAGTGGTAGTTGTCCTTCTGTGAACATTTTATTACAGGTGTCAACATTGACTTGGTATTCTAGACAAGTGTTTCATGTTGACTTGGTATTCCAGACAAGTGTTACCTTGTTGACTTAGTATTCTAGACAAGTGCTACTATGTTAACTTGGTATTTATAGACAAGTGTTATCATTTTGACTTGGTATTCTTGACAAGTGCTATCATGTTGACTTGGTATTCTTTACAGGTGTTATCATGTTGACTTGGTATTCTTTACAGGTGTTATCATGTTGAATGGTATTCCAGACAAGTGTTATCATGTTGATGTGGTATTTTAGACAAGTGTTATCATGTTGAATGGTATTCCAGACAAGTGTTGTCATGTTCATGTGGTATTCTAGACAAGTGTTATCATGTTGAATGGTATTCCAGACAAGTGTTGTCATGTTGATGTGGTATTCTAGACAAGTGTTATCATGTTGAATGGTATTCCAGACAAGTGTTGTCATGTTGATGTGGTATTCTAGACAAGTGTTATCATGTTGATGTGGTATTCTGGACAAGTGTTATCATGTTGAATGGTATTCCAGACAAGTGTTATCATGTTGATGTGGTATTCTAGACAAGTGTTATCATGTTGAATGGTATTCCAGACAAGTGTTATCATGTTGATGTGGTATTCTAGACAAGTGTTATCATTTTGAGTTGGTATTCTTGAAAAAAGTTATCATGTTGATGTGGTATTCAAGACAAGTGTTATCATGTTGACTTGGTATTCTTGACAAGTGTTGTCATGTTGACTGGTATTCCAGATAAGTCTTGTCATGTTGACTTGTATTCTAGACAAGTGTTATCATGTTGACTTTTAGTTTAGAATAGTGTTATCATTTTGACTTGGTATTCTAGACAAGTGTTATCATGTTGACTTGGTATTCTAGACAAGTGTTATCATGTTGGTAAACACATTAGTACTTTCTCCTCAGTTTCCTTGTACAGCAAATAAATATCAATTTTATTTTATTTTATTTGTTGAGAAGTTGTTTTGATTATATTATTATTATTATTATTATTATTATTATTATTTGCCTTATTATAAAAGTAATTACTGCTGGATTTAAAAACACTTCTTAGTTTTTAAAATATATACTGATCCATGTTTCCATGTACTTAGTTTATTCAGAACTTTGACAGTAGTGCATTTTGCATATTCTTTTATTTCTGTTATAAATTGTAGGCTTTTATTTGATGCATTTTTTAAGGGGGGGGGTCATCTTTTGGGAATTTTTTGGGTTGTTGTTTACTTTGCCATAATTGTTGCAATTCAGTTTTGTTATTCATTCAAGCATGTCATATTTATATTTTATGACATAGTTGGTACCCCTTACATACACTGTACAGTTTAATATTTATATGTCATTATGTTAACATATCACTTTATGTGAATCTGATTGGTCCAAATAAGCCAATCAAATTCTTGAGCAGTATTTTCATGACTGATCAGCTGTGGCCATGGGAATTTTCCTTGCCCCACCTTCTGGAACCTTTTTTTGTAAATCTATCAATATTTTGGCAGTCATCTTTTCAATGGTTTCTGGTTTTAAAAATGTTATATCTGTCAGAATATCACCAGTTGACCTCACAGGGGCTCAGTAAAAATAAAATTAAGGGTATTGGTCAATGGATTGAGGGCTGGGGGTGGTTAGGTAAAAAAAAGTATAACCATAATCCTACCCCTGTGACAAGAGGCATTTAAATGTTAACCTCAAGGAGTGAATAAACTCATTTCTGTTTTGAGATGAATGTCAGCAAATGCTGGTTTTCCATCTGACAGAAAGTTGTCCAACCACAGCATTTTTCAACCAAATCAGTCTTGCCAAAGCTTTGCAATAGTTGTAAATTGTTCAGTTTTTAAAAATAAATTTAATATTAAATCATTTCCCATTCGAGATGGTCTATATATGTTACTTGTGACAATTATTGGTAATGCATATGAAATAATAATTTTAAGAAAATGCAAAGCTCAAATAGCAAAATAACCTTTTTCATCCAAATTTCTCCTCAGAATGTTAGCATGCAATACATGATATCAAATGATTATATCCGTTTGCCTGTGAGTCGGATTGTTATTTTCAGTCACACTTTAAGTTGAATAGCGTATGGATAAAGTATTGATATTTTGCATTTAGTCCATATGATCCAAGTGATCATTGTCTTGACAATGTCTACTGAAGTTTTACCTGATATTTAGGCCACACCTCCTTGTAATTAAGTGCATTTTTTAATTTTTGAATATATTGCAATAAAAAGAAATGATTTTATATAAATACTTATTATGCAACTTGCACTGATATTATTACACTTCTTTATTTGTCAGGTTTTAGAATTTATTTTTATTTTGCATGAATGAAATTCAATTAAACAATTAGAAACATTCACTGTTTTGTTTTATTTTTATTCTGCATGGTCTTGCCAGAATATGATGATGGACTGGGATGGAAAATAGGACCCTTAATTCACATCAGAACCATGTGAATAAACTATGAGTTGGCTTCCAGCTGCTGTTTATTAATGAAGCATCTCTGAATAGAAGTCACTATCACTTTAGGCCGTTTTTTGAGTCCTAGATTAGTGGCAACTAAAACTGCAGTTACTTTTCTGGCATTGGCACCAACATGTATTGCTGTACTGATCATCACTTCATCTGGTGCACATTTTCTAATTTCTACCCATCCTAAACTATTTGGTGGATTGCCATTAAAATTTACAGACACATTCATCCCAAAGTCTAATTGGTCAGTATTGATAATGGTGGTGCTTTGACATTCAATATGGCTACTGCTTCAGCCATCTTGAAAGTCTTGTCAATTATTCTGAATGGATGTTCCTGATGAAATCAGATTTGTATGAAATGACTCTTTATGAGCTCTAATTGATTCCGAATGGATAGTCCTGTTGAAATCAGATTTGTATGAAATGACTCTTTATGAGCTCTAATTGATTCTGAATGGATAGTCATGTTGAAATCAGATTCGTATGAAATGACTCTTTATGAGCTCTAATTGATTCTGAATGGATAGTCCTGTTGAAATCAGATTTGTATGAAATGACTCTTTATGAGCTCTAATTGATTCTGAATGGATAGTCCTGTTGAAATCAGACTTGTATGAAATGACTCTTTATGAGCTCTAATTGATTCTGAATGGATAGTCCTGTTGAAATCAGATTTGTATGAAATGACTCTTTATGAGCTCTGATTGATTCTGAATGGATAGTCCTGTTGAAATCAGATTTGTATGAAATGACTCTTTATGAGCTCTAATTGATTCTGAGGTCTATTAGTTCCAAACAGATAAACAGGGTCGTCTACAATTTTTGCCATTTTTTTTACAGCCTCTTCCCCCCCTCGTCACACTTTGTCACAAAAACCCAGACCCCTCTATGTAACGTCACAAATCTCTTCCCCCCCCCCCATTTTTTCCCCCACAATTTCTTGTAATACTGAAAAGTAAATGAAAATCAGTTAACTATGTAGACAAAACAACAATCTTTTATGTAAAATAGTGTTTAATTAATAAGGCTTTTACAAGGACTGCTTGGCTAGTTAAAAGTTTATATTATTATTTTAAAAAGTTTAATTAATTTTAAACAAAATGAAATGTAAATTAAACACATCAATCACTTCAGTTCTTTCTAACATTAAAGTTTAAACAAATCAACAAAAATTCTAAGCGTTTAAAATCTGCAGTAGTTGTAAATGAATTACTTCTCTTCATAGTTATCATTACTCCAGAGCAATGTAAGATGCTCCTCCACTGAACAAACAAGAAATCCGTTTGTTTCTATTAGCATCGTTTATTGGAAGGGATATTCCCTCCAAATCAAGCTCCTCCTCATGAATCCAGTCCACGCTTTCTCCATTCTCCACATTTGCTAGTATGGCCATTATTTTGCGTTGCTCTCTAGCAGCGACTCTCATTGGTCTGAAGCACTTCGATGAAACTGCTATTTGTGAAGGACTGAGTGACTGCGCAGCATGACCAGAGAGCTGAAGTACACATGGCATATCTTGCAAATTCTCTCATTCAGCACAGATTGAAGTGAAGGGCAATAAAGATTGTACGGAACTGTCCGAAATGTATTTGCTGACCCAGGTAGAATGTCATCTGTTTTGAGACAGTTGCAAATAAGGATGGAAATATGTGCAAGGCTCAATCTGTTGCTCTTTCTGGAACTTTACGCCCTTCATATATTTGAACAAGGGTTAAAGGAGGAAGAAGAAATCTGTCTTTTATCATGAAGCAGTTACCACTGTGTTTCATCTCGATGTCTGGCAAAAGCAAAAGAGATTACAAAAAGGTATGTTTGTTTTTAATTATGAATGAATCAATTTGATCTTTCATAAAGTAGAAGTTCAGTATAGATAATAAGTGTATGTGCTGTAAGAAACAGTCAATATTTTAATTTCAGTGTGATTTCGGTATCAGTGCAATAAACAAATTATATTCAACAAATAAAACATAAAATATTTAAGTTAAGCAAATTAATATGTGCAACAATTAGTGAGATTAAGGCTGTGAATAATAACTTTATTATCTGAATATGCATATGTATTCAGGGCTGTTCCACAACATCTACCAGCGGAACCTGTTGTGACGTCCTAAATTGTTGCGGACTTTGAGACAAGGATCTGGAAAGGACTACAAAGCATGTTTCATGACCTGGTCATTCATGGGTGTGCTTTCCATTTCACTCGAGCACTGTGGACAAATTTTCAAGAAAAAAGACTTCAGGTATTAATCAATATTTTATATTATGTAATGTTAATCAACATTTCATAAGGAAAAATGAAACTAAATTTGGTTCTTGTGCATTTATCTCTACTATTAACTCTGACTTTTTAAACAAAATAATACATTTTAAATGTTTTAATTTATCCACATTCTAAATTCACTTTTACTAAATGACTTTAAACATGCCTGCTTGCTCATGCATTTGTCTGTTTTGTCCAATTTGTATTTATGTACTGTCTTTTTATGTCTTACTAATCATGTTTTCTTGTAATGCATCATTGTTGTATGTAATGTCGGTAAAAAGCACATGTTAAATTTGTTTTATAAAATCATGCTAACGTTAAATAAATCTTATCTTATCTTATCTTAGGTGTGTTATACTCTAGTACATGAATAAATAATTTCGGAATAAGTAACATTGCCAATAAAGTTCAGCTATGATTAGATACTATTTTTATTTTTTATTTTAAGAAAAAACAATATAATTCATGTTAATATTTTTCAGGTGGCGCACAACAGCAGGGACGATGTCTACAAGTTCCTGAGTTAAGTATTTGCATTACCATTCCTTCTGGCAGAGGACATTGCTCCCGCTTTTGACCAGCTACGTCAGAAGGGAACTGGGTCAGAGGACCTCGTGAAGTACATGGACTACGTCCGTGATCAGTGGATCAGCAGCAGTATATGGGACGTGACATCGTTGAGTGTTTACGGTCGAATTATCAGAACCAACAATGATGTGGCACTTTCTACTTGCTGTTACTGCTTTTGTACAAGGAAGCCACCATTCTTCCTACGCAAGTTAAGATGGTATCAGAGGGTAAACTCAGGAGATACCATCGTAAGCAGACTATCAAATGCCAGGGACGGTTGAGGGCACTGTGAAAGTCCTATGCTGAGAAACGGATCTCCACTAGTCACCTACTGAAACAAAGGGACATCATTTATGGACCACGTTAGTTCTCCATTGCCATATTATTATGTAAATAAAATTAATTTAAATAATAATACGATTCTTCTTATCTTTGTGCGTGTACAGTATACGGTATACACTTGTACAGTATACGGTATACACTTGTACAGTATATGGTATACACTTGTACAGTATACGGTGTACACTTTCACTAGTAATGTTCATACAGTTAAAGGATTCATAATACTTGCAGCTAATGAAAGTCACTTACGGTGCTCCTTGTTTTAGTAAATAGGATTTATTTAGGATAAAGAAATATTCCACATGAATCTTGCTTTTGAAAAGGGCATTAACATACTCAGACTCATACCAGTATACGTAGACGAAAACAAATCATTTGCATTAATTTTTTCTGTGTTAGTAATTTGCAGAACATTAAATGATAAGATTATGAATTCAGAAAACATTAACAGACGTTGCTTAAAACAAATATTATTAAAATATAATTCGTCTTACGAGGTCCACAAAATTAGAAGAATATAAATGTATTATATTGAAGTGTGATATTTTATGGAACTAGATCAAAAATTGTACAGGACCTCACTTTCTCCTTTCAGATATAAGTTTTATGTAGTACTTTTAGTTCATAACAAAATAGACAGTATAAATAAATTCTACATAAATCTAACAAAGGCATAAACCTCACCAGACCTGAATGTGTGGACAAAAATAAAAATGTACACTGAGATCAATATGTATGAATAAACGTTGCTGCACGGACCATGTTTTTGAGATTTTTGTCCCCAACAATCTGCATGCAATTTAATGATCGATTCCTTAAATGCATATTTGAACTGCTCAACATACCTGGGAAATAATGAGAAATATAATGTCTTAAACAATTTTAAGTGTCACATTTAAATCTCAGACGAAACTTATTGATATTTCACATGGTCCGAATCAGCCAAAAATCTGGTTCGAATCAGCCAGAAATCTGGACCGAATCATCTTGTAATTTGGACCTAATAAGCGTGGGCCGAATCAGCCAGGTCCGAATCATCCTGTTTCGGCGTCAATGAGAATGGAATTGAGTGGATTAATATTACCTTATGATAACTATGGCAGCCATTTAGACGAACGTGGTAAGACAACTGACATTGATCTAGAGAAGAAAAACTTTGAATTTGCCGGAAAAACGTTGGCAGAAATGTCACAGTTGACTGTAGACAATTACCCAACCATTGCTGAGTATATGGATCCATTAAATTCAGAGCTCATGAAACAGGATATATTGTGTAGAGATCAAAACTTGTGTGACACCCATGTCCACTCAAGCCAATACTTGCGTCAGATTGTGAAGTGTGACGACAACATGTACTGTTCGAAAGCACGAAGCTCATACTGTTTCTCAATGGCGAAGATCAGGTGTCGTCTGTTGCTCACTCTAACCTCGACCTTAAAGAATATTTCGGGAAACTGTGTCGCAATGAAGTCTTCATCCAGCTGAAAAATAAAATTTTAAATGTATTATGGAGTGATAATATATTTATTTATATATGTATTTGTTCTTATCCCAAAATAATATTAATTGAAACGCTTATTACCTCAAAAGATACGTCATGATGTTATTACCTCAAAAGATAGGTCATGAGGTTATTACCTCAAAAGATAGGTCATGAGGTTTGGTGCGCAGTTAAGGAGTATCTTCCAATAAAGCATTCGGTTTTGATTTTTTCAGATCCCTTGCTTTCTGGGATCTTCTTTGATCATCAGTCAACCTCTTTAGTTTCTTTTCAACTCAGGTTTTCTTTTTTTGTTTATCTTTTAACTCTGCTCATTTAAAAGTAGTCCTTGTGTCTGCCAATTATACAAACCAACGAGGGCATGACATCAATTTGGGACTTCAAATGTAATGAACATTAGCATTTCTCGGAGTAACCAAAATGGCTTGTAGAAGGCAATGATTCAAAAGTAATGATATTCAAGACATCAGCTGGTTGTTCACTGGACTCTAAATTATCCTGAGTAGAAACGTTTTGAAACTGATGGTGCTTGTTTTATCCAAAAGTTAAGAAGTGATCCTTTTTTCGTAACGGAGATCGCCTCGAGCTCTTGCAACATATGGTCAACTTTTTCAGTCAAATATGTGTCATTCTTGATACTATTCTACTTTACAATAAGTTCATCTTGGCACATCTTTTTTTTTTTCGGATATGCTAGCATTTAAGCGTTAAATAAAGGCATATAATTTATTTTTTATAAATTGCTATGGACTGCCGAAAAGTCATGAAAATTAAAACTAATTTAACACTGGACACCATATGTTGTATGGTTTCAACAGCGTAATGTTACTAGTGGCGCACACTGGCTCAATCCTCAAAGTTCTTCTTTCCCCTGATCTGGTCTTTTTTAGACTGCTTTTTTTAATGTCATCAAACTTCAAATACACTTTGTGCTACTAGGACCGTTTATGTTATGGCACTTCAGTGGTGTCAACAAAACGTTTTCAATAAAAGAAAGAAAAAAAAAGCTAACATTTGATATATGAATTCCCTTTAACGTACGGCGTCCCAGCTCGACAAAGGGCCCAACCTTGGCGCTACTCAACTAATTGCATTTGTTTTTCACATAAAAATATTAAAAGATTAAACGTTCACTAAGGACCGAATACCGTCTTTCAACTTACTAAACTCGTGTGTCTTTGATCTCGTCGGAATGTTGTTAGCATGGTGATAACTTATTAGTCTATTGTTTTACTTTTCTAAATTCTTAAGTTAAATCACCAGTAGGCCTGCAGTTTATTTAGTCTATATTTTGCTTTTAAAGTGTGTGTTACATTATATTGAAAAGAATAACATAATTACAAATAACAACAGTTTAAACCAGTTAAAGGTTATATCAATTACCCGATATTTCTTCTGAGATAACAATATTAATGTAAGTCGTCCACGAGAGAGTTGTTGTCTATTGCGGATCAAAATGGAATGAGGATGCAGGTCACAAAATCTTTTTTGTTCTATATTATTTTTGAAAGAAGCGTTCCACTCATGTTTATTGTGACGTCACATTTCTTCAACACACCCTCCCCTCGTCACACTCCGCCACAAACTTTTGACCCCCCCCCCCCCCCGTCACTGCCTGACTTCATATATGAACGACCTCATGGTGCTGCTCGGACAAACAATATGGCCACCAGTGGCCATCTTGAAAAGCTTGTTATAACTACAATGGAAATGGATGATCAAACTGATATTAGGTTTTCACCTAAAAGACTTGTTGTAATTTCTTGTGATCCAAAATGAATATGGTGCATGTCTGACGTGGCATTCTTGAATAACTTACCGCTGCTCATCTAAATGGATGGTAGTATTCACATGTACTTTCTCTAATGTCTAGCTGGTACTGAATGAAAATAATGCCCTATATACAGTAATATGGCCAGGACACTGGACCTCGTACAAATATGATTGCAACTCCTAAACGTATGGTCGTGTCGACAGGGAGTTTTCAATAAAAGGCTTCTTTTGATGGATAGTTATCTCTGAAAAAGAACGGTAGATGTCTGGCACGTAATATGACCACAATGGCATCCATCTTGAAAAATTAAATATTTATATCCTCCTGAATAGTTAGATGGTCGAACTGGCATTGCGGTTTCGTGAGAAGACGTCTTACAATGTCTAGTTTGTCTTAAATGAAAATGGAGCCAGTTGGACATGCCCTTGGACATCCAATATGGCCACCACAGTAGTCGGCTTGAACATCTTATTTCTACTCCCTCTGTGATTTCGGTTATACCGATAAGGTTGTCATTAAAAGACGTTATGATATCTTGTTATTCCTAATGAAAATAGAGCCCATCGGACATGCCCATAGACATGCGATATCGTAAAAACAGCGACCAGCTTGAAAATCTTTTCACTGCTCTCTATGAATTGATGGTTATATCGACGTGGGGTTGTCATTGAAAGACTTCTTATAATGTCTCGTTGTTCCTGAAATAAAATGATGCCCCTCGGGCATCTAAATATTGCCACTGTGATAAAATCTTGTTATTACTAACCTTCCAGAGTCCATGGGGTTTTAGTCAGAAAAATGTACCTTGTCTACTTGGCGTTAATTAAATGAAAATAGAGCCCGTCTAACCGCTGAGTAGATTTTGATCAGATTGCAATATTACCTATCTAAAGAGAGCCAGATATTGTTCATTGCAGTGATGGTTAAGTACCAGCGTTGCCCAATATATTTCGTAATAATAAACTTCAATTTACGGTATAGAGGGCGAGTCCGTATTACTGATTTCCATATATTGCATACAGGGTACGTCAGTATTCAATGTCCACAATGCTGCATACAGGGCAAGTCAATATTACTTATGTCAATAGCTTACTGAATACATGGCTAATCGGTATTACAGATATCCATATGTAAATGCATACAGGGCAAGTCAATATCTTACTGCATATAGGGCAAGTCAGTATTACAGATGTCCATATGTAACTGTATACAATGCAAGTCAGTATTACAGATATCCATATGTAACTGCATACGGGGGAAGTCAATATCTTACTAAATATATGGCAAGTCAATATTACAGATATCCATATGTAACTTCATACGGGGCAAGTCAGTATCTTACTACATATAGGGTAAGTCAATATTACAGATATCCATATGTAACTGCATACGGGGCAAGCCATTATCTTACTGCATACAGGGCAAGTCAGTATTATTGATGTCCTTATGTTACGACATACAGGGCAAATCAGTATTGTTACAAGTATATGCTCTTAAAATAAGTAACAAAAACAAGTGAAGACAACAAGCTTTGTAAAATTTAACAAAATTTTTTTTCCTAGAATACAAAGTGAAAAATGAGAATAAACAAACACTTACGGTATTGCGAATTAAATCCAAAAATAATCAAAGAATTAAAGACACAAGTCCTCGTAATAAAAAGTCATGAATAAAACTCAGTTCAAGTCCCGAAGAGATCCAAAATTGAAGGCGATGTCGTGTCTGTTATGGTCTGCGAAGTGCTGACGTGTCAACAGTCTCTTGCTGAAGCACAAAAATATTATTCCAGGTTAAAGTGCTAGATGTTAAAGCACGACTGGTAAAATCCTCACAGTCACAAGATAATATAGTTCTTTGCTTGACCTCAGCTCACAATTAGCATTTTCTAAAAACAACCATTATCTAATGGAAAATAACCTGCTAGACTGATCTAATGAGCCTTGTTTATTTACAACACAATAGCCTACACAATTCACTTAGGAATCTCCAAAACCCTGACCCAGATCGATATATTTACTCCTTTGTTTACCTGAATAGCAATCGTGATAATAAGTTGATACAAATAAAGAATAATGAAGCTATTACTAGTTGTTTACATAAATTCAATTAAAAAAAATTAACAAAGTCAATCAGGTCAAGCAGAAATAAACTCAGTTTTGGACAAGGGCAAGTTCAGCAAACAATTATACAATACAATAACATGTAATACAAAAACTGAAAACTATGAGAGAAACAGTTAAATTAAATATACATAACAGTATCACAGATGTCCATATGTAACTGCATACAGTGCAAGTCAGTTTGAGTGATTTCCATATCTTACACAATGTGAGATCTGGGTTTGGATTAACTTCAGCATTATTACATATTGTCTTTAGTATCGATCTGTTTATATTGATTTATAAGTGCGATAAATATCAGTACCTTAACCAATCCTTGAGTTATAGGGTTCCTATTGTTTTCATAATCTATAACTTCTTCAAATTCTGTGCAATCTAATAAGTTCAGTATTTATGATATCTTCAAAAAGCAAATTCCGTGCATGTCATGAAACACCGAAATCACAAATACCGTTATATAGTCTACGTCTTAGATGACATACTCTTTGGAAAAGCTCTATAGTAACATTGAATCAAATCGAATTTTTTGTCATGTCTGTCTAAAACAGCTAGTTGGCAAAAAAATGCTTCATATTAGCATACTTCTTGATATCGTGCTCTCGAAAGGTTTTTATCTATAAATAGATACCAATTCAAAGAACAGTCATATTTTTTTAATGGGCTCTGAAACAAGTTTTGCAAATGTAGTTGCTCCATCTGGATATGTGTCTTTTGAATTTCACATAACCCGACTGCCCTACTGTCCTGTACAGTTCTATGTATCTTTTGAAATTCACAAAACCCGACGCCCCTCTATAGCTCTATGCGTCTTTTGAAATTCGCAAAACATGACTGCCCTACTGTCCTCTACAGCTCTATGTGCCTTTTGAAATTCGCAAAACCGGACTGCCCTCTACAGCTCTGTGCGTCTTTTGAAATTAACAAAACCCGACTGCCCTCCACAGCTCTGTGTGACTTTTGAAAATCGCGAAATCCGACTGCCCTCTACAGCTCTATTTGAAATTCGCTAAAACCGACTGCCCTCTAAAACTCTATGCGTCTTTTAAAATTCGCGAAACCCGACTGCCCTCTACAGCTCTATGTGACTTTTGAAATTCGCGAAACCCGACTGCCTTCTACAGCTCTATTTGAAATTCGCAAAACCCGACTGCCCTCTACAGCTCAAATGGACCTTTGAAATTCGCGAAACCCGATTGTCCTCTACAGCTAGTTAGTTGCATTCTATGTACTCGCCGCCTTATGTCGCTACTTTGTTTCAAAAAATAAACTTCGATTTGTAGAAAGAGAAAAAACTGATTACTGATTTCTAACCGTCAAATTATTTTAAGTAAAATTATATGTAAAAAAAAAAATTAAAATTTAAATATTATGTGTGGTTGGAAAGAAAATCCACTTTCACCCCTGACCCGCCCCGACCCCACCCACCTTTTACTTGCCGTGCATAATGATGTTGACTGGCAGTAAATCACTGGTAAGTGTCGCCTTGCATTTTGCGTTAGCAACAAACAATACGAGCCAGTGGACTGGACCCTATCACAAGTTGCCTTAGATATCAGTAAATTTGCGAAGTTCACCTATGTCTAAGTTTAACAACCGCGAACACTTCAATCAATAATTAGTACGTCAGCGAGATAAACATAATAATGTAGTTTGGTCGAGTTAAACCCATTTTATGATGTTTTACAAAAATATGAACAGCTCAGATCGCCGGACCATTACATTACAACTATATTTGTAAGTCTTTGCTATGACTCGGCTAGGGTTCGAATCCGCGACCTGCCGCATCCGAGGCGGACACACTAACCGCTTAGGCCACCGGAGCGGTCCTCATCATTGCACTCATGTTATTCGTGTTGAGAACATGCGGTATTCTTCCTGAAGTAAGGACAGGAACGGCATTAGCAAACGCGGGGCCCAATATGGATCATTTAGGCGCGGCCCCCTTGATTCATGCACGGGGCACACATTTGGAAATAAACTTTTAAACAAGTTTATATGATATTGAACTTAAAAATTTCTTCCATCGCTTTAAAATTACCTTCTCTCTATAGATATTTTTTTTTACAAAATACTAACGCGCGGGGCCCCTGTGGGTGCAGGGTCCGATTGGGCGAACTCGGTCCAAAGTGCAGTTTAAAGTGCATGAGAGTGTGCGGTCCTGCTATCGGTATCAAGATTGTTGTTCGTCAGAAGCTTTTAGGAGAAAATACAAGTGGGAGGGGTAATGTATAAGTTCCAAAACCCTTTAATGTTGTCACCAAAGTAAGATCAACTATGATTTATGATTCATTTTTACTTTGAAGCAAGTGCGTTATATGACAGATGAGTCATTCTATTGAGTAAGTGAGTACAGCTACATCAGCACTGTTAGGTACAATCCAAGATGCCCACATTATGAAATCTCAATAAACTAGCATTAGTTCGCGAACAAGAGCTTTTGTCATACGAATCAAGAATGGTATATTCAGCAAATGTCAAACAAGTTCATGTCAAGTGTCGATATACATATTAAAAAGGAATGGAAAAGCATATATACATGCTGAGATTACTGAATTTCATGCAGTGAATAAAGCTTTAAAAGCAATACAAAAAAATGCAGCCTTTATTGTATAACCGGTCTGTATGACTTTCATCACCTCATTTCAATTTCAAAAGAAAACGATATTTTCTTGCATCCCAACTAAACAAAATAAAATATGAAAAGCATAAAATACAAACACATAAGCGCGTCACAGATTCATGTAGCACGTCACAGATTCATGTAGCACGTCACAGATTCATGTAGCAGCACGTCACAGATTCATGTAGCACGTCATAGATTCATGTAGCACGTCATAGATTCACGTAGCACGTCACAGATTCATGTAGCACGTCTATCACGTCACAGATTCATGTAGCAGCACGTCACAGATTCATGTAGCACGTCACAGATTCATGTAGCACAATTCAATAAAATGTGATTAAGCTCTACCCTCCACCAGCGTGGACATCGACAATGAATAAACAGTACTAGTTTTAACTCTCTTTAAAATCGTACTATTGAAAATTTTGTCAGATTAATAACCTGACAGGTCTATGACGAAACTAGTGCAGTGTTTTTTGTTTTTAATCCAAACCCAATACATAGAAACCTAAAACCTAGTCACGGTACGCCCATTGATCCACATACATAGTAAACTAAAACCTAGTCACTATCCACCCTTTCTCCCACATACATAGTAAACTAAAACCTTGTCAAAGTTCGCCCACTTAGTCACGGTCTGTCCATTGTACCACATACATAGTAAACTAAGACCTAGTCACGGTCTGCCCAGTGTTCCACATAAATAGTAAACTAAGACCTAGTCACGGTCTGTCCATTGTACCAAATACATAGTAAACTAAGACCTAGTCACGGTCAGTCCATTGTACCAAATACATAGTAAACTAAGATCTAGTCACGTTCCGTCCATTGTACCAAATACAAACTAAGACCTAGTCACGGTCCGTCCATTGTACCAAATACATAGTAAACTAAGACCTAGTCACGGTCCGTCCATGGTACCAAATACATAATAAACTAAGACCTAGTCAAGTTTAGTACATTGTACCAAATACATAGTAAACTAAGACCTAGTCACGGTATGCTCAGTGTTCCACATACATAGCAAACTAAGACCTAGTCACGGTCTGTCCATTGTACCAAATACATAGTAAACTAAGACCTAGTCACGGTCAGTCCATTGTACCAAATACATAGTAAACTAAGACCTAGTCACGTTCCGTCCATTGTACCAAATACAAACTAAGACCTAGTCACGGTCCGTCCATTGTACCAAATACATAGTAAACTAAGACCTAGTCACGGTCCGTCCATGGTACCAAATACATAATAAACTAAGACCTAGTCACGGTCAGTCCATTGTACCAAATACATAGTAAACTAAGACCAAGTCACGGTCCGTCCATTGTACCAAATACATAGCAAACTAAGGCATAGTCACGGTCTGTCCATTGTACCAGATACATAGTAAACTAAGAGCTAGTTACGGTCCGTCCATTGTACCAAATACATAGTAAACTAAGGCATAGTCACGGTCCGTCCATTGTACCACATAAATAGTGAACTAAGAGCTAGTTACGCTTCGTCCATACCAAATACATGGTAAACTAAGGCATAGTCACGGTCCGTCCATTGTACCACATACATAGTAAACTAAGGCATAGTCACTGTCCGTCCATTGTACCACATACATAGTAAACTAAGAGCTAGTTACGGTCCGCTAATTGTCAATGAAACGAATTTGTAATCAGTATCTTTCTACTCACTACAACTTTAGTGAAAAGATTTTAATTCTTTTTCTTTTCTTTAAAAAGTTCTTCTCGAAGACACACTGCATTCTGGTATTGCTTCATGCGGATATTGTGAAGTGATACTAGAACACTGATGTGAAGTGATACTATAACATTGTTGTGAAGTGATATTAGAACACTGTTGTGAAGTGATATTAATAGTGTTGTGAAGTGATATTGGAACACTATTATGAAGTGATATTAGAACACTGTTGTGAAATGATATTAATACAATGTTGTTAAATGATATTAGAACACTGTTATGAAGTTATATTAGAACACTTTTGCGAAGTGATATTAGAACACTGTTGTGAAATGATATTAATACTCTGTTCTGAAGTGATATTAGAACACCGATTTGAAGTTATATTAGAACACTTTTGAAGTGATGTTATAACATTGTTGTGAACTGAAGTGATATTAGAACACTGTTTTGAAGTGATAAATACAATGTTGTGAAGTGATATTAGAACACTGTTACGAAGTGATATTAGAACACTGTTGTGAAGGGATATTAGAACACTGTTGTGGAGGGATATTAGAACATTGTTGCCTCTGGACTTGGTGAAATAAATTAATGCCACTGAAGCTGAAACTGTTGATATCATTCTATATTCTCTCAAAACTTTAATTACGTATTCACACATAACTTCCTTCTTGGAGCAGAACGAATAAGATTAAAATGTTTCCAAAATAAATTTGTAATGTTGTGAATTGCTATGAAGATACACAGGAAAATGTGTAAACTTGTTTAAAGTAAATACCACCTAAATTTCAGTTGCTTCTAATCTGTATCGCTGTATTTACAATGTAGATATATTTTCAAATTTTCGTTTTGAACATTTTCTATTCATTTACCGTTCTTCGTTTTTTTATAATTTAAATTCTTTGCTCATATCCACATACTCATGAACGATTCTTGAGTGAAAACATAATCTTGAAAACTTAAATCAGAATGAATATTAATCGTATTGTCTGCAGTGTTGACTCGTTACAGAGGATGGATACACCAACGATACAACAAATTTGACTTTGTAAATAATGCAGGCTGTCAAGAAAGTTTCGAATCCAATTCTAAACCCCCGGTTAGAGCAAATGATTGCTAAATGTGTCTGCACTTTAAAACCAAATATAACTCTTCCTTGCACTATGAATAAAAAGGATTTGCCATTCATATTCATACAAGGGACAAAATAATAATATATAATTAAAGCTATAGTTTGCCCATAGGTTGAAATAGCTAGCCCTAAAAATGGTTCATAACGGTTGCGTACAATTAAGTTTTGTTGAGAAAATAAAGTAAAATAGAATGAACACATCCTGATACATTTTAAATGAGCCCTTACATTTATGTATTTGAATGTTTGGGACCGGTCAAGTGTAAGCTATTGATCAAATAAATACAATAACAGTTAATGATTTTAAATTGTGATTTCATAATGAGAAAATGTCAGAATATCCGAGAAAGGAAAGATACCCCCCCACACACACACACACACAAATCATAAATTTAGCATGTACTGATTGGTTGTAGTTCAAAAGCGATGCAATGTATAATTATTTCAGACCATTTTACGTTAGATATTCTGACATTTTCTTCCTACAGTGATATAATTTCAGATACATGTGCTCGCGTTCAATAAGGAAATGAGTTTCCAATCGTAAAAGTTAATATATATTTTAACCCTTAAGACACATTGAAAATATTCTTTAAGCGATGGCGAATTGAGTATCTACCATGATATAAACACCAGACGGATTGGGTACGTACCATGATATAAACACCAGATGGATTGGGTACGTACCATGATATAAACACCAGACAGATTGGGCACGTACCATGATATAAACACCAGATGGATTGGGTACCTACCATGATATAAACACCAGACAGATTGGGTACCTACCATGATATAAACACCAGATGGATTGGGTACCTACCATGATATAAACACCAGACAGATTGGGTACCTACCACGATATAAACACCAGACAGATTGGGTACCTACCATGATATAAACACCAGACAGATTGGGTACCTACCATGATATAAACACCAGACGGATTGGGTACCTACCATGATATAAACACCAGACAGATTGGGCACGTACCATGATATAAACACCAGATGGATTGGGTACCTACCATGATATAAACACCAGACAGATTGGGTACCTACCATGATATAAACACCAGACAGATTGGGTACCTACCATGATATAAACACCAGACAGATTGGGTACCTACCATGATATAAACACCAGACAGATTGGGTACCTACCATGATATAAACACCAGACAGATTGGGTACCTACCATGATATAAACACCAGACAGATTGGGTACCTACCATGATATAAACACCAGACAGATTGGGTACCTACCATGATATAAACACCAGACAGATTTGGTACCTACCATGATATAAACACCAGACAGATTGGGCACCTACCATGATATAAACACCAGACAGATTGGGTACCTACCATGATATAAACACCAGACGGATAACAGTACAATAATAAGGGTGCTATAGGTGATAATAGTTTGATAATAGGGACGTTGTATTTTTGTTACCGATCCAGGTCAAAACCTTCTATTCACCTCATGCCTTTGTCGGCGCCCATGCCAGAGG
Source organism: Sinohyriopsis cumingii (assembly GCA_028554795.2). Lineage (NCBI taxonomy): Eukaryota > Metazoa > Mollusca > Bivalvia > Unionida > Unionidae > Sinohyriopsis > Sinohyriopsis cumingii. The sequence continues at coordinate 1,487,453 of JAPYKE020000103.1, read as the reverse complement.
ATAGTTACATGGGGTAGAAAACTCCAGCCTAGATAAATAACCAAGCAAATCCTCTAGAATCATACTACCTGAAGAGACACGTGAATATAAATGATTTGCATCAACGCTTGCAAGCTGAAAAAGCCAACCACTATTATTGGAAATGTACCGACCGGTCACAACATAATTGGTGGATTGATCGGCCACAGTACATACAATTGGTGGATTGACCGGTCATAACATAATCGTGGCTTGAACGGTTAACCAAATAAGTATCCTAATCGGCCCCATTTCTGCCTATATTTCATCTATCCTGTCTTGTGTAAACTGTTTGCTTGCTTTTTTCTCAATCTTGTTCCATAAAATTCTCTTCGATTCTTCAGATAAAACGTCTGGACACTGTTGAATTAATGGCAATCTTTAAGAGAGTTTCTGATAAATTTGTACTTTATCAAGCTGTTATGTTTTATCTTGCACAGCTGAATTCATCCGTTATTATTTGGCATTATACAAACTGAATGCTATCAGTTATTGGCAGTAGATCTTCGTGTTTGATACCAGATGTTATTACTGCTGGGTAATATTTGGGAGCATTCCATATCTGACATAATCTGGTTAAGCTGATTCCACACATTTTTTGAACTTCTTTTGCAGGAATGGAACCATGCACGCATTGTATTTCCATAATAATATAAGGCGGAAGGTCCGCTTGTTTTCTTGTAATTTATATACTTTTTAAGCTTTTAAAAGAAAGTTACTCGCCTTTTACTGGTTGTAAATTCATTACCTGCTTTGGCTCAGTCTGGTTTCGTATTTTTACTTAGAGTCGCCGGTGTTTTTTGTTCTGCCAAAACTATACCGAACTCAGTCATGCTAAATAGTTTATCTTCGTTAGCCACGTATTCGCGAATACAGCCGTTAGGAGATTATTTTACTAATTCCGCCAGTCATATCGGTTATTAGAGGTGCTCGGTATTAACTGTTCACCGTTATACCGTGGTACTTTTTCCCCTGTGGTATGTTCCGCGGCACTTTTTCATGTTGTCGGTACTTCGGTTGTTTCCGTCAGTAAAGAATGAACGGAAACTCCGAAGTAATCGTTTTACAAAATGATAATAGCAGCATGTGTTTCATTATTCATGATACAATAACACAAAAATATGTTTTACAAAACGGATGAAAATATCACAATGGTGAATATTACAAGTATAAGTATACTGATGTTCTTTAATAACGTTTGATATGTGATACGGATGCCAACGCGGTGTCAAAAATGAATGTTTTTAACGATATTCGGGCAAAATCCAACTTTTAGAAAATTTCAGATTCAATGGAACAAAACAAAACAAATGAAAAACATATGTTATATATTAGTTATTTGCTAGTGTTTGACTGCAAATCACCTATGATTTTCAGAAGTACATCATTTTATCAGTTTGAACTTTCTCTAATTTCTCAAGTCAACCATGTATTTACTCACTTATTGAATAAGATTTTTTTTTTTGTGTTTTTTTTTTTTTTGGTTTATAGTCTATTATATCAACAGCATAGCTAGCAAATTGTATGCTACATTATCAGCGATTCCTATTTTAACGAATAAGCTCTAAAAGGTTAGCACATTGCCTTCCATCAGCTTTAATGTAAGCTTAATCATCCAACTTTAAAGTTTTTAGATTACAGTGTCCTTATACAAAAATTAACATACACATATCAGCAGATTCATCTTGTATAAGGTACTATACATATAATTTTCGGAGGTGGGGTGTCTGTGCTTTTCCTTTCAGATGATATATTCTCTTTTGCTTTATTTCAAGATAATAATTATTATTATCCGTATAATATCATGAATATAATATGGTGTTATTTTGCCAAAAATCAGTGCAAGATATTTTCACAGCTATTGATAGACGGATTTTAAAACGAAAATGTCAGACTCTTTCCCTGAAACATTGAATTGTGGTCCCTAATATAATTGTGGTCCCTAATATAATTGTGGTATAATGCGGTATAACAGTTTTCATGATCCCAAGCTCCACAGGTTACTATTCATGTGGCTCCAACAATTTTGAATGGCCTGCCTATAATAGCTGCTGTGGTGGCGATTCTCGCCACACTAATATCAAGGATGGTTGCCATGTTTGTAATCAGCCAGTAGTTATGTTCTTTTTGGTGATTTTATATAGTAGCTGTTGTTCCGCTTCAATTATTTTTTCGCATCGGCGGGTTTAAAGGTCTATCATAGCTCTTCTATTAATGATGAGATCGCGGAGTATAATTGCTCCACATAATGGCCTTCTTCAGGTGCAACGCACACACACACGCACAGACACACACACACACACACACACACACGCGCACACACACAGACACACACACACAACACACACAAATAAAATTATTCCTTTTTTATACAAGTTTGAAGGTCTCTCATAGCTCTTCTATTAATGATATGATCGCGGAGTATAATTGCTCCACATAATGGCCTTATTCAGGTGCAACACACACACACAACACGCACACACACACACACACACACACACACACACACAGAAAATCAGTCCTTTTTTACAGGTACAACTGTAATACGCTGATTGAAAATATCTTTCGGAACGCTCTCGTCTTCGCTCAGAAACCGTTACACTACATATGCATCCTTTATTAAACAACGGTCAAGATTTATATCTTCTTGGCTGAGGTAATGCCGGTGCAACATAACGAATGGGGACTGCAACCATGGTGGAATTGTTGGTGAACTCCACTTTATTGTTGTAGAAATGTTATGAAAACGGATTAATCTTTCGTTGCTTTCTTCTTTCACATCTTGATTCCCTCCTTTCTCTTTGAGTTTTGCCGAAAAAGAATAATGGTTGTGGCATAATGGTCTGATAATGGTCGTGGCATGGTAAACGTTTATACCCACTTCCGGTAGTTTCTGAGTGCCCTTAGTTATTCAAACCCTTTCCTCACTCTTAGAGGTAATAGATGTACTTTTTGTACAGAATCAGCTTTCTTGAGAGAAAACGTCACAGTGACTGTACATGATTCTCTAGCGAATTGTAACAAACATATCGTGCGCACCGCGAAGTTCATCGATAACGAGGATATGGTTTAAGAAATATGTTAAAATCAGCTTTTCGACGCTGGCACTCATCTTGAAAATGACGTTCTCTCGAGAATTACATTATTTCAAAGATACAACTTTGATGCGAGGAAAGTAATTTTTCTAAAACCAACAAAGTCCTAAACAAGTATTGATGAGAGCAGGACAAAATGTGTTGATTCAAACAGGGGCCGATCTTCTTGTTGGGCAAGACACCTGTATAAATTCGCTGTACATTCCTGGCGAAGGCGTTAATTCCCCATCTGATGCATGGAAAAATCAGAAAGCGACGTCAAAAACTCTTTAGAGTCCATTACCACGATCAGAAAATTAATAAGAAAATAAAAGATGCATTCAGAATATCTGAAATTTTGGAAGAATAAAAAACAGAACAAAAATATGATCACAAAGATTATTGCGAATGTTCCACGTTATAACTCAGTTTGCTTGTTGTGCCACCGATGATCAAGACTATGCAAGAATTTTATGCGCAGAATTTCATCTCGTACCGTCTTCAACGACTTCAGCTCCTAACAAATTTGAGATCAAAGGACAAACCAAAGAACTCAGTTATCTGAATAACAGTAACTCATACCTGGAGGTCAAAGTTCTCAATAGGTGACAACGTGAATCCAGGTACCAATGCCAGAGTGGATTTGTAGTTGTGCAAGAAACGGACGAGCAGCTGCAAAGACAAATACGCTTAGCGAGCGTACTGGAAAATCTCCAGATTTACCGAAAACAAGCCAAGAACACATATCCTGATGCCTGATTGGTATGAAAACCTGATACATTGGACTAGTTCAACGACAGTGAGTTCGGTTTAACGACAGTCAAACGAAAATAAAACAAGGATGACGTTTTGATTGGAATATAGAGTTGAAAGGGAAGTATTTGTTGAATCGTGTCGATGTAAGTATGTGACTGCATCGAAGTAGTACCATGATATAGTTGGTGGGTAATGCTAGCAAAAAGAGCAATCAAGAGGACAGTTTTTACGTGAGACCAATGGAAGTCTCACTTAGAGTAGACATCAGTCAAAGTGTGAGCAGTAGGGCATTTAAGTATCTTCTACGACGAGTGAATTTTAAACTTTCACTAGTGCCTATGGAAGAAATTTAATCGATTTTATGAGGAAAAACACGTATGCCCAGAATTCGGTAATGTGAGAGTTCAAGTACCAGATTCCATTGCATGTGGACAATAGTATGTGCATTTTATTCGTCAACGAAGTTTTGGATTTCCCACTTAGCGACTTGTCTTGAACGTGATTACTCTATACGCACAAAAAAAAAATTCAAACCTGGTTTAGTACAGAGTATAGTTATATATTATTACAACTCTATTGTCATAAATGAAGTAACAGAAAAGCGTCAGAACCAACTGGTTTTGTAAAATTCAACAACTAATTTATTTCCCTGGAATACAAAGTGATAAATGTAAAAAGAACTTAAGGTATTGTGAAATAAATCCCAACTAATCCTCGATTTTCAAGCACAACGCCTCCTGACAACGCTTAAAGTGTTTGTGTGCCTCTGCTGGCCTCTGTCTTGGTAATTTGCCAACAGTCTTTTGTTGAGCACTTTGTATTTCCAGAGAAGAAGAATTTGAATTAATCAATTTTAATACATCAATTCCAGCCCAAATAAAATACTGAACACAATAATTATAAGACTGATTCTGCATATATCTTAAAGTACGAATGCATAATTCTAGAAAAACAAGATTATATAGTACTTTAGGTCATAACTAACATTTTCTAAACAAAACTATTATCCAATGGAAAATTTCATTTCGGAAGGTTCCAAGTGTTTACCAGAAAATAAATCTTAGTTACAATTAAAAGCTTTATTTCTAAAATTGTAATATAAAATGTAGTAAACATTTCATGTGGAATTCCAAAGTTCTAGACTCAGATTGAGTTAAACATGTTGTTTACTAAACCAAAATCAATGATTCAGGTCATGAAGAAAATGAACTTGAGTTTGGACAAGGTCAAGTCCAAAATAAAATTATCCATATCATATAATGAATAAGGAAACTACAAACACTGCAAATTAATTATCCATAATACCTCCCATCATAAAGAAAAAGAAACCTTTATAGCTTTCTTTTAACTATTAGTCAAATGCACACGTGATAATGTATCGTATACATGAAACAATATAATACTTCTTTATACGTGAAAGTGCATTTTATTTTTTATTTTTCATTTTGTCAATGAAGATAAGAGGGATGTGATCACTTAATACAAGAATCGGAGAAGCTGAAGTAAAATACGCTTCCAAGTTTTGCAAGCCAATGTCAAAGCCAAACATTCCTTCTCGATTGTAGAATAATTTATCTGGTTCTTTGAAAAATATAACACTGGATGATCTACGTCAGGTCTTCCTGAACCTAAACTGCACCAACTCCAATATCACTTGCATCAAACAAACATTTTAAATGACTGATTGACATTTGGATCTGAAAGAACTGTTCTACTATTAAGTATGGCCTTTAAGTTATCGAACGTAAGTAGTAAAGGGGGTCGGATTAGCGACAATGGGAATTAGCATTACAGAGACCCTTGGGTCCGATTAGCGACAAGGGAAATTTAACATGGAGAAAAATCGTGGGTCCGATTAGCGACAAGGGAAATTAACATGGAGAAAAATATCGTGGGTCTGTCTAGCGACAAGGGAAATTTAACATGGAGAAAAAAAATCGTGGGTCCGATTAGCGACAAGGGAAATTAACATGGAGAAAAATATCGTGGGTCTGTCTAGCGACAAGGGAAATTTAACATGGAGAAAAAAAATCGTGGGTCCGATTAGCGACAAGGGAAATTAACATGGAGAAAAATATCGTGGGTCTGTCTAGCGACAAGGGAAATTTAACATGGAGAAAAAAAATCGTGGGTCCGATTAGCGACAAGGGAAATTTAACATGGAGAAAAAAATCTTGGGTCTGATTAGCGTCAAGGGAAATTGAACATGGGATTTTTTTTTTTTCTAAAAAAAGGGTAGGCAATTATAAAGGCTATCTCTTTTCGAGATATATGGCTGGCCCTGAAAAGGGCCTTTGGGTTTTTCTTCTTCTTCTTTTAACTTCTTAACTTCTTCCACCATCCTCTTATTTTGTCCATCATTCCTTTCTTCTTTTTCTTTTCTGTTTCCGGCAGCCAGTCCGGGTGGCCCATGGCCCGGAACTTCTCTTGGATTTTCATCCAGTTTGTGTTCAGTTTTTCGAATTCATCCCTTTTTTTTCTATTTTCTTCTTCTTTTCTTTCATTGGACCACTTTTCTTTGATCTTCTTGACCTCTTTGGTCAGCACATTCCTCATTAGTTCTTCAGCTTTCTTAAGTTTTTCTAACCCCCACTTCGCGAAACACCAATCTGTCCATTCTACAATGTCTTCTAGAAAGAACCTTGCACTCGTCACATGATCTATCGCTTCTTTTAACTTACCCACTTTGACATACGGTGGGTTAATTAAACCTCTGATTCTCTTCTCCTCATCCTCTATCATTTCTTTTACAATATTTACGGATAAGTGGAGGCTGGTTACTTGTCTTGAGACGAAGTCTTTTGTCACTGCATACCTCCATTTCTGTTCAACCCTTTCTACTACACTCAATCCATCCACCATCCAATACCAACTTCCCATAAGATCGTTGTATAAAGCTGAAGCTGCTGGCATCTTCTTGTTTGCTTATTCCGTAGAATGGGTTCCAATGGCCAACACTGTTAGTTTTATACTGAAAGCGCGTACGTGATGGAAAACATCCCCCTAAAACATAAAATGGATCTTACCTAGATCATGACCGAACAACGCGCGGACGTGAAGGAAAACATCCCCCTACTTTTTCATTTCATATAATATAACCCAAACTATACTCTCCACATTTGCTAAGAAACAATAAAGAAACCCATAATCTACTATTCTCACAAACATACCTTTACTCTTACAAACACAAACACACAAACACATACTCTCACATTTTTTAAAGAAGAGTTAGTGTTTATATACACACTACTCTACCTATGCACATTGGCAAATTAATAGTTATTTCTTTTCTAGAGTATTGGGTAGCCCTGAAAAGGGCTGTTGGTTTTTATTTTTTGAATTCCTGATGCACCTATCTAATGGTTGCACCGTCCTGGCCTGGCGCCACACACGCATCTTCTTCCCCAGTCTTCTTTCACCTTTCTTCTGGGGAGCGCAGAGGGAGGATGATTCGCTTCAACACCCCAATCCTCCGTCTCGGGAATATTGAACGACATCCTCTCTTCTCTTTTCTTTTCCTCTTCTTCCCTCTCTCTTCTCTCCTCCTCTTCTTTCTTCATTCTTGCTTCTTCTACGATAGCCTCCGCTGATAGTTCGTTTACTATGCGCCTGGCATATTCCAGGTGCATCTGGAGTTCTAACAGTTTCACTATTCTGCTATTCATTCTTCTGGCTGTGTTGATCTTCAATGCCACAAGACCGGGTGTCCTAATGTGACCTCATCGCTGCCGACCAATCGTGGCGGGAGTCACATACTGCTTGGTTTGACACCTGGGGCATTTCAATCCAACTAAGAAACACGAGTGTGTGGTGTGACTATTCCCACTCATGTCTATTAACCTTTCAGTCAGGTTGTTAAGGACTAGTTAGTCCTACACCTGAGTGGCTAAATTAAAAAGTACTCTTTGAGTACATAAAAGCCTGGGGGATGAGGCTCCTTTTCCTTCCCCCAGGAGTAATTAAAAATCACGCAGTGCGTGAATAAAAAAGTGGTACATGTTCAAAAGAACGAAAACCACTATAATCCAACTAACTAACTAACTAACTGTGTTGATCAATCAACAAGGGTAACTAGACTGCCCAGCGAGTTTCAATTTATAGTGAAAGCGCGGACGTGATGGAAAACATCCCCTAATAACATAAAATTGATCTTACCTAGATCATGACCCAAAAAAAAAAAAACAGCAACGCACGGACCTAAAAGAAACACTCACTCACTTTTTATGCTACCCATCACTATTTTAAAATTTTTTATAAATCACTTCAATAGACTATCCACATACGCAAAGCAATCCAATCTAACTCCAAATATACACCTCTAACAGACAAAAAAAACAAACATCATTTTAATCTACTATCCCCACCAACGTACTTGATCACTTACAAACACACAAACACTCAATCCTATACACAAACACATACCCTCACATTTTTTTTGAAAAAGAGTTAGTGTTTATTTTCACACTACTCTATCTACACACATTGGCAAATCGATCGTTATTTCTTTTCTAGAGTATTGGGTAGCCCTGAAAAGGGCTGTTTTTTGTTTTGCTATGGCATTCTTTTTTAGTTTCTAAGAATGCGATGTCCTCTGAGGATAGACTTTCTGGCGATAGGTCTGCTTCTTCGGAAAGAGAAGAAGAACTCTTTAGTGTCGATACGGCAATCGACAAAGCCTCTGTCAGCTTCAGGTTGTTGCTGCTGTTGCTGTTGCTGCTGTTGCTGCTGTCTCTGAAGTCTGTACTTCTCTGTCCATTCTTCTTTCTCCCTGTTCATTTCTTCTCTGAAGAGCTCTTCTATCAGGTCTTCAGTGATTTTTAACATTCTCACATTCTCTATTTCTTCTGGCTTCGGTATCAGACTGTGTCTGACCCTATGCAAATTCACGTAGGCTTCGTTGAGCTTAGCTAGTTTGGAGCACATCTTCGTAGGAGGATGAGTCGACAATGGATGGCTAGACTGGAAACAACCCCGGTTCTTAAAGTCAAAGCGCGGACGTGAAGGAAAACATCCCCCACACGGTTTTCGAGCCGCAACGTTTAGTGAGTGTCATGAGAGGGATAGTAAGAAATCAAAGAGCATCAATCCAACATTCTTCTAGCTAAACAAAAGACAAAGACATTTTTTCAAAACACAACATTTTTTATTCAAAAATCACTTAACACTAAACAACATTTCTAACATTTTTTAACAATAATCCAACACTATAACATCAAACAATTTTTTTTTCAAATCACAAGCATTTTTTTCTCAATCTACAATCTACTTTGAACAGGGCTGACAACGTTGTGAATGAAATTGTGATTTCCACTGTTGGAAATCATTAGGCCATTGATGGACACTACGTTTCCTAGCTTGAGACAAAAGATAAGCATACTGGTCACAAAACCATCGATCTACTTTCACATCGTTTCTAGCAGAAGAACGAGGATCAAAATGAGTCACTAAATGTTCTAAGGAATAGCCCAGGCTGCGATGATGCAGAAAATACACACAGTACTGTCCACACACCAAAGAATCTGTGCCTTGTAATTTCACGTTATTGAATCGGGTGGTTTGAGCATTTCTTCTCATAAAGTCGATGATATCGTCTTCCAAAGGGGGCAATCCGTACGAATCGAAATATTCCACACATCCTTCTTGAGGAAAGTAGACGGCTACCCAGTGGGTTCCTGGGAGATGACTGTCGTCCGTGTTGATCACGTAAGCTTGATGGTCTTTAGGTTTGCGATGAGGGAGTTCATCTTTAGCACAGACGACAGGATTCCAAGAAGCCGTATACGAACTGTGGTTCAAAAGGTAATAAAGTTCCCAGGTATCCATTGATTTGTGTTTTTTTCTTCACAGGTAATAATACGTCGTCAATTCGATCCTGACTTTTTGCTTGAAAATGTCTGACGAATAAACGGTTATTCGTTCTGTTTCCTCACTCTGATTCAGGAGAGCTTCGATACGATGGATCTCTTGAGTGGTTAATGGTGGACAAGAATGTTCACGCAAGTCTTTATACCACTGGTGCAATACGTCTTTGTTCGAGATGAGACTCCAAGCTTCGTCCAGATACTCGTCCAATTTTTCTTCTTGACTTAACATCAGGCATTTATCGTGTTGAATTTGACTGGGATGATCGTTTTGACATCCATAACAATTTTTCTTGATCAATTCCGTCATTTTGTCGACCAAGTGTTTGGCAAAACAGGAGACTAAATGGGCTTCTTGTTCTGGCCATCTCGACTTCATTATGATATCTTCTTCGTCTTTGTCTTGAGATTCTTCTCCTTCCACGGTCTCCTCACATTCCATCTCCAAAGTTTCTCCACTAGGTAATGAGGGATAACAGTCTTCCATGGCTTTCTAATAATCTAGAATGACTTCTCTCAAACTGTTGATTTCTATCGTATTATCGAATTCTGCATACAGGATGACGTTCACTGTCTGTTTCAGTTCATCCGCAAACTGAAGTTCCACACGAATCTGGCCAGATTTTATAGGGTGGAAATGTCCCTCGTCGCTGCCTTGGTCTGGAGTGAAATCGAAAGCCCACAAAGCATAGCCTCCTGCATAATCGTCGTACGTAATGCCGTGACTGGTGTTGGTTCCTAACTGGCCGGTAGCTTCGTACAGGGACAAGTACGATCTCAAGTAATTTTCGTTGGCAAAGTCAGGTTCGAAAGGTCGGGTACACAAGGTCTTGCCATCGCGACTGACTTCGATTTTCTTCACGTTGAAGTGATGAAAGTTGAAAGGATTTTCTTTGAAGGCTCCGTTGAAGGCTGAATTCGAGACAATACCAAGGATTAAACGCTTGGGTAGCTGTCCTTGGAACAGATGATCTTCGGTTATGGAATGCAGTCCCTTGGGAATGGTGAACGTTTTCACTTCCACACGTCGTATGGGATACTTGGCGGTCGTTCTGCTCAACGTTTGACTGATGTCGTTACCTACTTTGGGTAACACTTCTACGCGTCGTACGTAGAGTTTGGCCTCCTGGATTATGCTTTTAGGAGCCTTAGTAGGATCAGCAGCTATCAAATGGAAAGCGGCACTGCTGCGATTCAGTCTCAAGCGGACATTCACCCCGTTCAGCAAATATTTCTCTTGCAACCACATGTCCAAATGCAAACGATCCATCAGTTCTAAACTCTTTTTACCTAGGATTTTGTCTTCTCTTGCCTCAAAGCTGGGATTGCTTCCATCTGTTTTTTCGAACTTGCCCGTTTCGTCAGCTGCCCACAGCACGCAGGCATTGAGATGACTATCCTTGGCATCTATTCCGTACGTCAAGAGATTTTCCAAGTAGGCACGGTAAGGGTAAGTATCCATGCTGCTGCTGACCAGTTTGTTATTCAAGTACAAATCCACTGAGCTGAACAAGGAATGCATGAAATTGTTGACGGGAGCTATTTCGTCAGCGTCATCTACTCCACTATCATCTTTTTTTTGAACTTGGACTTTCAAGTACAAGTAACTGCTATTCAGATCGATGTAATCTTCGGGCTGTCCTTTGATTTCAAACTCGATGGGAGCGGAATCGGTCAATGAGGAGACGGGATGAAATTCCACCCATTGGGATTCTTGCATGGTCATCATGGTGGGGGGCATGGCGAACAGATCCAGTTCTGTCTTGGAACAAGCGCAAGACTCTCGGTGCATCATTTTGTTCTGTGTTTCAATAATCGAAAACGTCTAAGTCTCGAACGGTTCTTCTTTTCTTGGCCTTTCTCGCTTGAAGTCTGGTGAAAGGGTGTTTTCTTCTTCGTCGTCTCTTTCTGCCTTGTCCTTGCTGAATGCTTGACTCGGTAGCGTGCAGGGCATTTATAGGTGTGTCTCGTCGGCCCAAAATGTCTTTTCCCGTTTGCAGCAAGACATTTTTGCCTGCCCTCATGAAGGCTTCTTCAGGGTTTTGTTTGTCGATGATGACATTTTGGAGAAATTCTTTGCCTTGCGTCAGTTTCGCATCTTTCAAGGCGTGCAATCCGCGTGTCACCATCGGTTTCAACACCGGGGCCACCGAACGAAAGGCCGATTTTAACATGTCTCCTAAACCGTGTCCTCGCTGTCGAGCCACCCCTTGGTACACTGGATACATGACTTACTTACGAATCGTGAGAGAACCGTTTTCGAAAATGGAGTTTCACCGTGACTTTTCCTTTGGTGAATGGAATATCTTGTCCCAAATCTCCTTTTATATTAATGTTGACCGTGTCCAAATACGACTTACTGACCGCTAAATAGTGAGGATGGACAAATTCGCGGTGGACGTGGTAAGTGTTTCCACCTTCCTCGTCAGCGTTCGTGGCAGAATCCACTTTGAAAGGAATGACACGCAGTAACGGTACGGAGGTGTGTCCCACCACGTTGTACTCCACCACATCGGAGTACACAAAGATCAAATTCAGTCCTTGGTTCAGTTCTACCGGGGTACGAAAATACTTGACAAAAGAATCGTTGTCGAAAATGCCTGATGATTCGCCTTTTAGTTCTACTTGCTTCCTCATCTCCATGTCACCGCCCAACATGTCAAACAATCCAGGACAAAATACAATGGTTACGATTTTAGGTCGTTCAAATTTCATCAAGAAGCGACGAGCTACTTTGTGGTACTCCATGGTGACACTTTTGTTCTTGACATTGACATTGGAACTCTTAAAAGCTTCCCCAAACACACCATTAAACTTGGTAGCTATGGTGTTGACCAAATGTTGACCACTGAAATAATAGCCTGGGGGAATCACAAAGTTGTAGGTCCACGTTTTAGTGTTTTGATCATAGGTTTTATTGGTATATGTGCCACTAGTCCTGTCCAACTCTTGTTGCAAATGTGAGTCATGAACTTCTACCTTAAAACAATTTTGCTGGGGAATGACATTGAGGACTTGGGTCGGGTGAATCGTTTCCACTAAAGCCACTTCCCAATGGGCTTCGTGATCTAAGGGGATGGCTTGATGTAATTTGGCTGTGTAACAGCACAACGTGTTGTTGGGAAACACCTCCATGGAACTGTCACTGGGTAAGGTTAAGTAAAATTGGTTTTGGTGACTCATAATTCCAGAGTTCTGTGGCTGTCCGAGGGAATATTAGTGGATGTCAGAGGTGTGTCTCCGCCCAAAATGGGGTTCTGGTTGTGGTTGTTGTTGCAGTGGTGACTGCCACTGGCACTGGACACAACGTTCCCGTTCGAGGAGAATTTCAGGGAGGGATTGGGAAGCAGGTAACCGATGCAACTGCTCAATAAAATGGTCCACAATTGTTTGTCTCCTTGTTGCAAACTCAAATTGGCGATTGCTGCCCCGATGACACAATACACCACGAAGATTTGGCAGAAAAAGACGATTTGCGTTTTAGGCACACGTTCTCCGCACCACACCCACAAGGGTTGTTTTTGTAAATCTTGCACAGAAGAACTAGGGGAAGAAGGAGTGGTCGACGTAGCTGCGTCTACTGTGTGAAAGGGCATGATGGTCACTTCTTCTTTTTATAGTCGATGACTTGCGAAGCGTCGATCCAAGAATCGAAACTGGGTGGATATCCTTTCCAACGTACTTTGACTTCTTTGACACGTCGTTTGCCCACTTTACGGGTTCTGCGTTCGAGAATGCTTTCGATGTCGTACACGTCGTCTTCTTTTTTGGTGACACGTTGTAACTCGGGCAAATAAAACGTTCCTTTGAGCACTTCTCCGTTCATGTCTTCCAATTTATAGACGGTAGGATGACGGCCATGCACTCGTCCAGTGACGCGAAACAATTCGGTCGTCCAGTTAGGTAAGTAACCTTTGTCGAAAGTGCGTTTGGTTTTGCCAATGCGCACCCAATCTCCTACGGTCAACTCTCCACTTTTCTCGGGGACAGCCCTCGTCGGGGACGTACCAAACAGACGCTCAAACACCAGCACTTCGTTGTCGGGAGTCACGTCTTGCGGGGCACGTCCGATGCTTCGATGGTAAGATTGGTTGTACGCTTGCACCAGGTGCGGTAAGATGTCGATGTACTTCAGAGTGTGGTGATGCGTAAAATATTTCCACATGCGTTCTTTCAAAGTGCGTTGAAAACGTTCCACGATGCTGGCTTTGGTTTCGGGATTCTCGGTGGTAAAAAAATGAATGTCACGTTTCTTTAATTCTTTTTGGAAAGCTTGGTTCAGAAATTCGGTGCCTTTGTCCGTTTGCCATCGAAGAGGGTGACGACCGCTTTGTTTCAACACCCGTTGCAGGGCTCGCACTAACTCGCTGCTCGATTTGGAAGTCAAGGGCACGACCCAGGCAAATTTGGAAAAGACGTCGATGACACAAAACAAATATTTGTAGCCACGATTGTAGCTGGCCAAATGAGAGACATCGGCTAAATCGGCTTGCCATTGATGATCGATGCCTTCCACTCGGGTGCGACTTCTGGCAAACTTGCGTCGAATGGGTTTGTGTAAAGTGTAGGTAGCTTGTTTTTGTAACCATCGTTGCACTTGAGGTAAACGGAGACTTTTCAGTCGCGTTTTGGCAGCACGATACAATTTTTGAACTCCTGCGTAACCTGCAGGATGCGAGGGATCGTAGTAAATGCTGGCTAAGACTTTTTCCATTTTTTTGTGTGTTGGTTGGTGTGTTAATAAGGCACCCACTCTTGGAAGAGGCTACTCTTTTTCTCTTGGATTGCAATGCTTTGCGTGTGCGACCAGCAATAGGTGTCGAAGAGGAGGAGGATGTCTGAGCGGGGGATATCGGTTCTTGTTTCATTTCTGTCTTCACTTCTGTCTTCACTTTCTTTTTCTCTTGTGATGAAGAAGGGGTGGCCATCATCTTTTTAATCCATCCAATTCTGGAGGTAGGTGGTGTTGTTAACTTGCGTACTTTTTCTGGTGGAGTTTGAAACCCTTCCTCTTCTTCTCCTTTTTCTGTCTTGACCACTGGTACTGGTACTGGTACTGGTGATGGTGCTGGACTTTTCATCAAGGTCTTAAAATCTTTCAGAGTGGGTAGAGCTGTTTCGTCTAAAGCTTTCTGGTGAAAGAGTTGCAGTCGTTGCAAGAGTTGACCGTACTTTTGCGATTTTTCTGTTTCGGACAAATCTTGGCGATTCATCAAGGACTGCAATTCGTGTTGTAACTGGGACATCTCGCTCAAATTGGGATTGGGAGGTAAATGCGGGGTGCGTTGTTCTTGCCACCGATGGTATTCCATCCATCGTTTGTAAGGCACTAAAGCTAGTTTTCGTCCTTCCATGGGGTTGTCAGGGGTCGATTCTGAGATCTTGGGACTTTCGAGGGCCTTTTTATCTTGCTCCCACCAGTCCTCCCAACATGGTTCCCAAGACTCCTTTCAGTATGGGGCCTAGCAAGAGAGGTAAAATACCTCCACGTTGGACCAACATCTTCTTTTTTCGACGAATGGGAATTTTCTTTTGAACCATTTGGCGAAGAACGTGACGATGTTTGCCTAAGCATTGTTTCTGGTGTTTGGACAAAGGGATCGTGCCTTTCAAAACGTTCAAACAACATTCGCACACGGTATCGATGACCTCTTTGGAGGCCGTTTGAATGAGTTTTTTTCGTAGGGGTGGAGAAGCTTTGGACAGGACAGATAACAGGTCCCCATGTTTGGCTAAACGTGGTGGCAGTCCTTTCCTTTTCTTTCCTTGGGGTTTTCTGGAGGGTGACATTTTTGCTTGTGGGTTCCGGGACATTCACCGAACAGACACTAACGTCGATGACTTAACGCACACCCTTTTATCTTTTTTTCTGTAACTATGGCTTTGTCATAAAGGTGACAATGTTTTTCCCAAAATCGCCAAGGAATCCTCCCCTTTGTTGACGCCTCCTTTTCTTGGAACGACTGTGTCTTTTCTTAGGGTAACGTCGATGCTTGGCTAAACGCTTTCTCGGATGACGCGTCTGCCTTTGTCTCTTTCTTTTGTGGCTTCTTGGAGGTGACATCTTTTTTACAAGTTCACTGATACCCCGACTTGGTGACAAGGATTTTTATACTGGAACGCGTCGCCACTGATTGTCTTTACGTTTTATCAGTTTGAGGACAGGCATGACACGTCGTGCAGGGGTACGTAACGGACTAAATCGAGCCAGTTCTTGCTTGGACAAATCCAGTAAACTTTGTAACATGCCCGATCGTTCATGGACTTTGATTTTGGGAGAAGGTACTTTGTGAGCAGCAGCCACTGCCGCTAAATGGGAGGGTCCTGCCACTGGGGAAGTTCTTTTGGGGGTCATCAACGGAGAAGTTCTTGGTGTGATCAACGTCTCCAAGTACTCTTCAGTTCTGGGTGTCATCAACGGAGAAGTGGATGAACGTGAGGATGCCGGAGACGCAGTCACTGCCGTGGCAGGTCGTGGTTTGCGAGTGTAAGGTTGCGTCCTGGCCGAAGTGCCTCTCTTGCGACTAGTTTTCTTCTTCTGTGGACTTTTCTTTTTCTGGGGACTTTTTCTCTGTTTCTTTTTTTGGGGGCTTCTTTTCTTTTTCCGGGGTGGTGTC
This sequence comes from Sinohyriopsis cumingii, assembly GCA_028554795.2. NCBI lineage: Eukaryota > Metazoa > Mollusca > Bivalvia > Unionida > Unionidae > Sinohyriopsis > Sinohyriopsis cumingii. The sequence continues at coordinate 1,471,127 of JAPYKE020000103.1, read as the reverse complement.
TGGTAAGAGGAGGGTCCTGCCACTGGAGAAGTTATTCTTCTTGGGGACCTGGTCTTTTTCTTTTTCTTCTTGGGGCTTCGTTGAACTTTTGTCTTGGGGATAACTTTGGGGGCATTAGGATCCCATCTTAAGAGTGAACGAATGATGACCCCTCCTAGAGTACCGCTCCCTCCAGGTTTCAAAATGATTTGTTTTTTGGTTTGAGTGTCGATGCGGGGATCGGCCAGTTGGACCAAAGCGACTTTGTTTCGATCGAAAAAGCGTTGGGTTTGATGAGGAATCTGAATGATTCCTTGGAGTAATTGACGTGCCGTCACCGTAAACCATCGTAAGACTTCTTTGAGACTAGCTTCTAAGACACGAGCTCGTGTTTGTGGATCTTTTTCTCGACTGATGCCATACAAGGCACGAATCAATTTGACGGGAAGATGCGACTGAAGGGACGTCATGTTCACACTGTGTGAGACAGACGAAAAAGGGTCTGAGGTTTTTATAGATTTTTTCATGGGGAGTGAAATGAAGTCGAGGACGGAGACGTGTACAGGACAGGCCCTCCGTCTTGGCACCAGTGGTGAAACAAGTGGGTACGAAATCGCAAATCCTCGGGAGTGGTAGGTTTCAAATCGACGAGTAAATAGGCGTGTGGCGTTTGAGTGGCATCGTCGTACGCCTGAGTCAGCTAAGGCGTTCCTAACTGTTTGGCTAAGACTTGCACTTGCGATTTATCTCGAGGGCTTTTAAACAAGACCACGTAATGTGCATTGAGACTGATGGTGCGATGGGCTTTACTTTGTTGAAACAAATTTTGGGTGATGTAAACGACACTGGCATTACGGTGATGCCCTTTGCGCGTGAACCACAATTTAATTTCTTCTTCGTCTTCTCCTAACATGTCGTCGAAAATGACCAAATGGGTTTGACGGGAGTCAGAGACGATGCCGTCGTCTTCTTTAGGAATGCCTTCCACAAACACGATGGAATCGCCTTGACTTTCTCGCAAGAGGCTGTACGCCGATTGCCACTCTTTGTAACACCACACGATCCGTTGAGGGGGTCGATCGATCAAATGATGTTTATGTTCGATCAAACGTTTGACGAATTCGGTTTTGCCTGAACCGCTAGGTCCAGCAATGAGCATGTTAAAGGGATGGCGAAGATACAAAGCCTCCCAACTGGCACGATCTAAGTGTTCGTCGATGACTTTGACAGTAGAGGAAGAGGGAGCAGAGACAGTAGAGGTAGCCATGGTGTGAGAAATGTCACTTGTGACACGAAAAAACAAACAAGACAAGAGTTTATACACTTTTTCAGAACACGTTTATTGAATGTTTTTTTTATCAAACATGAATACGAAAGACAAAAATACATAAAAGCCAAAGGCTTAAGTACAAGAATAAAAGGCACATGATAACGATGAACGTGGAATAAACACAAGTGTCTGTACAACAACATGTTTTGGGTAATGTTCTAACCAGTTCTATAGTAGGGGGTAAGGTCACACAAGTGTCCTCCCGAAAGGGTCTTTCAGGTCTGTCCACGACAGTCCTGTCCTGGGTGACGGGTTCTTCTGGCACCGTCACTAACACGGGTTGAAAAGTAACTTTTTTCCTTGAACAACTCTCGTGCATACTGGGCCACTTCTTGGGTCCAAGCCTCAAAACCCCATTCTTTCCAGGCACGGACATCTGTCCAATGGGGATGTAAGTCACAAGCTACACACACATCGTCATACACGTCTTGGGTAGCTAAAAGTTGACGAATCTTTTTTTCCTGTTGAGGTCGAGAAGTATCCAGATGAAAACGCAAGGCTTTGAGCAAAAGGAGTTTTTCGTGACCATTTAAGGCCATGGAGGTGGTAAGTACTGATCGTAAAGAGTCCACAAAGAATCGGCTGGTAAACGAAATCCCAGAAAACAAGTCACTAAGACACACACCACTTGTCGTCCCAAATTGAATGGATACAGTTCTTGTAATAATCGATGGTAATGATCCACGGTTTGAATATGGTCATTGAGTTCCTTCCACGGAATCTGTTGGATGACATGTGACATAAACCGTGGCATGGCAGCCTGTTTTTATATTCTCTTTTTTTTGGATGCAATACACGTACTTTCTAGCCAGAGATCTTCGTTCTCCAGTAGGGAATCTAAATCTTGCATACTGTAACCGAAACGTCAGAGTTCGTTTAGGTGTTTCCTCTTCCGCTAAGCAGATTCCACGTAAAATATGTTTGTAATCCTTTAACTTGTCTTCCTCAATGCGTTGCACTAGGTGAATCTCGAAGTAACCATAATCATGAACATGTCGATCATTAGCGACCTCAAAGTTTTGAACAATGTCTGACCATTGAAAGAATTTCTGACGAATCAGTTCTCTTATACCATTCAGGTACCAGTGGTTAAAGATCTGGTGACGTATCGGATGCAATTGTTCTTTACGTTTGACTTGTATTTTGACCAGCTCTCGGTAAATGCGTTCTCTCAACTCCACAGGCAAAGCACGAATGTTCTCTTGTAAAGTATCCATGAATAGGTCATACTAAATCCTCTTTGGTCTGACACAAGAAATGTACTGTTTGCACAAACATGGTTTTAATTCATTGTCGAATCTAAATCGTTTCACCACTAATCTACACATTACAATTCGTTCAGAAGTTTCCTCTTTCACCAAGTTGACATTGCCTGAAAGATGTTGGTAATTCGTTAACTCTTCCTCTGGAATTCGATGCAGTACGTTTACAATGTAGTAGATAGAATCGTCAATACCAAACCATTCCTTTTTATAACCAGGAGGTCGTTGATCAATGTCTGTCCAATGGAACACTTTCAACTCAATCAGTCCTTGTATAGCCTGAAGGTACCAGTGGTTCAAACACCGGTGACGTAACGGATGCAATTGTTCTTTACGTTTCACTTGTATTTTGACCAGTTCTCGATAAATGCGTTCTCTCAACTCCACAGGCAAAGCACGAATGTTCTCTTGTAAAGTATCCATGAACAGATTATTATGGTAAGAAGTTACTTCAATGTCTCGGTCCCACTAAGGGTAAGTAATGACAATTCGGTGACCATCGAGCATGTTCTACGTAGGCCGAATCTTGCGGTTCCCAGTGGTGAAGTGACACACCGCAACTGAAGCACTTGACTTTATCTCCTTCGCCCAAGTAGAAAAATCCGGCTCTGGCTAATTCTTCGGGGGTCGGTCCTCCCAGATACTTTGGCCATTTTCCTTTGAACGATTGAAGACGATTTTCAAAGTCGCAGTATTCCGACAAACGCACAGGAAACGAATATTCGTCTTTCACAGGTTCGTTTCGATGAGGGTTGAGTGACATGGGTAGGAGTTTGCTCAGGGCTGGATGACATCCGTAGGGGGGTAGACGTGAAGGTGAACGTTCCCCTTTAAAACGAAACCCAGTAAAATGTCCAAGAGGACGAGCGGCATCACTTTCGCATCCCACAGGTTTGACACCCACAGCATTACTTTCCATGATAGGGGTAGGGACACTAAAGTTCCCATGATGCTTTACGGCATCGCTCAGGTCACAACGTACAGCATCGGTCCCATCGCAAGGCTCACAATCGCACTCGTCTGCAAACTCCGTTACGCAATTACAATGGTAACCACATGGACAATCGCAGTTTCCTTCCGGACATTTTCCGTCGCAATGCATGGGTCTTATCCATCCAATATTAGTCACACTAGAGGAAGATACAACTTTTTTACAATCCCCAAACTGGAACGATGCCTCTTTCAAAGTATTCATCTTGTTCGCTCGGTCTTGGTAGTCACAATGAACTATCGATCTTGCCTAGGGTTCCTTTTTTATATACAGACCAATACCGACGTGTCCATACGGTAAGGTGAAATGATTGGGAAGTCGCACTCGCTTCTGGTATACGATTTGATAGACTTTTTCCAAGGGTCGACTGACGATGTGGTGAGTGGGTAAACGTACAATCTTGTTCGGTTGATAGGTGGTCACTTTAAAGTTTCCATCCTCTCCCGATTGCAAGGCTTCTTTCAATACCCCAAAGTTGACCACTCGACTGGTACGATGATTCAGAGTCAGTCCTTTCACTTTGCACGTCGTGTGCACTTCTCCTTGTTTGTCCCGGTATTCGTAGCCGTAATTTTTGGGACCACCACTGACGAAACTTAGAATCTTGTCGTCGGGATGCTCGTCTGTCCAGGCTCCTAAACGGTCTCCTTCGATGTCAGGGTGATGTTGAATCGGGTGATGGATGTAAATGCAACTGTCCGTGTCAAAGTACAGGACGCGTTCTTCTAACAGTTCTAAAGCTTCGTACAATTTTAAGCGAGCATGGGCTGTCACGTAAGCCGCAATGATGACATTTCCAAAAGGGTCGTCTTGTACAAAGTCCAGATCTTCTTCGTAATTGACCAAGATCAAATCCTCTCGAACGACGTCCACGTGTTTCATGTATTTGGTTTTGTCGTGAATCATCTGGAAGTAGCGGGAAGGTTCTGTCAAATATTCCGTCTTGGGTAAACACGGTCGTTGTGCCATTTTACCCCACAAGCAATTTAACATCACTTTGGCAAACGATCGCCTGCCTTCGTTTTTCTCGATGTGGTCTAAAGTGATGCCTTCTTGTTCCCGGTATTTCTCTTTGAATTGTATTTGGTCTTCGGGAGTGTGACACCAGGAAGGATAGCCGCTAGCTTCTTGTTTCAGTTTCAAAAAGGCATCCACGTAGTCGGCGAAAATGCCTTTCTGAGTGGGGTCACCTTTGCGGTATTGTTGTGTCTTGGGAAAGTGGCAAATTTCGTACACTTCTAACAGTTGGTATCCCATGTCCAGAGCTTTGAACAATTCCACGCTGACCCAGGTTCCCGTCAAGGCACGTTCTTCCTGGCTGTGATGGCAAGGTTGGTCCTGGTTGCACGTTTCGGCACAAGTACGGCACAAGGGAAACATCAGTTTGCCTTGACAATGGTGAGGTAAGACGGGATGGTATAGGTTCGTGGGAGACAAAACTTTACACTTGATCAAGCCTTCGTATTGTCGAATGTTTTTCAGGTCGATGTGTTCCGTTAACAATTGCGGGTGCCCTGTAGGAAAGCGACAATATTTGCACACGTAGGGATACAGCGAACACACGTCCAAGTATTTGATTTCTTCTCCTTTCTCTTCGTCGGCTTGGTACAGCAAACAGGTGGCATTGGTCCTTCCTCCGTACAAACTATCCCTCGGGTTCAGCGGGTCCATGAACTGGTAACTTTCCACGAGGCGTTTAAACTCGGGATCGGTTTTCAAACGGTGATCGTATTCGTGTTCCCACATTTCCACCACTTGGTATCCTTGCTGTTCTAACTTCAAGCGTCGCTGACAAGTGTCCTGGTACAGGTCTTCCATGGTTCGTTGTAAAAACTGATTTTTAGTGTCACGGTCAGGGTAACAGACGGGACATCCGTGAAATAAGCAACCGTTAAACTCGTACACGATCTTGGGGTTTTCTAAGTCCCAGCCATCGACCGAATACGTTCCGATGGTCTTTTCGCCCCCTCCGTTGCGGGCATGCTGAATCCATTTGTCTTCCTTGTCGCACAAGTAATGTAACCAACGTAGGGCTTTGACCGAGTATTGACGTTTGACATAGTGGGTCGTTTGAGGGCTGATGACAGCCACGGTCTTTTCAGGCATGAATCGTTGTCGATACACTAAGGAACACGCTTTGGCAATGGTGCAAGCTTCTTTCAAAGGATCGACCCCTCCGTGTTCCATGAACAGTTCTCGAAATTTTCCACAGCAACGCCGTAAAATGTCCACGTCGGAACGACAATACTTTAGCATTTCTTCCTGAAAGTCGAAGGGGTCCGAGGCGTGAGCCTGGTACCAAGCGTAGAAAGCTTCTCGTTGTTCGGTACGCATGTTGTCGGGGTCGTAATAGTGAGCCTCTGGTAAATGGGGTAGAACGGCATGTTGGTTGGCTTCCGTATTGAAAAAGTGTGGAAAGTACCCTTTAGCCATTTCTGTCATTCCAAACGTTTTAGGCATTCGACTCAAAGGCATGGCCAAGTAACTCATCGAATCTTTAAACTGTACTTGTCCCACTTGCATGAAAATGATTTTGGCTCCGTTCAAAATCACTTTAGGACGCTCGGTGCCTTGTTCCGTATAGTACCTCAAAAGAAACTGTCCATCGTATCCGGAGAAATTGTGAGCCATCACCGTGGCATGACAATGACAATCTCCGTAACGTTCGATGTCCTCTTGGCTCCACGTCTTGTCGATGGGGTCTAAGACCCATCGAGCGAAATCGGCTAGCGTGTTCGGTCCCCGAAAGATTTTTTCACGTCCTCCAGGAATCTTGCTGCAGTGAGGGCAATGACTGAAGATAGGTTCTTGAATGCACTTCTCGCACGCTCGATGAGCCACGCAGAAATTAGGAATGTGAATGCCAGTCTCTTGCATGCATTCGAAATCGAAAAAGATGAAATTGCCTTTCTTCTTGTGACCGTCCTCTTTTTCTGGTGGGGGTTGGTATTTTTGCATGTAACATTGGTGTTCCAAGTCCACGATGTGGTGACAAATGTGACATTTTTTCTTTCCTGAACATATGTGTGCCTTGGTATTATTGGTACGTATGACTTGTTCACACGTAGAGCACAATCCCAGGAGTTGACAAGCACATTTCTGCTGTGAACCTTGCGTTTTCAGATGTTGTTGGTAACAGGTAGGGCTGACAAACGTGCGCAGACAAGTTGAACAAGGCACTGGTTCTTCGCTCAGACAGGGTGAAGAAGCCAAACATCCTGAGCATTTCGATCCACAATGTTTGTGTTGCTCTCGATTATTATAACCATAGTCACATTTCTCACAATAATAAACATATCCCAGGAATCCAGTGATACTGGTAATGGCATCGAAATGTTCATCGTGATAATATACATGAATGTATTTTCCGTCCTTAAAGTCTTGGCCTCGAAACAACAGAGGTCCGCGCATTTCTTGAGGGTGCACTTTCAAGGTGTAGCGTGGAGCTAGGACATCTTGCAATTTTTGCATCTCAGGAATGCCACAGGGTGTGTCTTTGGACAGGCCAGCTAGTTGCAACAGGAGTTCTGCTTCATTTCGTTGTTTGGCTCGATCGGATCGTTGAATAGTTTTCCAGGTTCTTTTCCATTCTACCGTGTCGTTCTTGTTGGCATAGGTTCGTCCCACCACGATGGCACGGGCTAAACACATCTGGTCTTGAGGGTTGTGAATTTGGACGAGGCTCTTTTTGGTACTGCGAAGTTCGTTCACCAATAACACCTTATTGCGTTGTCCAGTCCCTTGAGGAAGAAAGACGTGAGCCATTTTCAGTGTGGCTTTACCATCGGTGATGTCAAACTGGTCATTAGATTGTTGTACGTGTTGAATCTTGTCCATGATTTTGGAAGGGGTTAGTTCTGCGGGTCTGCTAAACTCGATCCAAACAGGGGATTTCAAACCGTCGTGATCTATGGATAGTGTCAAGCGATCGTCTTCTTTGGGTTGACATTGTCGCTTAAGTGAAGTGAGCAAAGAATCCCACATCTCGGTGATGAACCCTTCTGCTTTCTCCAACGGTACGTCGGACTTGAAATCTTTAAACTTCACCGTGTAGGTGTAAGCCGTGGTTCTAAATTTTCTAGAGGAGCGCTTTTCCGTCTCTCGAATGGAATAGTATTTTTCAGGGTTGAGTAAGGGTGACGAACTTGGTTTAGAGGGTTCGGATTCTGGTTCAGTCATGTCCTCTTCAAAATCACTGGCATGAATTTGTGCCAAGATTTCAGCCCTGGTACGAGGCGATAGATCACGTTTCTGCCTCTTACTTTCTTTTTCTTTCCTCTCGAATGAATGGGCTCGTTTCATCTTGAGTGAAAAACGTCAAATGACTCAAGTTCAAACACCATAGACTAATTTATAGTCATGGCAGACTAGCGTATATAAAAGGGTGTGTGTCTTGTTCTTTCACTATTCATTTCACTCTCAAGCCGAGCACAACGATGGAAGAGACTAACCAAATCGAACGTTTCGTCAGAGCTTTGCGAGGGGTCATTAGAAAATTCTCTTCAGACCAGCCTACGGACTACTCTCCTTCCTTTCGAGATAAAAGTCAGGATACTTGCTATATCTGTCAGAAGAAAGGGCATTGATCTTCAGAATGTCCAGACCGTCAAAAAAGAACAAAAACAGGGACTAAAAAAGACAAAAGTCAAGATACCTGTTATTATTGTAAAGAAAAAGGACATTGGTCTCCAGATTGCCCAAAAAAGAAACAAGAGGAGTCAGAAGAAAAGAAGGATTCTTCAGAAGAAGAGAGGGATTCTTCGGAAGAAGAGAGGGATTCTTCAGAGGAAGAAGAGGAAGAAAAAAGACAATTCTATTTAAATGAGGCAAAGAAACACGAGAAGAAAAGAAGAAGGGAAGAAAATGAGAAGAAAGAAGAGGGAATGAAGGTGAAGAAATTCAAAAAACAGAGAGACTAAAAAAGGAGAAAGAAGAAGTCAATGAACTTTTTATTAAAGTGTTCTGTGGTGAATTGTGAATTGGATTGTAAAAAAATGGAGAAAAGAATAAATTAGGTATAAAAAGGTAAGTGTCTTTGAGTTATGATTTTAAAATAAGAACGTACACTCACGCACTCATACACAAACACGTACTATAAGGGAAAAATGGGTGGGTTTTTTTTTTTTTGAGTTATTGGCAATTTGAAATTGTAAATCTTTTCGAGAAATGTGGCTGGCCCTGAAAAGGGCCTTTTATTATTTCGGTGCAGGGGTGAGTTTAACCAATCAACTTTAACTGCCTTATGCCTTTGCCACGGCCAAGGCCTACTTCTGAACTGCGTAATGTTGATGATTGGGTTGAAATCACTAAGGGTGGTACGGTAGGCTTAGTCACAGGGTTAACGTGTTTAGCTCGGGAAGGTCGTATTCTCTTCGGTCGTGATAAAGAAGTCTGATACATTTGTTTCAGACTTCTTAACTCCGCTAAAATGTCCAACAGTACCGTGACCGTTTGATTTTCACCCTCTTGTTTCTTTGCTGCTACTTCTTCTTGCTGTTGCTGCTGTTGTTTTTTTCTTACCTCTTCTTCTTGCTGCTGTTGCTGTAGGAGAAAAACTTGTTCGGCTTCCTTTTGTCGTTGTATAAATTTCTCCAATTCTTCTTTCTGTCTCTGTCTAAAATTTTCCACTTGCGGTAATGAAGAAGGTAACACAGGTTCCGGAACAAATTCTTGCGAGGAGAGAAAATCCACAAAATCCCAATTCACCTCTTCTGAAAGTAAGTCCGGGTTCCCTTGGGCGGTCTCCCCTGCTGGTGCACCCCATTGGATCGTTTTCTGAGTTTCCGTCATGTTGAATCACTGTCGCATAGATTGACTGCACACAAGCTCTAGCGAATCTATATTGACTACGTGACGTCACAGACTGCTCTCTTCGGATTGGATGCGGGCTGACTGAATTCTGTAACGCGTGTTCGGATTGGTGAATGAACTCAATCCGTTTCAATCCTTTCTGTCCCTATAAATAAGCGCAGTTCACTGCATTGATTCACCTATTCTCGGAGCCTCAACATGTGGACCGACGTTGAATCTTCAACCCTTGTGTCAACAATGATGTTCAGGACGGACATGCTCATGTATGTCCGATCCAAGTGGACCGTTGTCCACAGGACCAGCAGCAGCCTGTGGATAAGAAGAGTCTATATAGAGAGACAAGGTTGCCTCAAGAGGACTCTGATGTATGGCCCTGCTGTAAGACGAAGTTTGAGGACAAGAAGATGTCGCAAATGCCCTTTATGTTAAGGGCATATTAACATAAACCAAAGGCCCTTTTCAGGGCCAGCCATATATCTCGAAAAGAGATAGCCTTTATAATTGCCTACCCTTTTTTAAAAAAAAAAAAAAAAATCCCATGTTCAATTTCCCTTGACGCTAATCAGACCCAAGATTTTTTTCTCCATGTTAAATTTCCCTTGTCGCTAATCGGACGGACGATTTTTTTTTCTCCATGTTAAATTTACCTTGTCGCTAGACAGACCCACGATATTTTTCTCCATGTTAATTTCCCTTGTCGCTAATCGGACCCACGATTTTTTTTCTCCATGTTAAATTTCCCTTGTCGCTAGACAGACCCACGATATTTTTCTCCATGTTAATTTCCCTTGTCGCTAATCGGACCCACGATTTTTCTCCATGTTAAATTTCCCTTGTCGCTAATCGGACCCAAGGGTCTCTGTAATGCTAATTCCCATTGTCGCTAATCCGACCCCCTTTACTACTAACGTATCCTGACATTTTTCAGACCAATGACTTAATAAATTTGTCAGCGGTTCAGCAATTATTGAAAAATGTTCAAATAAACTTTCCGATAGTATTCAGCCATACCCAACAAATTGTATTAGTTGCTTTTTATTGATATGCGCACGGAATTCAGAGATAGTCTTGGCATTAGCATCAAAAGGTTTAACTTATCCACGCCCCAAACTGTGTCCTAGAAATGTAACACAAGCTGACCAAACTCACTTTTGGATAAATTAATTGTTAAATTTGCATCAATCAGTCTGTCAAAATATTTCCGAATTGTTACTAAATGGTCTTTCCAGGTGTCGTTGTAGATGATGACATCATCGATGTAAGCATCACAACTATCTAGACCAGATGTAATCATGTTCACTAAAGGCTTAAAAGTACAAGGCGAACCTTTCATCCCAAATTACATCACTTTATATTGATTAAGTCCATCTGAAGACAGGAATGCAGAAATTTTCCTAGCCTTTACCGTCAATGAAATTTTCCAGAATCCTTTCAAAAGGTCAGTCTTGATTACATATTTTGCATTTCTAACTTTATCAATACAGCCATCTCTTAATTCTCAGTGTGTGGGACAATTAAATTGACTGCATGATTAAACTGGCTATATCTATCAACATGCTCCTTCAATGCATTTATATGGCAAATTTGTTTTTGTTTTTGCCTCTCAAGAGTATCAATGATATAACTTTCGTTTAAGCTGTGCAAGGACCATAGTACTCAGTCTGAAGAGGATTTTGTGGTATGGGCAAGAGAGCCAGAGCTCTATCACCAGGCTCAAAAATCATTTCCTTTGTATTTTTATCATACCTGAGATTCATTTTTGACTTAGTTGATTGCAAATTAGTTCTTGCAACTTCACAAGCCTTTGGCGAATTATATTCAAAATTAGAAACATAGTCGAGAAGAATCATTTCGGTATCTTCATTTGAAAAAAGTTTCTCATTTAGCAACTTCAATGGTCCACGGACAGTATGTCAAAAAGCTATTTCAAAGGACTAAATTCTTAAACTGATTCCCTAACAGCAAACAACAATAAATGAACATCTTTGCTCCAGTCTTATCCGGTATAAAAACCATATGACCGAATAGTATTGTTCAATGTTTGATGAAATCTTTCTAAAGATCATAGTCTTTCAGGGCGATGCACAGAAGATTTGAATTTTTGGATGCCTAATTGATGTATAATTTGCTGGAAAATGCCAGACATAAAATTTGACACTTGATCAGATTTGACAGATTTGGGCAGGCCAGACTGAGTAAAAGCAAACTTTATCAAAGCTTTTACTATTGTTTTAGTTTTAATATTCCTCAAAGGAATCTCCTCTGTGAATTTTGTAGACGCACTAATTATGGTCACGGAGTATTGATTACCTGACTTGGTGTTAAGTAAGGGACCGACACAGTCCACCATTATGCTGCTAGATCGTTCATGAAATGCAGGCATATATTGCAGATGGTATCTCGTAGCTGGGGTTTCCTACCATTTGACAAGTGTGATAAGATCGGAACTATTTTAAAACGTCACTTTTAAGTTTTGGCCAATATAAGTGATTTAAAATCTTTTAATAAGCCTTACTTATTCTTAAATGAACAGCCAAAGGAGTTCCATGGTCTACATTAAGAATTTCCTATCTATCCGACTTTGGAATTACACTTTGATAGAGCATTGACCACACGTCACCTAAGGTGGTCTCCATTTTCTAATAAGGAGTCCATTTTTAACAAAAAAACAAATATGTACTTCTCTGGCTTCCGTTTCGCTAATAGCTTCTGAAACAAACAGGTGAACTCGGGATCTTTTTCCTGTTCGACGACAAATGATTGTCGTTTGTCAACCTGATTAGAATAAAGAGAATGAGTTGTTAAAAGAGGACAACGATGAAGAATACCTCTTGATTGATCCAAACGAGGGTTAAAAGTGACCTCATCAAAAGCCTGACAAACACATGAGTCAGCTAAAAATGAATAATTTCCTGATCAGTATCATTTTCAAGAGCTTTCTTTGCCATAGCTCTAGTAACTGCACAAGATGGGTATCAATAAGGGATTTAGTTTTTTAATAGCATTGACTTTCTGGTAAAATGCTATGGTTCTGTGTCTTAATTTCACACATCATTTTTCTTTGATATGAGTCTTGAAATATTTTTTTGAATCGATTTGTCTTAAATGATATATAAATCATGTATGCTACGAATGAATCATTATTAGGTTTGTATGATGTTTATGCCGATGAATTGTTAGTTAGCAAATAATGTAATTAAGACAAGAAGTGAACTTGTGTAACTGGGATGCAAATTCTTTAAACCCATTAATCTGTTGTATTAATGTTTGAATAGCTATTTATTGTCAGCCGTATTTGTTACATGTGTTCGACATTTAGTTAAAGACACTGATTAATAGTTCACTCAGGGGCTTAATTGTCAATAAGCGAGAGCAGACCATTATATCGATCAGTTAGTATGGAACCTATATATATATATATATATATATATATATATATATATATATATATATATATATATATATATATATATATATATATATATATATGGAATACATTAATTTTCCTGTACAATATTAATTGTCTATGGAAAGAGAGAAATCGAGTGTAAAAAAATGTATTGTATTTTTTAATACATTGTTTTTATTGAATGCAAGCTTATAACATAACATGCAACCAGTTAGCAGTTAATGTCTGTTGTGAAATACGATATTGCCAATTCTGAGAATGAAGGGGTGTGTATTTTTCATTGCAGGGCGTTAGAATAAAGAACAGACATTTAGTTCGCATTTATTTTGTTTTAAAAAGAAATAGCTTCTACGAATGGTATAAGAGTGACCACACGAATATAAGAAGAGAATACCAGTAAGAGGCTGGACTCAGAAGGAGGTCACAAAAGGTTGCGACGCTTGAGGAAGTCGAAGGAAACAAATTGACCCCAACTGACTAGCTGTGGTGAATTTGGAGATTGACCCGCAACTAAATTTCAGGTTGTGCAGCAGACATGCCGGTCAATTATATATATATGTATAGTACATTTGTACCCAAACAAACAACCTACAACAATAAAATTAAGAAGTGCTAAGTTTAATAAAACTCGGTGGAGTTGCTTAGAGGTATAAACAAAACAGATCTGAATTTTATTTTTCCTACAATAAAAGCTGTTTCACTGTTTAATCGCCTTGAAGAACTAATTGAAACAATACAGCCTGCCAAACAGCAGTTCAAGTAATATTTCAGATAAACATAGTGTAAGTAAGAGTGTTGGAAACACAGTGATCCCCTATTTACCATTATTATTATTATTATTATTATTATAACTATCAATCCGTATACCTGGTTATTATAACACACACACACACACCAATAACAAAAAAAAAAAAAAAAAAATATAAAAAATATTAAAAAAAATTCGGCCATTATCTTTGTGAGATTACTAAGTTTACAGTGGTGAAATCGATCACAGAACTGTCGATATTATAAATAAGCCGACACCGAATGTTGCCAGTACAGTAGGTCTATTTATATATATATATATATATATATATATATATATATATATATATATATATATATATATATATATATATATATATATATATATATATATATATATAAATGGTATTATAAAAATATTTTAATTATTACCAAGTATATATTTGCTATTTAAAAGTATGGATGATCTGTTTGATTTAGTCAGAAATGAGTCATTCCTCTGTTTGAGAAACTATGAACAATTACGACAGAACTGTGTGGCTATTGAACGAATTTAAGAATACCGGACACTCCGTTTCACACACGCAAACAATTATCATTTTAAGAGGGGTGGGGTGCGTGGCAGCTGAACAACAGACGAACGGCAACACTACTACAGAATCAATTATTATTATTAATTCAAAGTCGCTCAAAATGGTGCAACCGTATTAACAATATTATTCAATCAATCGCCATTGAACCATATATTGAATCGTAGTTAATAAGTCTAGTCATTGTATTGAATAAGTCGGAATATCTCTAATATAGCAACTTAGGGCTAATGTACACCTCCAAAGAGATTACGGATGAGAAAATTTGCGTGTCGTGTGCAAAAGATTGGCAGTATTACTACCAGACGAGCTGATTCAGTCAGTCTGAGTAAGGCAAACGGAACAGTTTGGCTGTAACAGCGAGGTGATTACATAGGACAGGAATTCAGTTTGGAATTTATCTCGTTTTAGACCAAATTTCACGTTTGATACTGGGAGATAGTCGTATTGTAATAGACAGAAGATGTCACAGTTGTTGACATTGGAGGCAAAATTGGAGAGAGCGGACTCGACAACGCCATGGGGATTTCGTATGCAGGGAGGAAAGGATTTCAGTGCTCCTTTTACAATAAACAGAGTAAGTGCCCCTCCCAGTTACTCATTACACCCTATTTTACTCCTAGTTGTGCTAAAAATTTAGTGACCTTAATGAAAATGGGCGTGACATGAGTATCCTGTTTTCGATCTTAGGCATGCAAGTTATTTAACAAACAAGTATTTGAACCCAGATGACCCAGCCATATAAGTAGATTTTATTTGTTTGTGTATTGTTTGTGTTACTGGTGTATCAACTGGAATATGTTCCGGATCGTCACAGATGATAAATTTTGTTCACGTACAGTGCCCTGTTTAGTCCAGTGATTATAGACATCGTAAACACAGCTTAATACTACTTTCTCCGCTATTAAATACATATTTTTCTGAAGGTAGAGATAAGTCATCTAATTGGCCGTGCGTACGTTCGTATGCTGGGTCAGTCATAACTTACAAAGTTGGTGCCTGTCAAATCATGCAAAACAGCCTGTCCTTAGGTTTTGCTTCAGATTATTTGGAAAAAATTAATTATATGAAATTTAGAATTATTTTAGTTTCAGTACATGAAAGTAGCGTAGTTCCAAACGTATGTTTAAGGACAGGCTCTTGAAATTCCACAACGGGAGTAAGAAAATTTCAGAGTATGTGGGGTGGTGGGGAATAAATCATGTCTGTATGCATGCATGTATATATATGTATGTATGTATGTATGTACGTATGTATGTATGTATGTATGTTCTCTGAGAGCAAGTGTGCAGTATAAGTGTTCATTATTTTTTTCATTGACATTCAACATAATTTTGTAAGTCAAATATTGTCCAAAAAAATGCAAATCATCCCTTATACATGGTAGCATAATTGTAAAGATGGTTGTTTCAGAGTAATCCAAACAAATTGTCAAGGTCGTATGTCATAATTATAGTCAAATAGTGTTTTAATTCTGTTTTTTTAAAATATGGTTGGCAGTGCCATCTTTATTTCCAGATCTATAATTTACTACTGAAAATGAAATAAAGCTTCGATAATTTGTTTTGAAGTACTGTTATAAATGTAGTAAGGTGTGGTCTATTGTTGTATGTAAGGTGGTGGTCTATTGTTGTATGTAAGGTGGTGGTCTATTGTTGTATGTAAGGTGGTGGTCTATTGTTGTTGTAAGGTGGTGGTCTATTGCTGTATGTAAGGTGGTGGTCTATTGTTGTTGTAAGGTGGTGGTCTATTGTTGTATGTAAGGTGGTGGTCTATTGTTGTATGTAAGGTGGTGGTCTATTGTTGTATGTAAGGTGGTGGTCTATTGTTTCATATTTGTATATAGCTACATTTTTAAGGAGCAGAATTTTGCAGGATTTTCAACTGGTTATCCTGTCTATTTATAAAAGGCCTTGTATATCTTGTAGGTGTTGTTGAAAGAAATTTTTTATGTTTGATTGATGGGTGTAATTTTGGTTTATAGATTATGCAGCTTTGCCTTACTTCAGATGTGTGCATATAAAAATCAACTAGATCAACTTGGTCATTTTCACTTCAAAGGTAAATTGTAAAAAAATTGAGATAACATTTTTTAAAATCTGTTTATATATTTTGTAATTCTTTTATTGCACTTTCAGAAGCTGGTAATGCCTACTATGGAAAATTCATTTTTCTGATTTTAATAACTGCTAAAGATGGTGTACTTTATACTAATTCCGGTTGATTTTTCAAATATATTTTGCTGTCATTTTGGTTAGCTGTGTAGCTAGATCATATTCAGTTTCCATACATACAGGATGTAAAGAAATTTCATGCACAGTACATGAAAGTAGCTTAGAGGTTTGCAAACATATTCTCCATTGTGCATGTTGCAAATGCAAACAATTTCACCATACACCAGTTATTCTCTCTTCCATAGAATAAGACATGCGACCTTTGGAAATGGAGACACTGATTTTTCTAATATTGGATTCATAATGATTTGTTCTGGACTACTTTGGAACTTGATGCAGTCAAATATAGCCTCTGTATCAGTTTGTTTGCATAACTTGAGCTGTTCAAATACAGTGGTAATAGAGGATTTCAAACTTTGATGCAAATCATCATTAAATCCACTGTTTTTGGGTGTCAGGTGCTTTTTAAAGTGATTATCACATGTGTCCTTCTTTGATGCCAAGCTCAAGGCTTCAGATGAGCCTCAGATTTTCATGAGACTGGCCAACAGAAAGTAGTATCTGCATCATCTATTTTTGATAAGACCAATTAAAAAAAAATGTGTTTCTGGTTAAATTGAAGATAAGAAATGAAGTTAGGTAGGTTGGGAGATGTACAAACCCTTTTGTTCGTTCAGAAGACAAAACATAACATAGAAAAGAAGTCTTATTTGCATCATAAATTTAACTTGAATCATAGTTACTTCCCATTGTTAATTTTTTTCTCCTGTTATGACCCTTAGTCTTAAACTGAGCAATCGAAAGAATCGAAATCAGTAAGTTTAGTAAATTAAGAAATAATTTATTTCTCTAGGCAGTAAAATGAAAATGTAAGAGGAACTTGAGTATTATGAATTAAATCCCAAATAGTCCTAAATATTACTTCTTAAGTTCTTGATTATAGAACATTCTGAATGAATTCCAATAATATGAATGTGCTAATGTACCAATAGCCTTGAAGATAGTAATGTACCAACAGTTTTGATGTATCACAGTGATATAATCCAGAATGTTTTTGAATGAGTTCATACTAATCCAGAAATAGTGTTTTTGTCAAAAAAAAGTCATAGAACAATTTTAGTTCATTGAATAATTTAAATGAAAGTTTCCCCTCAGATTGTATCTGAACACAACAGTAAATGACTTCAACAGACTTAAACAGGAAGACTGTTGACCAAATCCTATATTAACTAGTTTCACTTGACCTAACACTCAATAAAATATGCAGGATATGGGTCATTTTAAATAGAAAATTCCATAAAATTCATAAACAAGTTTAGGCATTGAACTTGAGGTTTAATAAACACCTTGTTACCATTTATAATCATGACAGAAACCAGGAACAAAAATATGGCAATAGTTAAGTAGTACAGAACTCAACCCTCAATCATGGACAAAGGTTTTTTTCTTTTTGCCAAACTTTTGTTCATTCCCCCTCCTAAAATGTAGACTTGGCAGAAAAATAAGGTTCATTGGGTAACTACATGTGTTTTTATTTGGTCTAAAGGAGATGAAGCATGAAAGAGAGATTTTTTGAGTGAATCATGAAGTAGAACATTCATGCTATAAAACAAGAAATTTATGCAAATGGTGCAGCAACTGTGAAAGGAAACTTTCAGTAGCAACTAATGGAACATGAAACATGTAAATTTCAGTACATGTATATTCTAGGCACAAGGTTTCAGAGGATCATTTATTTCCTGTTCAAGGAGCGGTCGATGAATGAGAGAGCTACTATGAAAATTGTTGTCAAAAATGCAGTTATTAGGGAAATTGAAAGAGACAGATGAGTGCAACGAGGTCCAGATTTAGAAGCATGTTCTATTAAGCTACAAAAGGCTGGCCATTGAACCAGCTTGAAAATTAATTGAACTTCTCACATAATGTATCAAACATGCGTATTTGACCTAAGCTGTCCAGATTGCATCATTAAAGTAACCAGTCAGTACATGCAGTGTATCTCATAGGGGTGCAAGACTGAGAGTCAAAATTCTCCTTGGTTTCAAAACTGGGTGAGACTGAGTATCAAAACTGAAATTGAAAATTTGGGGTCTCTGAAGTGCAAATGATGGTAAAGGGTAACATTGACATGCTAGCCATAATCTCATTACTTCACACCACTTTTCACTGGACTCCTAGGACAGTTTCAGTACCAACTAGACTGGTTCTGGCTGTAATGCGCATAAATACCCTTCTGATAGAATAAAGCCAGGTGAGCACTAATTATAGGTAACCTCTGCAATATGTTCCCCAGTCATTGGTTACATGCTTCGCTTTGGACAGAGTTTATGGATTCCAGTAGAAGTAGAAGTAGACAATCTGCATACGTGAAAGGGGCAGGCATGGATATTAATAATTTACTTGTCTTTCAATCTTGAAAATAAATTTCTCCATTTTGTCAGCGTGATCAAAGTTTTCACAGGTAAATTTGATTTTTGTGGGACAAGCCTAAAGAGCACCTCACTTGGAATACAGGACATGCCTGATCTGAAATTATAGGGGCACTGGGCATCGGGCTGATCTGAAATTATAGGGGCACTGGGCATCGGGCTGATCTGAAATTATAGGGGCACTGGGCATCGGGCTGACCTGAAATTATAGGGACACTGGGCATCGGGCTATCAGATATTTTTACCAGTTATAATATGACTTCATCGACACAACTGAAATTCCAGAGACTGATCTGAAAGAGAAATGAAGGATTTGTTTATCAAATCCCTATTTTGAGACATTTTCTCTTGACCTACAATATAATAGAATGTGAAGATTGACAATGGAAAAACCTAATCTGACTTTAAGCAAGACTAACCTGGACCTTTTGCTATGCAGACATGTTGTTTGCAACTTAAAAGCATAGACAAACATTAAGCACAAAATATAAATTAAATATACATAACAGTCACATTTACCATGGAAGATGTAGATTTTTCCAAATTCAAACTATTCACTTGCATTTTCTGTTCAAGTCAGGGAGATCACAGAAGGTATTTTATTAGAAACCTTCCAGATCAAGTATCAGGCTCTCTGAATGGTCAGTTGATTTAACTTTCTATGGATAATAAGTCGTCATCCACAAGAGGACACTTGTTCAAAATGCTGTTTTGGCTGGCTTCATTTCCTAGGGTTGATGTGGGTCAAAGTGGTTTGATGTGCTTTGGTAAGTGAAGCTGGGGTCCAGGAAATGAGGCTTGATTTGTACATTGAAGATTATAAATTTCAAGTGACCTACACCTATGACAGTTTAATAGGGGTTGCTGGAATCAGGGTAGGGAGGATTCAGAGCAGGGTTGATTCCAGGAAAGGCTATAATTATATTTTTATATCTATACTAGTGGATACTATAAGACGTAGTGCATGGTTCAAGGTTTCTGGATTGACAAGACCATAAAGCCCACAAAGAAAAAAATCCATGTTTCCTATTGCTTTGGTTTTAAATTTAGGGTAAGCAGGTACTTTTTTTGTATAAAAAAAATCCAATTGATACATAATTATTATGATTTTATGGAGAAAGGTTGCACATGCTGGGTGGTCATCATTTCTAATAGACCAACGTGTTGGTCTTCTCAGCCGTTTGTTTGTCTGAACAACTGTCTAAGACACAGTTTTTCTGGAAGGTCAGTGATGTTATTCAGGTGGATTATCAGGGTGTTCACTGCTGATTAATAAAGGTAGTTTTACTAACTTTTGTATAATCCACCTGAATAACATCACTAATGCTCAAGCACAAATCATGCCATAGACAGTTTTTTCTGCCACCAGTCGTTAATATAACTTGCTGGTCTACATTTCTAATAGCTAGCAGCTGCCTTGGCAGTCATTTCAGTTGGAAAATACTTTGTGTACAGGATGCCATATTTTTTGGTTTCTGCTCAGAACCAAGCACCACTTGATCTTTATTCTATATGTGACGTTTGCATGCATTGGGGTGGGGTTCTTCCAATATAATTTAATTAAATTATGAAGGAAGTTCCACCCTGGCTTGTGAGGTTAGAAAGTTAAATTAGTGACGAGGTAGATTTACAGCTCTGAGCCCCCAGTCAGCTATGCCGATGGCTAAATTATAAGAACATGAAGATGAAATTCAATCAATAACAATTTAATAAATTCGATAATTTAGAAACAATAACTTCCAATCACTCGTCTTTTCTCGACCATGTGACAGCCTAATTCATCCCATGATTTACAGTGTGAGTTTGATTTTCCCCCTGTCCTTCCATCTACTCATCTCTTTCTTTCCCGCTAATTCCTTCCTTCTTTCCATTTCTCTAACTCCTCCTTCGTCTCCGTTTCCCTCTCTACTATCTCCTCCTCCAATTTCGCTCCCAGACTTCAACTTCTGCTTTCTTCTCCTTTCCTCCGTCTCTCTATCTGAGACTACGGGACCAAACTGTAACTGATCTGTCCCTCAAAGCTTCCTGACTTCTCTCCTTTCTTCTCCTTTCTTCCGTCTCTCTATCTGAGACTACGGGACCAAACTGTAACTGGTCTGTCCCTCAAAGCTTCCTGTGAAAAACCACAAGGCATTAACATATGTTTTATCGAATTTCACCTCACACTATATCGACAATTAATCATCAGATAAGCTATCACGGTTTCAGTCACGCATGCATACACATCGAAATTCCCACACACTTCTTGCAGGGTAAACAATGGCGTAATAACACGGTATCAGCAAATTGTCATACAGACATCAATACATTGCGTCACGTCAGTATATACACACATATATTTAATCTCATCATACTACAATCTGACAACAATCAGAAGCATGTCTGTACATTACAAATATTCAACAATAGTAAAATCTATAATCATATGAACACGTGTGTTAGTCTACTAAAAAATACCCATTTAGCGAATTACAGTATTAACTCTTACGACGGCTAGCAAGCTATATAATTCTTTACGAATATCAACTCATTTCTTCAAAATATGCAAACATATTAACAAAACAAAGTAATTCTTCGTACTACGAGTCTAGTAATAATAAAGTATACATACGACCTACAATTAAAATGCAGTCGCATTCCACAAAGACCGAACAAATATCCCACTGACCTTATTTTGAAGCTCTCTCTCTATACTTAGAATTTCCTGCTCTAAGATTTTCCCGCCAATAATGAATGGCTATTTGGAGTTACGCTAACCTCTCCTCTGGGTAATTTCTCTCAGCGAACTAATTCTTGCCGGAAGACACGGAGATATCATTCTACCCAAATCAAGGTCTCTCCCCATCTCGATTTTGATTGGATGGCGCTGTGACCCTGTCCAATCGTCTTAGCGGCCAGTTCAACCTGTCTGTCTGTCTGCAGGGAAAAGAAGTTATGACACTCCCACTTCTTCAGGCAACTTCTTTTGATCTTGGACAAACATTTCCACACCTAGGTGATAATTGGCTTCGCAACTCCGAGGTCCGGCTCTCCACTTCTAGCTACGGCAATCTTACGTAATGGGTTAGTGCTAGCCTTCAGCAATGTTTAACATCAAACAATGGCTTGTCAGAATTACCTTGATTATACATGTTTCAACTGGGCTACTCTGGGTCGGGGTAAACATGACACTATACCAGTTTTTGCTCAGAACCAAGCACAGTTTAATCTTCAATCTATACCAGTTTCTGCTCAGAACCAAGCACCACTTGATCCTTGGTTCATACCAGTTTTTGCTTAGAACCAATTACCATTTGATCCTTTGTTTATAGTAGTTTCTGCTCATAACCAAGCAGTGCTTGATCATTACTTATTCTTCATGAAGAACAACATTTGAAAGTGCAATGAGAAATTTGTTAAGGTACATTTTGTCATCCAGCAACTTGTTGTAGGGTTTAATGCCATTTTTCAGCACACGATAGGCTATACATGGCGGCCAGTATTAATGGTGGAGGAAGAACCCGGAAAAATCCCGGAAAGAACCACCGACCCTCAAGAAGCTACTGGCAAGCTTTCTCACATACCCACATTAGCCGAATCTGAGACTCAAACCTATGCAGACAGAGGTGACATGGCAGTGATCTGTAACGGAGTGCGCTTTAGACCAGTCGGCCACTTGGGGCCCCTCCAGCAACTTGAAAATAATGCATATAATAAGAATAAATTATGATCATGCAGTAACTGCCTGCCATCTGATTATAATCAAATCTCCACTGTCCTACATGAAGATCTGACAGCAACCACTTACGGGTCATGTATTGGTGACCTTTTAATCAGCCCAGGGAAATGCAGCTTTGAGAAATCTGAAAGTGAATCAAAACGTTCAGCTTGCATTGATTCTCTTCAGCCATACTGCTCAGTCTCCCAAATGCAAAGATATAAGACTTCATGTGATTGGCTGATACAGTTAGTGATTATGGTAATAACATATATCTAAGTCACCAGAACATGACCCCTGATCTTCACATAGGACAGTGGAGATGATTTTAATCAGATTGGCAGTAACTGCATGGATAGACTTATCATAGATTTTTCCTTTTGCCAGCATGGCAGCACACCTTGAAATCAACTGGCCCTCCCAATTAAATTTAATGTATAGTATTCCCACTGCTTTATTGGATTGAGGATTCATGGATGCCCATTTGTCTCTAAAATGGAAGTAAAACAAATATTGGGGATGCACATTATGAATAAAATTGTACTATTACACTGGAATATAGCAAAAATGAAATACGTAAATCTGCCAATAATTACAAATTTCACAACTTGTTTGCATTTTGTACTTCAGAAAAGTAATGCTTGTGTATGGACAAATTTGTAGTTTAACAATTCCAAATATTGCAAAATAAATGAAGTTAGTTTTAAGTTTTTCTTTCTTTAATAAAAATAATCATAAGGAATACCATTGCCTCCATTAATTTATAAAACAGAAATACCTTATGCCACTCAAAAATCTGTTTATCATCATGTTTCTTTTCTTGTCTGTAATGTGTACCAAAAACATAGTACAGTGTAATGTGTACCAAAAACATATAGTACAGTGTAATGTGTACCAAAAACTTATAGTAATGTGTACCAGAAACATACAGCACTTTAGAGACAAGGAACCAGTCTGCTTCTTATATCCAATATGGCAACCATAAACAACTGTACACATCAGATTTATTTAATCTGGTTTTGTTTGTTATCAGTGAGAAGTCAGAAGGAATTTAGTAACACCAATATCCAGATGCACATAGATTTCATTCAGTACATGGGCTGGACTTCAATTTCAGTACATGAACTGCACTTGTCAGACCAATGTTTTATGTGTGCCTAGTTCTTTCAGTGCATGATTCACATTTTTTGTTTAAATGGGAACACTAATAACTACGTTACAAATTTAACTAACCCTGTGGACCTGTGTCTGTTGGTATTAACTTGTGCTGAGTCCTCAAAACACGAGCTGGCAGGTTTCTTTTGTTTGTACCTTATTTGATCAAAATATTGTTTTGAGCATGGTGATAGACCATGCTACACTCAGTATCCCAATTTGATGGCATCTCATCTAAAACAGTCAAGGCTTTATCCTCAAGGGCAAGATCACTGATAAAAAAAATATGTTCTGCTACCTTGAGATACGGCAATGAATCTTTACTCTCCAAGTCTGTCCGATAACTTGACCATTGTCTTAAAGGTCATAGTAAGATTACATCATTGTGAACTTTTGAGTCTGCAACTTTGTTTGTTCTTCCCAGTAATTTATAGTTCCAACTGTTGCTTGAATTCCAGTCCTGCCATATAATATTCTCTATGACAAATCGAGCTTTAAACATTAACATGACCTAATGATGAGTGTTATTTTGAGACAAGTCAACTCATTAACCTATGGTGCCATGTTTATGCATCATGACATTGTTACCTACTTTTGAGCTGTGTAGTGTCAAGGTCATTTTATATACACCAAAATGCATGGTATTACCTAACAGTAGACAGATGTAGCTCTACAATGATACCAAATAATCTGGACTTTCAACTCGCAATACAAGCTACAGAGGGGGAAATGTACTTGTTGTGACCAGATTTTTTGCACCCAAAATTCACCTGTTGATGGAATTGGATTTTATGTCCAGATTTTAGACTTTTTGGCCTGAGATCTAAGGCAGACTGATCTTAACCACACACAGAACCTTTGCAAAGAGTATAAGTTGGGGATTTGAGAAAAAATTGACCAGGGCATGAAAATGATGTGTCCACTTATCAAAAACAGGAAAAAGAACTGCTACTTTTACCCTTCTGCACATGTGCAAATTAAATAGCCAATGAAAAACAATGTTTCCAACACAACTAGGCATCCAGCTAAATGAAAATCTCTTGGAAGCAGATGTATTTGGATGTGTTCAAAAGTAACCCCTAAAAAACATTTCCTACTCTCATTTCAGGTGAAAATGACAAAAATTTCCATTGGTTAATGAGTTAATGGGTGAATTTTGATGATGTCACCAAATTTGAAGATGCTTTGTGTTTGTGATTATTTGTGCATCAAAATTGCCCATAAATTACAAACTAACAGCTGCCTCACTAGGCACTCAGCATTAAACGATTGGTGTTAGAACTGGTTGGCCTGGTGTCAGGATAATGTGACTGGATGGGACATCATGCTACATGTCTGCGGCATGATGCTGCAGTCCTAGGCATCACTATAAACTGCCACACTGTAGATGTCAACGAGATATGACTGAAAATTTGATAAAGCTATGTTAAAAATCCAAATCACACACATACACACACACAACACATAAATTACAAATATATCCATTTGTAAAACAATTTCCAAAAACCTTGTTAACTTGTGGCAGAAAGTTTTTTTTTTCTCCCAATTCGCTAACACTGATATTGCCAAAATGAAATCATAGCCTATGGTCAAAAACAGGTGTGAAAAAGGAAACAAAATTCTGTTAGATTGTCAGGGGAACAAGGATGAAAAGTTCAGTGCAACAATTAAAAATAAAAGTTCACATACCGGTACTATGAAATTCTGGTAGTCACTATGTCAGCTTTGTTACTTGTCTCCAGTATTTAAATTTACTCAAGTGTGTCAAGTCCACTTGTGGCAGGGGTACTGTGGAAACATTCGTCCTAAATGTAGATGAAAATACATATTTTCAATATTTTCTGTTTGCAGGTGACCCCAGGAAGTCTGGCAGCAAAGTGTGGCCTACAACAGGGGGACATTATCAAACGGATTGGAAATGTTGACTGTGACCAGCTCAAACACAAGGATGCTCAGGATGCCATAGTCCATTATGGAAACAAATTGGATCTTCTACTTCAAAGGTAAATTTCACTTTGAAAATGAATTTTCAAAAGCCCTTCTCAAATTAAATGTCACATAAAAAACTGGTTTGTGATTTTGCATTAGGAATAATATTGCATCCATTGTGGGGTTTGACCCTTTGTGTGATATTTTCCATTAACTGCCATTAATTTGACTACCATTAATTGGTTGAGCAAGTCAGGAGTGTGGCAGTGTATTCTAAATGTTCCAGCATTGATCAAATGAAGTGGAATATGTTGTTATTTGGTCAAGATTGAAATTGCTCAGATCTTAGACCATTTTGCTTCATGTTGATTAAAGAAGGATTTTCTTCACCAACCTGCTTGCAAACTTTATTTCTTCCAACAAAAATTGGAAACAGTTTTGTAGATCTTCTGAGATACATGAAGTCCTGCCAAAAGATCAGTGCCAACTCGTTTTGGTGCTTGTCTGGCTTCATCTTTATTACACATGATGCTCAGAAATCTCCCTAACTTGGAAGAACAATGTGCACATGTGATGGGCCAGTGGCTCACTTTCTTATATAAAACAATGTGCACATGTGATGGGCCAGTGGCTCACTTTCTTATACATAACAATGTGCACATGTGATGGGCCAGTGGCTCACTTTCTTATACATAACAATGTGCACATGTGATGGGCCAGTGGCTCATTTTCCTATATAAAACAATGTGCACATGTGCTGGGCCAGTGGCTTACTTTTTTTAAAAAGTAAAATTAAGAAAAACAATAGACCCTCTGAAAACTTAGAGTAAATTTGGTGGAGCAAAACAAATGTTTTATTTCAGTTCTTCACATAGGTGGCCGATTAATGAATTTTGACTTTAACTGTATGCTAAATTCATACCATCCCATCTCAATGAGATCCCTACTGTGAATGGAGGTTAATGTTCTACCATTTCCTGAATGAGACAAATTAAATATTACCTTGCTGAGGTTTACTTTTGTTCTACTGCTACAGACACTTTCTCATTTTCCATTTTGGTATGACTTTTTTGCATGTATTTTTTTTCATTTTGGGTCTTTTTTTTAATGTGATTATGCAAGGTGGAAAGATGGAGAGAAACTTGTAAATATTACCTATGAAGGATCTTCATGTTTTATACCATGCTTATCTCCATGTATGGCATGCTTCAAGAAAATATGGTGAATAAATATTCAAAGATGGCATAAGTAGGTCATGAGATCTCTTTGAATATCAATGACATTGCCAATTTTTTTTTCCTGAAAGATTTAATACATGTACTTTCCAAGCTAGTAGCATCAAATGATTCAGGTCTTCAGTTATGTTTCCTATCTGCCAGGTATTGTATCAACCTGTCTTGGCTCCATGTTTCCTATCTGCCAGGTATTGTATCATCCTGTCTTGGATCCATGTTTCCTATCTGCCAGGTATTGTATCAACCTGTCTTGGATCCATGTTTCGAATCTGCCAAGCATTGTATCAACCTGTCTTGGATGCTGTTTTAATCATTTTGAACTAATCCATGCAAATAAGTAACATATTTCACATTTTGCTGAAGTAATTCTGTTGTATATAGAGAAGGCTAACATTCAACATTGACAGAATGCAAGTCTCGTGCACCAGGAATACACGTTATATATTTATATATATATTTAGCTATTTTGAAGCAGTTAATTTTAACTTTTAAGCATTTGTCAATTTTGTAACCACAATCACGCAAAAATTATGTAACATTTTTCTCCTTAAGATTTACAAATTCTTGCAGAAAAGATTTTGATTATCCCTCCCCCCCTCGTTTTCAGTACCATCACGACAGTATGAAAGTTATTGTAATGTTAAATGCATCACCAAAGCCAGTATTTTACTGACGTGTGTGAAATTATTAAAGATAACATCTGTACTCAGTTGTAAGTAGAGTCCAACAGTAAACACGATAGACCCTGACCTAGTGTTGCATAATGCACCAACAGGTCAAGGTCAGCTTTGTTCTACTCCATTGACCCACCAGATCTACCTGTATATTATGTGATTACAGGTGATATGAGTATATGCTCTACCTGCCTAGGGGTAAGGGAAGGAATTTGTTCCATGGCTGTAACTTGCCTATGGGATAATAGTACAACCCTAATCCTAAGTAATGTCGATGGAAATCAGGCCCACTGTCAGCCCGGACATAGGGAAGAAAGTACATCAACTATGCTTAAAGGGATATAAAAAAAACCTTCAAAAATTTGATAAATAAAAAATCAAAGCAACCCTACAAAATTTATAATTTTGCATTATTGTTTTTGTCACACAAAAACTTACAGATACACGGGAGGACAGGGGAAACCCACACTAATACACACTTTTGGAAAAACAGGGTGCCACTTGTAAGTTCTAACCAGCCATATATGTTGGGATGGAGCTAGGAAGTGTCAACAAATCTGCCTGCCTCCAGTGCTGGTATGATTGATTCTCACAGAAAATAATTTGATAATTTCCATACATTTGTCATAAGTCTAAACTTGTTTTATTAAGTTTTTATCATCTATCATGTTTTATTTTCACACAGAGGATTCTAAGCCAAAATTCCTTGCGATTGTTTACCCTCCATTGTTGAGATTTGTATGATTTTCTTCACGGTGTGAATATGTCACTAATTTTATCTACAAAATTGTTGCCAGTTTAGTATATGAGGCAGGTTAGGTTAATGATGAAAAGTTGATGACATACACTACATTAGGAAAGACATGGGGATTTTCAAAAACTTTGTAAACAAGTTATTTGTATGTGTGCAGTTTCATAGTTCCATAGTACTACTAGCTAGTGTTTTATTTCATATCAGACACAATTTTCTTGGGTCAGAAGTTGTCACTAGGAAAAGTTAGATGCTTGTTTCTCCACTACTGATCAAGCATAACAGGATACTGTTCAGTTTGTTGACAGATAACTCTAAAGATACATCTGTCAAATGATAGTAAATGCAGGACAGGTTCATCATAAAAATGAGCTAGAGCATAGTTATGTAAATGTGACACCAACTGGTCATAAGGATATACTAGTACAGGCATGGGCAACTTTCTGGAGGGCACTGGCTGGATAAGTGATTTTTAAAGCCACACCCTAAGATGTAAGTTAACAGATAAAACCAAGTCACAGGCCAGATCTGGCCAGTTGCAATATTTTTCTAACCTCTTTACTATTAGCATCAAGGATTAAACATAATTGTTGGAGAAAAATTTCAATCATGTTTAAAAAATACATATACATGTAACCAATTAATAGAGTTCATTTTTTATATCATATCTGTAAAATTTCCTCCCAATTGATTGAAGCATTTTAGGAGTTATTGGTCTTTAAATCTCAGAATGTTCACCGTGTTTCTTATAGAGGGTGCTGACCAACACTTTGGGTATTGCATATTAGAATAAACATTGTCCACAAATTTCACCTCCTTCATAATTCTATTAT
Source organism: Sinohyriopsis cumingii (assembly GCA_028554795.2). NCBI lineage: Eukaryota > Metazoa > Mollusca > Bivalvia > Unionida > Unionidae > Sinohyriopsis > Sinohyriopsis cumingii. The sequence continues at coordinate 1,442,131 of JAPYKE020000103.1, read as the reverse complement.
TAAGAAATTAGCAAGTATTGCATATTAGAATAAACATTGTCCACAAATTTCACCTCCTTCATAATTCTATTATTAAGAAATTAGCAATGTCAGTGAACATTATCCACAAATTTCATGTACTTCATATTACTTTTTATCATTACGAGAAAGAGGTTGGTTATGTGAAATTAAGTATGGTATATTGTACTGTGAAGGATGTATGATGATACAAGTTAACCATGTTGAATGACACAGTTTGCCATTGACCAATATGTCGACCTGTTTGTGAAGTGTGATCAGTCTCTTAGATTGTATGCATACTGACACTAATAAAATAAATAAAAGAAACAAATTGTTACCAGTATTTATTTTTGGGGGAGGGGTTGTGTAAATGAATTTACATATTAAAATTTATTTTTGTTTAGTCCTTCACTGTTATTTTGCAGATTTTGATTGATAAAAGTGGATCTTGTATGGATTTGTTTAAATTAAGTATAGAGAAGATTGATTTATCAATACAAAATACTTATGCATGTCCTATTTCACACCCATCTCCAAAGTTAGTAAATATAATATGAAGAAAGTGAGTAAATGCAAAATTATAGAAGTAGTCAGAGGAATGTAGACATTAGAAAAGTATATATGCCTATCATTATCATCAGCGAGAGGTGATGGTGTAACCTAGCAGAAGATAACTGGAGTTCATTAAGTTATTCTCTGAATGCTTGGAGAGTTATCATGGCAAGGTTATGTGATAATTAAATTTTGGCCTACTGTTCATTCCTGATTGCCAGATTAGCTGCAACTTATAAATCTGCATAATAGCTTCAAATTTAATGAGGTCAACCTTAATATAGTCATAACAAGACTGGATTTTCACTTCCAGCTTAAATCCTGAATGTGGCTTTGATAATTTTGCAAAGTTTTGGAAGGGAAAATAAATGTTAAAGTTTCATATATTAACAAAATCAAGAGGTGTGGTGATTCCGATATTTTATGGATTGTTATGGGCGTGTTACTTATGTTGGGCTTTAATCCTGTAAGCCCAGGGTCACAGTCTGGAGTGGGGAAATAATGCACACGGGGATTTGCCATGGTTGTCAAAGTCAAATTACAATATGATTAATAAAATGGCATGAAAGGTCAGCTCATTGAATAAGAACACAGTAAGTTAATGTGGACCAGACCTGTATTTGATTTTGCAAAGTTTCCAGACTGGTCTGGTGTTGCTTGCTGCTATATGATACCAGGTTACGTTATATGCTATAATCTTTGTATTGTTTTCTGTCTGTTTTGGCAAGACATTGTGCTGTGTGTTATACTTGTTGACTCATGTAATACAGTTGATGGGTGTGTAGGTACTATACAGGTGCTGTACCTTGCTTGGATAAGGGTGTGATCTGAACTATTTGATTTCATGGCAGCATATGAATGTAGCAGGTGACTCACTTTTTACCAGCTGTGCTAGGTTAATTGAATGAAAGTCTACACTACAAATGCTGAGCAACATTGAGCAATTTTTAAAAAAATAATACTGGTAGTCTTTTTATGGTCCTTACCCCTGCTACATGAAGTTCTGACTTGACTCTAAGCAAAGTGTATGATGTGTTCAAAGTAAACAAAATGCAAAGGTACCTATAGACTATAAGCAGTGCATATTTATTTATATATGCATATCTCTCGCAGAAGTACATAATTAATAGGGGCCCCGAGTGGCCGAGTGGTCTAAAGCGCTCTTCGTTACGGATCACTGCCATCTCACCTCTGTCTGCGGCGGTTCGAGTCTAAGATTCAGCCAATGTGGGCATGTGAGAAAGCTTGCCAGTAGCTTCTCGTGGGTTGGTGGTTCTTTCCGGGGTTTTCCGGGTTCTTCCTCCACCATTAATACTGGCCGCCATGTATAGCCTATCGTGCTGAAAAATGGCGTTAAACCCAACAACAACAACAACAACATAATTAATAGGGGCCCCAAGTGGTCGAATGGTCTAAAGCACTCACCATTCCAGATCAGTGCCATCTTACCTCTGTCTGTGTGTGTTTGAGTTCAAGGCTCGGCTAGCATGGGTATGTGGGAAAGCCTGCCAGTAGCTTCTCATGGGTCGGTGGTTCTTCCCTGGGTTTTCCAGGGTTCTTCCTCCACCAGTTATACTGGCCGCCATGTATAGCCTATCTTGTGCTGAAAAGTGCCGTTAAACCCTAGAACAACAACAACATAATTAATAATGTCTTATTTGGTTCCTTCTTATATTGCATGGATTATTTTTTACATGCTGTGGTTTGCTTATTGTATGTGGTAGTTTTAACATTATGTGAGGTGGTTATATCATTATGTAAGGTGGTTATATCATTATGTGAGGTGGTTATATCATTATGTAAGGTGGTTTCATCATTATGTGAGGTGGTTTCATCATTATGTGAGGTGGTTATATCATTATGTAAGGTGGTTATATCATTATGTGAGGTGGTTACATCATTATGTGAGGTGGTTTCATCATTATGTGAGGTGGTTTCATCATTATGTGAGGTGGTTTCATCATTATGTGAGGTGGTTATATCATTATGTAAGGTGGTTTCATCATTATGTGAGGTGGTTACATTATGTGAGGTGGTTTCATCATTATGTGAGGTGGTTTCATCATTATGTGAGGTGGTTATATCATTATGTAAGGTGGTTTCATCATTATGTGAGGTGGTTATATCATTATGTGAGGTGGTTTCATTATGTGAGGTCCTTTCATCAATATATGAGGTGGTTTTATCATTATGTGAGGTGCTTTCATCAATATGTGAGGTGGTTTCATTAATATATCCTGTACTTTTAACATTACATGCGGTGGTTTTGCCATTATATGCATTAGTGTTGTTTCTGTATATGGTGGTTTCCACAAATATATATGGTGCTGTCTCCATTATATTTGGTGCATTTTTTTAATATATATTCGGTCCTTTTCCTCTGTTTTCTGTGGTTGTGTCTTTATATGCGGTACTTACATCTTTATGTACCATGGTTTAATCAGTATATACAGTGCTTATTTCATTATATGATGTTATTAAGATGACATTGATGATAGTTGCAAACAGCTTAACATGTACACCAGTGTTAAAGTGCTTCCATAATTTACAATTGTACTTTTACAAGTTTTTTGAAAGATACAAAAGGAAAATGCAGTGCATCCTTGAAAGTTTGAACTAGTAATCATATGGGTAATTTTTCCAGAGAGAATAATGCCAGAAACTATTGGTAAACTCTTGAGGTATGATATGATCTCAGTGGGTGTTACAAACAAAAGTGACATGTGACTTTGTGTATAGTGTGCATTAGTTTTTGATCAAGTCAACCTGTCAGAGTGAAGCAGGTTTGTTTAATTAAATCTCATCTACTTTCAAAATTCAATTAACATCAACTTATTTCATCAAGAAATTGTCTTGAATGTTAGCTACTGCCTATGGTGCTAAATATGATGACATTCGATATCAGTGTATTATTAGACCTTGACTTCACGTACTATCGCACATGACGTTCAGAGTTGGGGGGAGGGATCAGAGTCAGCAAACAAATAAGTATTTCATTAACTCACGTGTAGCTCAGTGCTGATGTTGAGAGATTGGAGTAAACAATTATTTTAACAATTAATATTTCTTGAAAATCTTCACAGCCAGTATCCAGTGCATTTATGATAAAAGTTCAGAATGTGGTTGTCATATTGATAATGTTTCAGGAAAGGAGAAGAGCATAATAAAATAAGAGATGCTGAGAGCAAAGACACTTCACGCTACACCTGGCGCAGTCAAATGAATGGTATGAGGTACAGCTTCATTGTCAGTAAAATGCAATTTTAAAATCTTGCTGTAACTGCAGCCTTTCCATCAGTCAGATATGATCACCAATAGTTACGATTCCCTTACTGGCTCATTCAGCATTGGACAGTCCAAAAACCATTTCTGCATCAATTCTTTTTGCTGAAAATCGGAGCATCCCAAGGCCTCATCTCTTCCAATGCATCTTTCAAACTTTAATCTGGCAGTCATTTTTCCAATCTACTCATCCATCATACAAACGAAGTAAGTGCCTCAAAGACTATAAAATGGAGTCTAAATGCTTTGCCTCTTTTGAATCTGTTTGAAATGACACTATTGCATATAATGTCAAAGCAACCAGAAATAATAATGAAACCAACAAATATATTAGTAAAATCACTGCATATAAATACAAATGGATCCAATATAATTAGAAAACACCACATAAGATGGTAATGTTGCTCAGTAGACCTCTTTAATGTTGAGATGCAAACATAATAAAGGGATCTAACTCTTCTGTTATGTACATACATACAAGTAATGGGATACTTTTTTTTACTTTGTTGGACAAATATGTGCCTATTAGAATGAGACTGAGTATCTTAACATTTATCAATATAATAATGTTAAGCACATAATGTGGGTGTGATGTTAGAATAGAAATATACTTGTAAGTTGTCAGGATTTACAGTCTAACTGATGTAAAATAAATTAAGTTTGTTGTTGTTGTAGGGTTTAACGCCATTTTTCAGCATACGATAGGCCATACATGGTGGCCAGTATTAACGGTGGAGGAAGAACCCGGGAAAATCCCAGAAAGAACCACTGACCCACAAGAAGCTACTGGCAAGCTTTCTCACATACCCACATTAGCTGAATCTGAGACTCAAATCAAGTTTGATATACCTTTCTGTATGTGTGGTCTCAAGGCCTGCTTAAGCTTCATGTAACATCAGTGATGTTTCGCTAATTGGATGATAATAATAATGATGATAATAATAACGATGATGATGATGGCATGGGGGAGGAAAGCCACTCAAATCCTCACATGGTAAATATAGAATGTCAATGAAGTGCTGTCATTAACTGGCCTCTACCATCATAGTACATGTCAGTGAAGTGCTGTCATTAACTGGCCTCTACCATCGTAGTACATGTTAATGAAGTGCTGTCATTAACTGGCCTCTACCATCATAGTACATGTCAGTGAAGTGCTGTCATTACTGGCCTCTACCATCATAGTACATGTCAGTGAAGTGCTGTCATTAACTGGCCTCTACCATCGTAGTACATGTTAATGAAGTGCTGTCAGTAACTGGCCTCTACCATCATAGTACATGTCAGTGAAGTGCTGTCATTACTGGCCTCTACCATCATATTACTTGTGTACTCATGTAGAGAACTGTCAGTGTAAATATACTTTTTAGTAATGCAGACAATCATTTGAGTATGATGGTGTACAGAAGTGCTGTCAGGATATGCTCTCTACCATCTGAGTGAACATATATAAAGCATATGACATGTTTGGTTGAAATTGTACACAAAATACATTTGAGATGGCATATAAACCCAAATTGTACACAAAATACATTTGAGATGGCATATAAACCCAAATTGTACACAAAATACATTTGAGATGGCATATAAACCCAAATTGTACACAAAATACATTTGAAATGGCACATAAACCCAAATTGTACACAAAATACATTTGAAATGGCATATAAACCCAAATTGTACACAAAATACATTTGAAATGGCATATAAACCCAAATTGCAAATAAAATTTGCATCAAGAAAGCCATGCTTCCAAGGCATCATATTTGTATTGTTAGAGGTTATTACAGATGTTGTGCTGAAATAATGAGAGAACTAATAAACTTGTGAGCTGTGACCAAAGGACAACAAATTCCTTTTGTTTTTAAAATGTACCCAGAAGAAAGAAAACATTTGGTGAAACTTCAGAGAAAACGGGTCACCTTTAAAGCACCAATTGTTCTATAAAAATACTAATTAAAAACAAAAAATTCTTCAGTTATAAGAAAAAGACATATGTTTGGTCCTCCAAAGTTGTCCTTTAATGGTAACTTGATATGCACCCTTCATTAAAGAAAGCCAACTACAATCTTCAATAAAAACAAATAACCTTTCATCAAAGGAAGTCAGTCCCAAACTTAAATAAAAGCAATGGAATCTGATAAATTGTTTCATTTTCCAAAGTGACTGGAAAATGTTTATTGTGCCATGAAAGTTTCATTTTTGCAGGAAAAAATTATGCTTAAGTTAGCTACTAACGAAATTAAATTTCCAATCTTCTGAAACCATATATATGTGGCCATCAGGTTTATTGATGATGGGGTGTCTTGCAAAGATGTTTAGTAAACTTTTTAAGTTTCCATTTCCCTATCATTAACCTCATTCCCTGGATATCCTCGGTTGGATGATAATGTCTCCAGCTGACCAAAATCTAGGCCAATTTAAGTACATGTACATGTAGTAAACTCCTAAAGCCATGTGCTGCTGGCAACAATTGTAGTGAATTGTTAAGTGACAATTGGATACAGATCAAGACGAGGACTCCCATTTATTTAATAAATATGTGTTATTTGTGTTTTCTAATGGGATGTGAGTCATACATGAAGTTTATAACATGCGATCTATATGCGAATTCATGGATTTATTCTATACAAGTACAGTACTTTAGAAATTACAGATTGTACTACACAAATCTAAGTTGTCAATATACATGTGTTTTTCAGACTAAGTTTGTATTCAGTTAATGAAAAGCACATATTTTTGCGCCCACTTTTATTCTCCCCCTCCTCAGCCATTTTTTAGGTAAATGCATCATTTTCTTCAGCTAACTGACTTGGATGGTTATAACATGGTTTAGTTTATAACATGGTCGGGTTCTAGGGTCATACAACTACTGTACACTAAAGTATCATTATTGTTCTAAAATTGTATTCAGTTTTGTTCTAGTTTGCGACATTGGTGGTGCTTGCTTCTCATGATGCATTCAGTTTTTCTCATGGAAATACATATGTTGTCTGGAATGGGAATTTATGTGCAGAAAAGGAATGCGTATCTTCCTGATAGTGTCCTGTCTTCACAGAGCTACATGTGGACTGGACAGAAAATGTATGTGCCAAAAAGGAATGTGGATGTTCCTGCCAATATACTGTCTTCACACATCTATATATAGACTGGGATAGAATTGTAGAAAAGGAATGTGGATGGGAAACTTAACATAATTCCTGATCTTGATGCCATAGGTATTGACTTTGTACATCTCCATTTGGACTGACATCTCGATTTGGACTGGAATGAAATTAAAGAGTAGATGAATGTGGATAGGAAAACTTTACATAATACCTAGTCTTAATGTCTTCATATATCCAAATGTAACTGACGTTAAACTTTAGATTTTGAATAAGAAATCTTGTCATTATCAGTATACAATGTTATGTTCCAATACCCTTTGGAGACAAGCCCTCGTTCATAACTTGGAAACATTAGCAACCATGCAACTATCCCACTCATTCAGAAATAGAAATTGTTCAATGTCCCACCCATTAACCATAAAGTGTCTTTTATATATATATATATATATATATATATATATATATATATATATATATATATATATATATCAATAAAGTCCTTCCATTTTTTGAGGTAATCATATTTAGTTTGCTTGTTGTGAAACACCATTCTAAGCTCATTTCCTGTGTTTGACATGCATACTATTTAGAGCTCAGTTCCTGTTTGGTGTCAAACATACCCTTTACAGCTCAGTCTCTGCTTGTTGTTACACCCCCACCTTTAGAGCTCAGTTCTAGCTTCTTGTCTCACACCCCCATCCTTTAGACCTCAGTTCCTGCCATTTTGTAATACACCCTTTAGAGCTCAGTTCCTGCTTCTTGTCACAAACATCCTTTAGAGCTCAGTTCCTGGGACTTAACTTAGAAACCATTGAGATCTTCTCCCTGTAACTGTATATACACCTAAAACATCCACATCACTTGTGCAGCCAGCATCTATTTTTGGGTCTTGTCTTACACTGTGAAGACTTGCACTTAGCTCATGCCTTAGAAACTGCACATAACCCAACCCTAAAAGTACTGTCATCTGTCTGGGAATTCACTTATTGGGACCAGATGAAAAGTTGTATGCTGAAGATGAAGAAGGCAAGGCATTGGTGTTACATGGAACTCTCTTCTTTGTCTATTGAAAATTATGCTTACATCATTTGCTCCCTGATTGTCCTAAAACTACATTCCTGTATTAATCATCTTACAACATTAACCTTATCTTATCTCGCTGCAGTCAGGGGCCTCAGGTGGCTGAGTGGTCTCACCTTGAACAGTCATGGCCATTTCATGTCTATTCCCGTAGGTTCAACTATGGCTCTGCCTATGTGGGTATATGAGAAAGTTTGCCAGTAGCTGGGTTTCTAGGTTTCCTCCTCATTGGTGTTAAACCCAAAATAGCAAAACCATCTCCACACAGTCATTAACTGACCAATCTACCTACATTGTATCTATCTTTATCTGTGATACCATTTATTCAAAACAGTACATTTGAAACCATTAGGATACTGTGTATTGTTGATGATAGGGATCTGTAGGCTGTATAGTCAGTAGGTAACAACAGTCATCTGATGACTGAACATCAATTGGCTAGAAGGGTTAAAATGTATTTCCAGTTGTTTTTTTCTGGTAGCATATCTGTATTTTTCATCAAAACGTGTGTGCCAAAGTAATTTTTAGTAATTATGCAGCCTTGCCTGAAATTTCTGTATGCTCCAGGCCAAAACAGTGCATTGTACTTGTGTTTGATAAGTCAAGGTATTTCAGATTTAATACCCAATGCAGTAAAGATTCTGAATACTATCACTGGGAAGATCATTAGGCTGCAAATTTTGTAGCTGAATTGTGCTGCCATCAGCAATTTTCCCATGCTGGCAGTGAAGAAATCTGTTCTGATTATCTTATGTGTTTGGAACTGGCAAGAGTCAGAAACAGTACGTGAATTATTTTTAGCTTTGTTCTTGCTTTCCTTTACCTGTGCTGATTCTGCTTGACATGTGTATTACCGTACAGAACTTTTCCACATGTGCATGCATTTTAAACCTGAGTTGGTAGAGAATAGGATTTGTAATACAAGGGATTTGGTTCAAGACCCATACAGGATAATCTAGGTCAACTACCTTTTGTGTCCTTGCAAGTCACTTGCTGTATGTTCCATTTTCTTGGCATGATGTCTCAAACTGCTGAAGGTGCTGTTAAAAGCCAACCAACCAATCAACAACCAATATTCTCTATTGATTGTTTTTTTTTTCCTCACTAGGTTGTTAATGGCACTTAAATGTCTGTATTTTGCTTTAACATTCTGATGAACATTTAAGAGAGTATGTCATATACCTACTGTATATTCTATATGCTAAGTGTTGCAACATAATGTATGTATGTTTACTGGATATATACCTACTTTATATTCTGTATGGTCAGTGATACAACATAATGTACATACATTTACTGGGTAAAGCCTGGGTCAGACTCTGTAAACATAGATCTGCAGTGACATTTTGTAAAGATGATGTGTAGGTGTCTATTTCCATTTAACAGTGTGGAATTTGATCTACAAGTTCTAACCATCTAATTATGGCAGTCAGTATGGGGTCAGTTGGCAAAGTTGGATTCCATTTTACACCACAGCCTAGCAGATCTAACTGATAACCAAGGGTTGCTCTTCCTGGTGTTGTTATGGTTCCTGGAAGTCAGTTATTCATTTAGATCATCACTACTGCATGGGCTAGAACCAAGGGGGGATAATGCAATTCATCCTGATCATTATGCTGGTGGTTGCCCCCCACCCCACCCCACCCCCATTATCTACAAGAGTTGACATTTAACATTATATACTATACTGTAGCTTCCTTGGCTATCAACACCCTCAGCACTTAGATAAAACCATGTGCTCTTAAGGTGTGATATGTAGGTACACAGTCATTGTATTGCATACAGGTGAGAAGGATAGACAGTGTCTTCATAACAAATTTTGTTTTTATTTTCTGTACACTTCATACTTGTTTAATCAGTGTTAAGGTATGTGGACATTTTTGGACAAGATCAGCCTCAATGTGTGATCCAGTACAATCCAGATTGAATGATGCATATTGCGATGTCACAATGAAAGTTACACATATATAAACAAGTTCATACTACCCTGTATTGTGATGATCAGATTCAACATGCTCATTTCTTGATGACAGTTAAGGTGCAGAGCATTCAATAATCACTATTGAATAGACTTCCTTAAACAAAATTCATATTAAATTTTAAAATAACAATTTTTATTAAATTTAAGATGAGTAAATGCGCATACACGACATGTATGACTTCTTAACTATAGGCTGGAAATACTAATACAAAACACTTACACTGATGCAAATTTTTATATGGATGTGTACCCATATATACCAGTATATATTAATATGTTGTTTCACCATGTATAAACACTGATGTAATAGCTGTTTGCCTGCGCTGGTTTTCTTGTGTGCTTTGTATCAGGCACTTAAGCCAATTGTTTTGAATAGCTGACATAAAACCTTGGCAAATAGTGACCAGTTGTTTTGAATAGCTGACACATAATACTATGGTACCATCTGATTAAAATCATATCTCCACTGTCCTACATGAAGGTCTGACAGTGATCACTTAGGGAGCCTGTTCTGGTGACCTAAATTATTACTTTAGTCGCTAATTTTATTAGCCAGTCAGATGAAGTCTTATATCTTTGCGTTTGAGAGACTGAACAGTGTTGCTGAAGAGCATCAGTGTTTGCCAAACGATGTGATTCACTAATAGCTGCCAACCCTCATGATTTTGGCATGAATTTCATGACTTTTTCAGTGATTCATGAATTCATGCCACATGCCAAAAAATCACGAATTCCCTAATTCTCATTTATTTAAAATCTTTAATAAAATAATCGATTTCCTGTTAAGCGCTAGTCCTTATATCGGCAATTGCCGAAATGGTCAGGTACTGTTAGTTGCGATATTAGTGGAACTATAGCTGATTGGTACAGTTGGCCCGGTAGCAGGCATTTTAGTGTATTTTAAACTATGTGCATAAAAGTAGTTTTGCAAATGACTTTGAGAGAAACTGGGGCCTAACTGGAATTTTGCTATGCGCATGTGCTGCAAACACTGACTTGAATTACCATTTGGCACCGCATTTTGAAAATGTCTTCACCAACAAGGAAAAAGAAATGTGTTGCACAAAAAGTGAAGTTTAGTTTGGAATATACCAAAAATTGGCCACGCATTCTGCCATCAAACACTGATATACATCATGATTTTTGCACGCAGTGTACCACAAAGTTTAACATTGGGCATGGTGGCAGAGACGATGTGAGGAAGCACATTGATAGTAAAAAACACGTAGAGGTTGTAAAAATTAAGAACTCGCAGCAGATTTCAGCTCTCAACAGAAGACCTGCAAGCTACCAATGCTGAAGCAGTGTTTTGTTGAACACAGTCTACCTTTATTAGCTGGAGACCAATGCTAAACATTTGTTCTGACATATATTTCTGCACTCGAAGATCGCTTCACGAATTCATGTCAAAATTCACTAATTTTTATCTTTATTTTCACTATTTGTGAGCATGGAGGGTTGGCAGCTATGTTCACTTTTTAAAAAAATTAAAGCTGCATTTCAGTTGGCTAATTCATTGGTCACCACATCATGACCCCTTAAGCAGTCATTGTCAGATCTTCACAAAGGACAGTGAAGATTGATTTTAATCAGATTGTACCATGGCAAAATGTCACAAGTTGTTTTCAGTAGCTGACATATAATACCCTGGAACTTGGACAAGTTGTTTTGAATAGCTGATGCATAATACCCTGGAACTTTGACAAGTTGTTTTGAATAGCTGACACATAATACCCTGTAACCTGGACAAGTTGTTTTCAAAAGTTGACACATAATACTCTGGCAGAAAGTGACCAGTTGTTTTAAATAGCTGACACATCATACTATTGCAAAAAGAGACCAGTTGTTTTGAATAGCTGGCCCATAATACCATGGCAGAAAGTGATCAGTTGTTTTGAATAGCTGAAACATAATACCATGGCAGAAAGTGATCAGTTGTTTTGTATAGCCGAAGTATAATACCATGGAACTTCAAGTTGTTTTTGAATAGCTGACCCATAGTACCATGGCAAAAGAGACTGACATATTCTGTATTCTCATGACACAGGATGGCGAGATTATATTAACAGCTTAAAGGTGCATCATTTAGTAATTGATGAAGACTAGTAATTGTAATTACCTCCCCTACCACAACCCCTTCTTCCACTATTACCGATGTAGTGAGTTTGGGCATGTATTAAAACATAACTAATTCTCCTAGAAAATCCCAAAAAATTAATGCGGTTTAGAAATTTACAGTTACATATATGTAACAATTATACAGAAAAGGCGTAGCTTTCAAGTTGCCACTCTTGTAATGCAGATCACTGGAAATATGTCAGAGGTCAGCTTTAAATACTTAACAGACGCTACTGACATTAAGCAGCATGTATGGAAATATCAGCTAAACTTTTATCATAAATGAAACAATCATTTTAAAATATGCAGTTTATTTTGTGATTTATGGATTAGTATGAAAACCAAACTATACTAAGATACATGTTTAGCATGCAGTATTATCTTTTTGCAGAGTTATGGGTCCTGATTTTGGACTTCCTCCATTTCCTTTTTGCACAATAATTCCATTAATTCCTATTGGATTTCAAGTGCATTTGGATTGCATCTTCATGTTGATGACAGCTTGTCAAATTTTAATTTTTCAACATTCATTCTGCATCATTATTTGGTGGAGTTGTGGTCCCAAATTGTGGGACCCATGGGCTATTGTTGTTCTATGTTGATAACTTGAGCCAGATTGTATTACTCAGCTTCCTATATGATCATTTAGTATAGTTATGGACCCAGAATGTTGGACCACATTTTTTTAGTATTTAGCATCATAAATGGTATTTCCCTTTACTCACTGACAAATATTGCCATTTTCAACTGTTACATTGTTTTACAAACTACACTCCAGTAATTTTAATAAAATGGTGAGGGTGACATCAAATCCTATAATTTGATTTCCATCATAAATGATTTTCATTTAATTGCATCATAATTTTTTCCTCACTACTGTATCCAAAAGCAAGTTTCGACATGAATACATCTGAAAACTTCATAATTGTTTGGCCTTGTACATAGTAGATGTACAGGAAGTATACAGAGGGTAAGTTTACTCAGATGTATACATGTATATTGAGTGGGTTTGTAATTAAATCAATAATAATAATGTAACAATTGTAAATTTTCAGTCAGATATATTACATTCTCAGTAATCAAGACTTGACAAAGTAAAGAAAGTTACCTTTTAAAGTCCCAATATTAGTCCATAAATTCTTTCTATTACTGGTTTATTGTGTATTTGAAATAATAGGTAGGCTGTGATATTGTACACTATGTGATGAAATTCTGTTTAGTAGGTCATACTTTGTTTTTAATCTTTTCCTTGTCCCACAATGAAAACTGTTCCATTGTATAATTAAAGAATAAGAGAGAAGAAGAGGGCGATAAATGGTACCATTGGGTAAGTACAAAAGAGACTTCATAATGGATGAACTCTTAGGACAAAACTAGATTCTGCTTTCAATTTGTTTCTTTTCCCTTTTTTCAAGTTTTCTCAGATATTTAAATGAAGGTTTCATATTTATGGAGGGTATAAATGGAAACATCAAGACTTGGGTTGCATAAGAAAGTAGTTACTGACAGAATATTTAATAAGAGATATTTTGATAGTTGTTTTGTAAATTATCAAGTAGTAATTAACCTTCTAATTGGGTTTTCATGTATTATGCTTATTCACTAATTTGGCTGAAAAAATGAAGAGAATTTAAACTTTATTTAATTATATAGCATCAAAATTTTCTGAACATGAGTGTAAAAAGAGTGTTGTGTTTTGTGTATTATCTGTTTGGTGTTTACCAATCCTGAATTTATATATCTATTATTAGACTGTTAAGCAAGACTTGTCAAGAAGTTTAAAAGATGTTTATTTTGCTGTAAGTGTGTATCACGATACACTTTACCATCATTACTTTAATCAAAACAACAGATGCAGATATTTTTAGGTAAGATAATGTAGGGTATAATTCTGCCTTGATCGGTGAGTATGTTTATTGATCAGTTGGAGTCGGCATCTTGGCCTATAGTAAATGTAATCTTCCAGTTTTCACATTTCTTTAATGTCAACTTGGTGTTAAACTTTTCACAAGCAGAATCTTGTTGTCCTAAGAGTTTGCAAGATACAGCATTGTTGTCAGTTGTTGTTCAATTTGTTCAACTAATAGTTTGCTAATTACCAGTGTAGCCAGTCATTAATGTGTCATGTTCTTGTGTAATTAGTTGCATGAACTTCATCTATGTGGAAAGTTATGCCATTTCTTTTATTGCAGAAGGTAATATTATGGCAACTGTTTTTTGGATGTCTTAGCCTTAGATATTTTCTAGTTGTTACGTTGTTTTTTGTTTTTATTAGCATGAATGATTTTATTTAAAAAACAGCCAATATTCCTTAATTATTTCTGAGTTTGGGATCCATAGATAGCATAGTATCAAAATAGAAAGTTATCTTTGTGTCCCAAAATTCTGCTTGTAACTTTGCTGTCTGTCTGCAATTGGACCAGACATGTGAATGACTATATACAATTGAGTGTATGGAGAGGAAGTATTATGGAGGTGGTGGGATATCATGTGAATGATTTTATATATTTGAGTGTATCGAGGGGGAGGGTTATCATGTAATTGATTTTATACAACTGAGTTGTGTAGAGGGTGGGAGGGTTTTCAAGATATCTACATGTACTTTACCTTCATTAGATGGCAGTGAGCCACAGATTGTCAGACACAACTAGCTTAACCTGATGATAGCCAGATTCCTCACCACCTCCATATTGGCCCTAATCCAAATACATAGCTTTAAGTAGTTATCAAGAGAAAGGGTTGGGGTAGGTAATAACTGATTGTTGTTGACAGTTTGTAAAATTAGACTCATGGATACACAGCCATTGGCATCATTTTGTCTGATGCTGTACTTGTCTCATTATTACAAGTAACTCATTGTATTCATTATTTATAGAGAGGAATTTGTATTTACAAAATTATCATATTCACTAACTGACAAACTGTAATTCATTTTACATTTCATTACAGTACAAGTTTTGTTAGGACAATTAGGGAGTCTTTCCCATTAGAGATAATGAACACCATATGTACTTTGGTTGAAACAGTTAATTAATTTGCTGTATCAGTACTAAAGGTGGAGAATCAATTCAGTATTTACCTTATAAAAGTTGTTTTTTTCAGTCTTCAAAAGCAATGAATAATTATTAGTCTTTGCCTCTCCACTATTTTCATGGATTATAATTTATTACATACCTATTTACTCTTGCATGCTTTATCTGGCATTCAGTACTGCTTGTTCAGTCCGTTTTTCTGTATCACACACCCAGATTCGAACTTTTATAAATTCCAGCTCGTTTTGAATTTTATTCATACAGCAAAACTAAAAATATTTAGATAGTGTAATAAAGAGGGTAATTTTGTAATAAATTTATTCAAAACATGCATTTATGTTTTGTACAGAGTCGTGGGAAAGAACTTATTTAATATGGCTTTTGAATATGTTGAGACCTGATGGCCTTAATATATCCCAATATGTCAAACCCCATAACATATCCCTATACCATATCAAACCCATTAACGTATCCCTATACCATATCAAACCTCTTAATGTATCCCTATGCCATATCAAACCCCTTAACGTATCCTATACCATATCAAACCCCTTAACGTATCCCTATGCCATATCAAACCCCTTAATTTATCCCTATACCATATCAAACCCCTTAACGTATCCCTATACTATATCAAACCCTTAACATATCCGTATACCATATCAAAACCCTTAATGTATCCCAATACCATATCAAACCCTTAACGTATCCCTTATACCATATCAGACCCCTTAATGTATCCCTAAACAGTATTATACCCTTAACATATCCCTATACCATATCAGACCCATAACTTATCCCTGTACTATATCAAACCCATAACTTATCCCTATACCATATCAAACCCTTAGTATATACCTATTATCAAACCCGTAACATATTCCTATACCATATCAAACCCTTAACGTATCCCTATACCATATCAAGCCCCTTCTTTCTGCTGATTGAGAAGAAAACACGTTTGCAGTTTTGTCTGTGTATCATGGCTTATGTATTACATGACAGAGGCATATCGTTTCACCAGTAATATATACATGTAGTTATGATGGATGTTCTTACTCCATGGTTCCAATCATCATGTGGATTCATTACAACTCACGTCTTGATTCTACTTTTGATGACTGTTTTATTTATATATGCTGGTCATAGACCAGAAGACCCTATGCGATAGACTTTTGTCTTTGTTGAATGTCCATTGCCAGTCTTTTCCATCAATCTGTTTTTCCAATAGCACAAGTTTGTTACCGCTGCTTCTCCTAAGCACCTTTGAGGATTGCCATACAACTTTACACCCATATTTATCCCATGGGTTAGTTAGTCCTAGATGACAGTAGTGCTTCGTGAACATGAACGATGGCTGTCGCAGTGCCCAACTAGAAGACCTTGTTTTTGCCATTGCTTTTTAGTAGATGATCATATCAGCATGGGTTTTCATAAAGACTCCTTATAATGCCTAATTGGTCCTGAATGAAAATAATACCTATCTGATGCCCATTACAGTTACCATGACAGGCATCTTGAAAATCTTGTTACTTTGCTATTCCTCCTGAACAGAAAGTCATTGACATGGGGTTTTCACAAGAAAACTTCATGTGATGTCTGAGTTGTCCTAAATGAAAATGGTACTATTCAAATGTCTAATAGTGACCCCAAAGCTGCCATCTTGAAACTCATTGCTACTCATCATAAATAGATAGTCATATCAACAATGCGTTTTCACTGAAAGACTTGTGATGTTTAGTTGGTCCTAAATGCAACTGGTGCTAATCTGACATCCAGTATGGCTGCCATAGTCCATTTTCCAAAGGTGTGATTATATTGAATGGCCGGGCAGAAGTTTACTGATTCTTTTTAACTTCAAGTTTGTGCTAGCATGAATGTGCAATGTGAATGGCAGAATGAAGTGAAGGATGACATAGAGCTTCTTACCAAATGGAGGCCAGAATCCAGACGGAGACCAATATTCAAATGGAGGACAGTATCCAAACGGAGGCCAGTATCCAGATGGAGACCAATGTCCAAATGGAAGCCAGTATCCATATGAAGACCAATATCCAAATGGAGGCCAGTATCCATATGGACGCCAGTATCCAAATGGAGGACAATAATTCTAAAATAATGTTTGAAACTGGATTAAATACATTACCAAGAAAGTATCCAAAATTTTGTTGTAAAGTTTCATTAATATCTACTGTTACATGACATATCAGTGCAACACAACGCCGAGTCAGGACTTATGTAATATTTCTGGAAATATTGGGACAAAATATAATTTTATGTTAGAAATAATAATCTGAACTTTAGGACATCAATTCTTGTGACATGCCGATTCACCAGATCATATGATGCATTTTGGAGCCGATACCCATGTTACAGTACCTGTGAAACATGGAATTCTACAAACTAACCATAAAGAACAGTTTTGCATCTTGTTGAAGTTAGCTTAGCTAACCATGCATATGCCCCTTCAGACAGTAGATTGTGAATTGGGGTTTTCAGTGCAGAATGCTATTCATACACAGATAAGGAACATATTAAGCTTGGATTTAACAGTCAACAGGATAATGCATATAAAACAAGAAGAGGACTTGCTTTCCATTGAAACTAAAGGAGAGTATAGCATGAAGAAAAAGATATATTTAAGTGTTGGGTACATAATGAACTGGTGAGCCTACCCACACTATTTTATTTCTCTACTTCCCCATTGTTTGTGTCAAGGAGGGAGCTAAGCCCCCACACCATCCGATAAAATCCTGGAAGCATCTCTGTATATGATATCCACTATGATCATCACAGCAGCTATAATGAAAATCTTGTTGTCAGTACTTCTTTTTGATGGAAAGTCATATAGACATTGGTTTTCAGCAGATGATGCCTAATTGGTCCTAAATGAAAATGTCGTGATTTGGCACACAGTATGGCCAACTTGTCAGCCATCTTGAAAGTTTTGGTATTTACTTCTTCTAAACAGAAAATCAGAGTTCTACACAGGGTTTTCACTACAAGGCTAGGTATGGTATCTAGCTGGTTCTGAATGAAAATGGTTTTGACTTGACCTCAAATATAGCCACCATGGCAGCCATCTTATTGCTGCTCATCTTAAAAGGAAAGTCCTATAGACGTGGGGTTTTCACCAGAAGACATCTTATGGTAACTGTCTAGTTGGTGCGCCATGGTGGTCTCCTTGAAAATCATGTTTATTGACATGCAAGAGATCTTACTTTGGTATATGAAACCAGCCATCTTTATATACAAAAGTTACCAATGTTAAAGTTGCTGAAATTTAGATTGTAGAAATAATTTATGACAGTTCTTGCATTTATTCCAGATGGCAAATTTTATATGAATATTTTACTTTGACATCTAATGCTTAAAACTGATTTGTGGTGAAAGTGATACTGCACCTACTTTTTTTTGTCAGCATGCCATCATGTTATAAAAGATTGATTGTAATGGTACTGCTGTAGTATCAACACCAAAGTCTGAAATTTAGTATACTGTAGTATTAACACCAAAGTCTGAAATTTAGTATACTGTAGTATCAACACCAAAGTCTGAAATTTAGTATACTGTAGTGTCAACACCAAAGTCTGAAATTAAGTATACTGTGGAATTAACACCAAAGTCTGAAATTTAGTATGCTGTAGTATTAACACCAAAGTCTGAAATTTAGTATACTGTAGTATCAACACCAAAGTCTGAAATTTAGTATACTGTGGAATTAACACCAAAAGTCTGAAATTTGGTACTACTGTAGTATCAATACCAAAGTCTGAAATTTGGTACTACTGTAGTATCAATACCAAAGTCTGAAATTTAGTATACTGTAGTATTAACACCAAAGTCTGAAATTTAGTATACTGTAGTATCAAAACCAAAGTCTGAAATTTAGTATACTGTGGAATTAACACCAAAAGTCTGAAATTTGGTACTATTGTAGTGTCAATACCAAAGACTGAAATTTAGTATACTGTAGCATCAATACCAAAGTCTGAAATTAGGTACTGCTGTAGTATTAACAAGAAAGACTGAAATTTGGTACTACTGTATTATTAACACCAAAGTGTGAAATTTAGTATAATGTGGAATTAACACCAAAGTCTGAAATTTGGTACTAATGTAGTATCAATACCAAGTCTGAAATTTAGTATACTGTAGTATCAATACCTAAGTCTGAAATTTAGTATATTGTAGTATCAACACCAAAATATGAAATTTGGTAAACTGTAGCATCAATACCAAAGTCTGAAATTTGGTACTGCTGTAGTATTAACACCAATGACTGAAATTTAGTATTACTTTAATATCAACACCAAAACTGAAATTTGGTATACTATAGTATTAATACTAAAGACTGAAATTTGATAATTCTTTACTATCAGCACCAAAGACTGCAACCAAAGTCTGAAATTTGGTATTGCTGTAGCATCAACATCAAATACTGAAATTTGGTACTTTGCAGTATTAACACCTAAGTCTGAAATTTGGTACACTGTAGTAATAGCACCAAAAATTGAAATTTGGTATGCTGTAGTTTTAACACCAAGCACTGATTTGGTACATTGTAGTATGAACACCAAAGTCTGAAATTTTTTACTATTATAATACAGACTTTTCTGGATAGTTTTGTAGTCTTTTAGTCTGTGATTTTCCTTCCATACTTGTATTTATCTGCCTTAATAACATCCTTCATCAATCTGTATGCAACTTCTTGGAATCGAGAGAGGAGGAGGGAGATGATTCAAATCAGCTAAATGTGACTTAAAAATCTGCATCAGTTGAGTTACGAAAAGTATACTGTAGCTAATTATTTTGAATATAATGCTAGTAACTGATTTTACACAACACTATCAGATAAGCAACATAAACTTAATGAGGCCACAGAGCATAGCACACTACTCATGGAGAAAAGCCCACTACTCACGGAGAAAAGCCCACTACTCATGGAGAAAAACACACTACTCATGGAGAAAAGCACACTACTCATGGAGAAATCCCACTACTCATGGAGAAAAGCCCACTACTCACAGAGAAAAGCCCACATCTCATGGAGAAAAGCCCACTACTCATGGAGAAAAGTACACTACTCATGGAGAAAAGCCCACTACTCAGCCCACTACTCATGGAGAAAAGCCCACTACTCCTGGAGAAAAACACTACTCATGGAGAAAAGCACACTGCTCATGGAGAAAAGCCCACTACTCATGGAGAAAAGCACACTAGTCATGGAGAAAAGCACACTACTCATGGAGAACTCATGGAGAAAAGCACACACACTACTCATGGAGAAAAGCACACTACTCATGGAGAAAAGCCCACGAGAAAAGCACACTACTCATGGAGAAAAGCACACTACTCATGGAGAAAAGCACACTACCCTTGGAGAAAAGCACACTACTCATGGAGAAAAGCCCATTTGTCAAGAAAGATAGAAGAAAAAAGACCAAGATGCATTAATTAGACCTTGTCATTGAGTGAGGCCTCAGATCAAAGCAGGCCAAATAGTAACCTAAGGCCTTAAGACAGGGTAAGGCTCAAGTTGAGAAGATCATGACATAGCTTTTACACAAAGTTAGGGTTATAAGTTGAGGTAGTCTTTGTGTGTAAAGATGACATAGTTGTACACCGAGAGACCATCCCTCCCCTTCCACCAAACTCCACCCATTGTGACCCTCGTGGGTTTATAACCTTACAAGAATATCAAGATGCTGAGCTGGAATTTGAATTGTGCTGAATTGCTTGATAGACAGAAAATTAAAACTTGGTAGGGTGAAAAACAACACTTGGTGTTGAGGACTTTCACTAATTCTAATACAGTAAAATATTTATTAACCAGGCTCTTGGGGGAAATAAGATTTTGTCTTGTTATTGCTGCTTTTCTTGAATGGATGGTCAGTTTTATGTATATTGATTAGTGAATAAATAAAGTTCTTATTTGACATTTTACATGATTAAGCTGTTAGTACCATTTTTGTAAGTCTCTGGTATGACTTGGCCTTGGTTTGAACTTGCGACCTCTTGCATCCGAGGCAGACACTCTAACCACTAGGCCACTGGAGCGGTGCCCTACATAGAAATAGTCCTCATCACAAAAACATGTCATATAATTAGACACATTTGTTCTACATAGAAATAGTCCTTATCACAAACACATCAATGGAATGAAATACGTGTATTACTTTACTACATGTCCTTTCAAATTATGAGTGATACTACATTATGTTTAAATAATCCATTTCATTAATAATGTTTATGGTTCAGGAGCTTGGCTTGAAGAAGGCATGATGCATTGTTGATTTTTTTGTTGTACATTTTTCTTTTACTAATTTGACTTGTCTTAATGACTCCATTTCTCATGCCATAGCCAGTAACACTCATCCTTAGCAATCGTGAAATTTTTTAATCTCTGTATAAAATTTCATGGTATATCACTGAGTGAATCTGACTTTTAGAATACTGTTTTGTCTGTCTCAGTCACCAATGCATCAAAAGTGAGGCTGCATGCCTATTGAATAAAGCCCTGATATTAAAACAATAAAAAACAAGCTAATGATGTTCTATTGATCATATATACAAATGAATATCATCAATCATAATTCAGTAATAAACAGATCAACAGTTTTTCTTAAATGCCTTACCTACATGCATTTACTTATTAATAATTCACCTTACAAGCTGGATTTTCTGTATGATGTAGAGACTTGAGATCAGCCTGTTGTAAGCCCTATACTGTGTCAGATAAGCCTATTGAAAGCCCTATTCTGTGTCATTGTTGTGTCAATTATTGTTTTCACCTTTTTTACCCATGGGACATTTTCTGGGTGTTGTCTCACAGATCAGCTACTACAACACTTGCTAAATGTAATTATTAATGTCTGCCTCAGTGTTGAGAATATATAAGCTAAAATATATATATATTTTTTTTTGAGGTTCAGTTTTTTTCTTTGGTTTTTAAGCATAGAATAGAAATTTGGTTAAAATTTATTTTGGTATATGGAGTTGAGGGTTTTGGTTTACTGAAAAAAAAATTAATATTAAAGATAGAAAAATTTAGGGCTGAAAAATTAATTTGATCTTGAAGGGATTCTAACATATTCAGGTTTTGCACTGGATCTTTGAAAGGATGTTTTTGTGAAGGAGAATTTATGGAGGAAGCATACAAAGCATGGTATGACAATTTCAGAAATAGGATACAAGTTTTCAAGATTTTGGGATCCCTTTTTCAAGGCAGAAGACACAAAATAAAACCCAATTACCAGCACAAGACTTTGAAACAGCAGCAGAGGGGCTGTACAGACCGAAACTTTTTGCACAATAAACCCCTCCAGGAAACTATTCCTCGATAGAGGGCTTATTTCGACGAAATAAACCCTTCTATTCAGAATACAGGACAAAAAAAAATGTCCCCCGAAAACTCGAAGAGTTTCCAGGGACAAACTCGTTGAGTTTGCACTGACAACTTGGGTTACTTCAATAAATCTGAAACAGTTTCCGTGGCGGGGTCGTTATTGAAAAATCCATGGGTCGGGTCCATCCCCTCTGCTGCTCTGGGAAATGAGTTTCCAAGGAAAAACATTTTTATGTTGCAAATAGTGTATCAAGTCCAATACGGTATCTTGTTCTGGGATCGTGTAAATTTATTGTCACAAATCCGTGAGGTTTTCTTTGAGCATGACTGAAGAAATTTTTAAATTTATTTAAATCCATATCGCCACCACACCAGGTTTGATGAATATTTCTCAGTGTATGTGTATCAACTCCATTGAATATCGCAAGAAGATTACAATTATCCCTGATTACTTTAGGAATTTGTGTATAACGCTGAGTAACATAAATCACATCAGTGTTTTTGTGACGTCCCCGGGAAAATATTCTTGCGGGATTTTTTTGCTTGTCCAACATAACATCATCATACACTACTAGGTTGTTAATTGATTCATCAAGATCCTCGACGCTGGGGGCTTCTTCGATATCAGTGATAAATTCAACAACATCCTCACCGTCTTTACTCAGCGCGCTTGCACTCTCATTAAAATCTTTTATAACGTTATAGCATCGTTGATCATCTACAGATGGAGCTATCAAATACAGTTTATCCCATTTCATCCACTTCATTATCAAGTTCAGCAACAGCTGTGTTTTACCTGAACCGGATGGCCCAATTATAATCGCGCGGATAGAGTTTGGTAGCACTGAATTATGCTTAACTGGCTCTTTCTTTTTTGTCGCAGAAAAATCTGTAATTTCCATTTGTATATAAAGAATAATAATTATGGATCTATATTGTGTGAAGTGTAAGGCACGAACCCCTACGAATGATCTAACAACCATTACAACAAAAAATAACAGACAAGCACTTTCTGGTAAGTGTACGCGATGTGGCACAAAAAAATTTAGATTTAAAAAAAAAAGCGAGAATTTAGCGGAGGTGACATTGCAGCCAAACTTGGAAAGCTCCCCGGAACTCCCTGGGCAAAGTATCCCGGAGAAAAACATCTCCCAGGATACAATTACTGCGGTCCAGGGACCCGACTAGATATCAGACTTGATGAACAATCTAAACCAAAACCGGGAGAGTATCCGATAAACGCTATCAACGCAGCGTGTCACATACATGATGTTGCTTATCGAAGTAAAGATCTACAAGACAGGCATATCGCGGATGTGAAATTAATTCATGCACTAAGCGCCATAAAAAATAAATCATTTAAGGAGTCACTCGCTAATTGGTTAGTAAGATCAGCGATGAAATCTAAATTAGTATTAGGCGCTGGATAATTAAATAAAAATGCAAGCGATTTATTATTCCCCAATCGGATACTGGAGAGGTAACTCAGCAATTAATAAACTTGCCAACGCGGCATCAGTAACACGCGAGGTTGCCAAAAATTGGCTATCAAAACAAGCAATATGGCAAATCTACTTACCACCACCTCGACAAATCAACTTTGCACATTTTGATGTTAGTGTGCCCAATGAAGTTCATCAGGCTGACATACTATTCCTGCCTCATGATACTGTCCGTAGAAAAATATACAAATACGCGCTAACAGTAGTTGATGTTGCCAGTAGATACAAAGAAGCAGAACCGTTAGCGACTAAAACAGCGTCCGAAGTCGCCTCTGCGTTTAAACGAATTTATCAACGAGGACCTCTAAACTGGCCACGATTATTACAAGTTGATCCTGGCAAGGAATTTCAGGGCGCGGTGTCATCACTGACAAAGCAGCATAACGTTACCATACGACGAGGACATACTGAAATTCATCGGGATCAGGCAATTGTTGAGCGATTTAATAGAACACTCGCTGAGAGATTATTCGGATACCAGTACGCGAGGGAATTCATTTACGATACGAGATCTCGTGAATGGGTTGCAAGACTGCCAAACGTGATAGCCGCACTGAATAATGAAATTACCAGAACAACAAACATGAGACCTGTAAATGCAATCACAAAAAAATATATACCCTGCGTCAGTGAACGCGGACAACAGCAACAAAATGTTTCAACGCAGCCAGGGACGCTAGCGTCCCCACTGCTGGGTAATGTCACCGTTAGGTATTTATACGAACCAGGCGAACTAGAAGGAGGAAAAAAAAGAGCAACCGATCCCACATGGAGTGTTACTACACATAAGATATCCAGCATAACCAGATCAACTGGGAGAAACGCAATCTACAGATTAGATTCGACTGCTCCTCAACGCGGATTTAAACGCGAGCAACTTCAGGTGATTCCCGAGGATACACAATTACCACCCCGATCACTAAAGTGATCCGCACTGAAGTGATTCAATCATTTAAATAACTGCAGCAACACCTCTGCGTCGGTTACACTCAAGACAGGTCAACATCACATTTTCACGTGTATGACCGCGACTGCTATCTATTCTATCTACGGTGAATTGCCTTGAGTCGTTTTTCGAATACTGCCACAGCAATAAACAATTACAACTCGCACAGTGATTATTCTGCTGTTGTTGTAATTGTATTACAAATTCAACATCCAAACTTTGTTTGGGATCAAACTCTCTACCATTTTTTTTGTCGCTCTGTTTGTAACCGGCTAATTTCTTTCTTATTGTGTCATCAGCGATTGAGCTGTCGTTGACAACATCATCTAATACAATTCTTCGTAACTGACCTATCCTTCTTACTCTTGACACGGCTAAATAAACTAAATTTGACCACTCGATGCGATCATCAACAATCCAAACTGTTGTATCTGAAATAGTTAGTCCCTGCGAACTGTGGATGGTCATAGCGTATCCTAGCGTCCACGGGGATTTGCTCATTTTCAGTGCCTGTTCAACAGCATCAACATCAACTGTGACAATATCATTTAATACTAAATTCTGTTTCTCCGGACCCGACGCAGTCAGGCGCCCTGGAATATCAACATCAATATTCTGCAATCGCGTATCAGCTGGTCTATAACACAACGGCACTGGCAACATGGGAAATTTCTTCTGATGTAACTGAAATAACCGCTGCTGAAGTGTGTCCCTGACTATCTTTCTACTTGCCACAATTAAATCACCTGGTTTCCACGTTTCCCAAAAGTCGCTCAGCGAAGTCTCTGGAATTATTTCACGCATTATCTCACACTGGACTTTATTGGTTTGTAGCCTGATCAGTGCCTTAAACTCTTTCAGCGTTTCATCGAGTGCTCTAACATCGTTAGTTATTTCCTCATAATAATCTACAAAAGTTTTCAGCCACTCGTGTGGAGATTCACCTGTAAATGGGGGTGGTTGACCATGATCGCCGCACATCACCACTGCGGTATTTTTCTTTAGCAGCCAATCCAGAAACTGTTTTAATGTATCCAACGGCACAGTGTCTATCTCATCCCAGATGATTTTCTCGGGAATATATTTCGTTCCCATTCGTTCAGGTGTCCACGTGCCGCCGCTGTATTTGAAAAAACTGTGATACGTGCACGCGTTAACGTCCCGTTGTCTCATCTCCCTGGCAAGTCTGTGTGTGGGTGTTAGCACAATCATGTCAGAGTTTCTAAATAATTCAATCGCTCGAGTTGTTTTACCAGAACCACCAGGACCATTCAGATAAACTGTTTTGTGTCTTGTAACAGGATCGTGCACCGGCGGCAACAACGAAGTTGCCCCCGACGAAACCATCGAAGATATTTCTGCGCTGCGATACTCATCCTCGATTTCAACATCAGCCGATTTACAATATCCGTGTAACATTTCATTCTTTATTCTCCACGAGCCCCACGATGGATCATCCGATATAACATTATCCAACAGCGCTGAGTGTTTTTTATCAATATAAAATGAATCCGTTGCAACTCTCACTGCGGCAACAGGGAATCTATTGATCATCGACAACAAATTTATGGATACATAAGCCAGCATCGAAGATCTCAAATGTATGTACTGAGATGATTCTCCGTCAATATAACTAAAAACAGTCCCTAGTTTTTCCCCGTTTGACAGAAACACATCTTTGCGGTTACAGAACATGTTGTTCGTGGCTGCATCAGCGACAATAAGATCCAATTCAGTCTTGTCCATGATTAATCGACTGTGATGTTGTTTATGATCATACGCTCCACCTTGAGTGAATTTCCCTATTATTCTTCGTCCTAGATCTTTTGCTGTGCTTTCATCATTTCTGAGTTTGCTTTTAAGTACTTCAGGAGCTTTCTTGATGATAGCGTCGATAGAAGTTTCTGGATATTCTCGTGACCAATCTTCGATGACTTCTTCTAACGTAACCGGCGTTGGAGTTGGCAACCAAACTTCGGTTTGACGACAATAACATATAATCGCTTCGCTGACCGTCAGCGACAACAGTATTCGACTGTCAAGCATGTATCGCAATAACACTATCGGTGCCCATCGCTTCTCAACGAAATGTCTGCCAAACCAAACATAACACACAGGATGTAAATCCTTAGCGAATTTAAACGACGACACACAAGCAAATCCGGTCAAGTCAAAATCGGGTAAAACACCGTTGACAGCTACTCTTGTCATGGTATTGCCAGCGTGGCCAAACCGTTTAAAATATTCGCTGCATTCTCCACGCCCAAGGAAACTTCCTGGATAACACGCCGTCATGTCCACGGATATCATACCGCGGTGATCATACTGAGTATTCCACAAACCGCCGTGTCCGTATTCGACACAGCTCTGCTGGATATCAGCAAGAAAACTTTTCGGAGTTGGTCTCCATGAATTTCGTTCCCGGGCTACATGCGCGACAACACCCGGGACAGTAAAACAGTGTGTCAGTAACGTATCAGTGTTGCCAGCATGATATTTTTCTACGAGTTTTTTCATTTCCTGCTGTAACGCCATTGTTCTGTATATTTCCCCGTTGGGTCTCACAAACTGATCATATTCTCCATCTTCGCTACTTCTGAATAACCACACAGACACTGGATCGGTTTTACTTATCTGATAAATAAAATCAAACATGCTCCCAGAATTGCTTTGCAATTCCGGATAATACTTCACAACACGGTCTTGCGGAAATATCCTAACCGAGTCAGTCCAGGCGTGACTGTTATGATCGATAATAGTTATTGGTGTTCCACGGGAATTGTATTTACACTCATACAATACCTCACCGGTTAACGATGAAACCGTTATAGGAAATTTTAGTAATCGCTCTAGCTCAGCAACATCATTTATTGACGCTCCTTTATCCGCTACTCGTGTCGCCCACGCTGTTATTTTAGTTTGTCTTAGCGGTGTTAGGCCGTTTCCTCGCATTGCATTTTTAAAATGTTCCATTACTCGCTCAGCTACACAATTCAACACCGACACCTTCATCGGTTTGAGTTTATCAACGCGTGGTTTCTTCATCGGATAAATTCCATAAACAACTGCGGTCACAGGATACGCTCTGGCATAATATGGTATATCAATCCCAACAAGTACTCCCGGTTTTGAGTCTTTACTTAACAGAACGGTTTTTCCACGAACGCCTCTGGCATCAAGAACAGGGTCTAGTTTGTCTCTGATAATCCACGTTCCCTCGCCGACTCCAACAATAAATTTTATCTGTACGAAATATCTTCTATCGTCGAGATACCCAATTATGTTACGCGCGATTGTATCGTTCATGGTAGCATCAATGATACGGTCACGAGAAATGCTCGCGTTTCCGAGGATAATTTTATACGAAGACCACGTGTGTGCGGCACCATCACGACGAAACTCTTCTTTGGCATTCTTGATAACACCAATTACCTCTGCTAACTCTCTTCGTCGTGGATCAGCGGTTAACCGGTCAAGATCGAATCTAGAACCTGATATGGGTTTTATTCTGGATAGTCTTTCAAAACCCATTATTATAATTAAGACAAATATTTAAATAGACAAATATATTATATGATGAACCAATGCAAGTGGATCAAACTAAATTCATCAGCGCCGTGTAGCAAACCCTGCAGAGGCGAATACTGTGGACAACATGCTCAACAGGTCCGCGGTGGGAGTCTAGGACCGATACCGTGTATCAGATGCGGCATTGGAGTACGAGGAAAAACGCAATTATGTTCAGCGTGTGGTGGAAAACGCTATCGAGAACTAAAACGGTATTATGATAAAAAAAATCCAGACTGTGATAACGCTCTCAAATGCGAGCGTGATTACATAAATAAGTTTTCAGACAAATTATGAATTAGACAATGATTTGCTTATAGTATAATGAATCAAGAATTCGTCCGACATCCAACTATTCCAAATTATGAGGCAAACCGAGATGGCATAGTGAGAAACTACAGGCTGAGGAAACAAGTTGGTACAGTTGATAATGCTGGTTATTTAAGATTTACTGTTAGGAAAGGGAGGTATTTATGTCATCGTTTCGTCTATGAGGTTTTTAACGGAGAGATCCCTAAAGGCCTTGTCATTGATCATATTAACGGGAACAGACTTGATAACAGTATTGAAAACCTTCAAGCGATCACTCAGAGCAAGAATACCATACGAGGAAGAGTTAAATGTAAAACAGCTATAAGAAGAGCAGTGAAATCTGTGAATGTTGAGACTCGTGAAGAAATAATATTTCAATCAATGAGCGCAGCCGGTAGGTATTTCGGTATTTGTCCACCTTCTGTACAGCATGTCGCAGATGGGATCTACAAAACAGCATTTTCAAAGAAGCTCAAACAGAAGATTTCATTCTGTTATATAACTCTTATCGTTGACACAAACGACGATAACTCCTCCGAGAGTGTGTAACGCTTTGCAGAGTTGTCGTTGCTGGTCAGAGGATTTGCTCCCCCTAAGAAAGCCACCTTGATAAAATATTTTATCGAGTTCATAACATGTAATCATTTATTTACCGTAGAATATATATTTTTTTACAAACAATATCCTCGTTTTACTGAATATATCCGACTGTTTTGCTCTTCTGTGCTTGTTATATGACCGCGCTTAAGAAAACATACAATTAAAATATTTTAAACAAGTCCCGCCCACTGCTAGAGCGAATTTCCAACTCGCAAGTAACAGTTGGGTTATATACGAAATCGCTCCCTAAGACCTTTGGGTCGATCGAAAGTCAGCACGCGCAAGCAAAACCATAAATTTAATCAGCCAATGGCGGGTGTCTTTTGTGCACCATCCAATGGTCGATTCAATGGATGGTTTTGCTCTGCTGCTGACCGTAGAAAATGACCCACCTGTGTATGTTTGTGTCGTCATAGGATAAGGTCTTAGGATAAGTTAGGATAAGATTACATGTTCATTGTGCCTTTACTTGCTGTCATACTCGAATCAGAGGTTAAAGGTTGTCTGTTCTGTACCGTCTCTTAGGATAAGATTACATGTTCATTGTACCTTTGCTTGCTGTGATACTCGAATCAGAGGTAAAGGTTGTCTGTTCTGTACCGTCTCTTAGGATAAGATTACATGTTCATTGTACCTTTGCTTGCTGTGATACTCGAATCAGAGGTAAAGGTTGTTTGTGTTGTCAAATAAATGTTTGCCGGGCCTGCTAGAGAACTCGATCCTAGAAGCCAGGGCTGTCTTGTCTTGTAAATAAATGTGCCTCTGAGTCACTTGGCAGTCAGAGGGGTCCGTCCTTAGGATAAGTTACGTGTTATATGTTTGTCCTTGTCAATTCACTAAACACGTCCTCTTGAGCCTATAGAACGTTATTTGACGATCTAGAGGCTCTTGCAGGGGATAAAGTGTTTCGTGTTACATGTTGTATTGTCATGTCGGAAGCAGTCCTCGTGGGGTTCTAGAACGTTATTTGACGATCTAGGCCCTTGCAGGGGATAAATGTTTCCGACTGTCTCGTTTTGTTTTGGAAAGCTAGCGTTTCTCATGCAAAGTGTTTCTATTAAAAATATAAAAATATATAATAATATGAATCACGAAAATATAAATACCATACTTGTTGAAATTAAAGAATTACAACAGCGAGGTTTTAATATTTTACTAGACACTGAAACAATTATGTCAGATTTTGAATCCTTGAATGAGCTATCACGCTTGGGGAAGAACAATCTCCCTGCTCGTTATAGGTTCATTAAGGGTTTGCAAGATCGTGTTTACAGATCACTTGCCGGGATAACTGAAAATCAGGTATCTGAATTTATTCCACTGTGCCGTGCAGTTGAGAAGATTCGTCTTGGATTGTCACAAGAGTATGGGACTCGAAAATTAATTAGCACCAGGGTGAGACGGTTAAAAGGTTATATAAAGAATCTAGACACGGAAATGCCTTGCATTTCTGACAAAAATACTAGTGTTTCTGACTACGAGGCCGACAAGGAAGTATAAACCGCATAGCGTGTGACTCACAGCACAAAGTGAAAGTAGAACCTGAGAACGCTAGCGCCCCCCCCCCCCGCTTGGAGTGTAAAGCACATTTCCACGGGTAAAAAAAAAAGTGTATTATTTTTTTTGCCCTTGGAAACTCAAAGAGTTTCTCAAGTGAAGGGCGCTTTCAGATTTTCAGGATTTGCTTAAGCGTTTCAACATCAATACAGGAATGAGAATAGTTCATAATCTGTTCTCGTTGACACCAAACTATGATCATATGATTTTGCTGTAGCTCTGTTAATTGTGACGGAGTTAACAAGAAGTCTTCGTCACCATACACGTCAATAACTATTTTAACGGGGAAATACTGTTCTGGGAATGTCTGTATTTGAAATGCGGTTTTTATTGCCTCGTAAAGAATTTGCTTATCATGAATATGAACTCGTGCATGAATGTACTCGGGTTGATACATTATACACAACCGTTTTTTTTTAAATGCGTGCTAGCACTTTCAACGATAACTTATGCTGGTTTTGATAGGGTATTTGCACGATAAAATGACGAAAATGGATCAGTGCAGAAAAAAAAACTATTATAAATATTATGGATCCCTTGACTTAGGACTTCACCAGTAAGTTTATACTAACAGTCTCGTCACGCAGGTCCAACAAATTCCCCCTCTGGTCGGTGAGTTTGAAATTTATCGTTGACAACCACGGGTTATGACACCGTAGATAGACCGGATTGATTGGTTCTTGCACAATCAGAAAACCAGGGGGGTCTCTTGGTGTGAACGTATACAGGATAAACCCCTGTTGTGCCGTCGTAGTATCTGATGCGCTGTAACTGCCATCGATGACGTCACATACAAGATTGACCGCAATAACATCTGTGATATTTACGATCCCGGGTGAGATGTGTCTGCCATCGGATGCTGTACTGTTGTCGTGCTTGAGAATAACAGGTTGTGGTTTTATTCGTTCGTACGCGGCAAGAATATCTTCGAAAGATTGATCGATGAGATCAGAGACTGATTTTCTCAGCTCGGGCACGTTATATCCAGGAAATTTAAAATCTGAAATATCATTCACTTGAATACCATATTTAATTGCAAAATCTGCTCTGGCTATCTGTCTATAATTATCATCGATATAGTCTTTAAGATCCAGTAAAGCCTGAATTATTCTTAGATTTATAGTTTCCATGGCCGATGCGAGTTTGTTTAGTTTTTCTATGGTTGTGATAATATTATCACGCGGACTTGTTAAATCAGAAATATAATCTTGGAAATATACTCGCAGGAGTTGTAGCTGTTGTTTATGTACTAGATTGATCGGAATAAATAATTCAGATTCTATATCATCTAGACGGTAAACACGGAGCTCCTGCCCCCCCTTAACACGTGGAGCTTCTATACTCCAAGTATCGGGCATTAAAGTACTTTTTCTTGCTAGTAATTGATCTGCAAGGAGTAAATAATAATTGTACTCGAGGTCGTGTAGTGCTTCTTTATAGGTCATAAAATCCGATTTTTCAGGTTTTGGTGGACGAGGTTTAACCTCGGGGGCCTTTGGCCATCCTAATAATGTTCGGATTGAGCTGTTATAAATATCCACGGCGTATCCTGGCGTTGAGATTTCAATGACCGCAGACAGCGTTGGTTCATGAGCTGTTATAGATATTTTGGCTTCCTTGCCGGTGATTCGTTTTATTTGGCGTTGTATCTCATTATTGATTTCTTCGATCTGATAACTCCCAGTGGGAAGTGTAATTGTATTCCAGTCAAGTTCACCCTGTTCGCCGGAGTCGGCTTTGCTTTTCCCGAACACGAATGAATTATTTGGCTGCAGACCACCAAATGATGCCGACCTAACATTGGGCCAGCTGTGATACACACTGAGCTTTGCTAACGCGATTTCACTCACTGGAATTGGAGTTCGAAAATTAATACCGAATTCTGGTGTCGTCGAGGACACTGAGATCATTGTGGTCCTTACCGGTGTTGTGTTTGTGACTATTTGTTGAAGCAGTTCTATTGACATTATTTATTTGTTTAGTTTTCAAATAGTCATTGTACGCATCTGACATTAGTTTGAATTCAGAATCTGATATCGTAGCGTCGCTACTTTGCACGTCTAACGATGATGATATCAGCGATGATAATTTCTGATATGCGGTCGTGGCTGTATTTAATTTTGTCGTGTAATCGTGTAATTTTGTGTTAGCACATGATGATATTTTTTTTGCTATGATGCCGAAAACTCCAGCTGTTGTTGTGGCCGCGGAAACACAGATCGTGGCGGCGACTGCTGCAGTTACCGGAGTGACCGCTGATAGTATTGCTCCGGCAGATGCAACAACGGCAGATACTGAATAAACCATAATATCCAGCACTGTTATGCGGCGCTTGTATTTTTTTACTTTTTGACTAGTTACTTCGATGACAGTTTTTAACTCAGATTGCCACTCACGGACTTGATTGTATCGATATTGTTGAGCATCTGGCGTCGTTGACATTATTCAATTACGCGGTAACCAATTGAGGCGTTGCAGCGACGAATTCCAAACAAAACCAGTAAGATGTTGCTGTTAAACTATCGTCCTCGGCTTCAAGCATAAATGTTTCCTCGGTTCCGCTGTTTAGTATTACAGTGCAAACCCCGGAATACTTATCGGTGGAATGTCTCCAAGGATATGTTGTGAAGATTTCAAATTTAGCGGCTGAAAACACAGACAACCTGTAAACACCGGTGGCTGTTGCTGTATATTTGATAGTGTTATTTTGTCGTGACCATGTTGCGAATCCCGATGATACCGTGAATACGATGTTGGTGATATGCCCCAGAGTAACTCCAGTGGGAACTTTAATCAAACTGGTTTTGTTAACGATATCAGGAATACCCGATACGATATCCTGCTGTGTTTGTTTGATCGTGTTAATGTCGGTCTTTACATCAGCGAGTTTTACATCGACGACTGGAGGAGTCCCAAAGAACTTATCCACGACCTCATCAGTTTTTACGAAGTTTCTTCGAAATCTTGTAAACGCGCCCACGTGAACATCATGCTCTGCACGCAGCGTATTTAGTTTACCGTTGACGATGTCCACGTATTGTTTGTTTGACGCATCCTGGTCGGATTCGGGATTCGCTAACGCGGTTATTTTGTTGCCGCTCATGCTGAGTTCGCCTGTCATCGTGTCACCGGCTTTTTTCACACATTTATCAACACCTTTATCAATACTGTCTTTGATGCTTGCGATTGATATATTCGAGTCCTTGATCCGGCCGCCATCACTAAATGCAACGAAGTTATCCTTGGTAGCTCCAAGAACTCTGCGAATTATATCATTCCACTTAATGTTGCTCGTTCTTAGTTTTCCTTGCCTGTCTTGGAAAATAGCAACTTCATCTGGGTCAACTCCAGCTATATTCAAAAGATTATCGACTTCATCTTTGGTCGCATATTTTGAGAGATCAGCATCTGTGCTTGGTTTACCTCCTCGTGTGAAAGGTCTTCCGTAAATATCCACCATTATTCTTATTGCTGTTTTTCAAATGCTAGCATTTCTCGATGCGGTATATTCATACACTACTTTATGAGGAGGAGTTGCTGGATTTCTTGAGATTGCATCAAGAACATTTAAAACCTCCCTCCCACAAATGGGCGGATCAATTAATGTTTGTGTTGGTAACGTCGACTGCCACACTGGAACATTAGAAAATCTGCTGACATACTTGAGAAACTCAACTGGCGGTGCTAAACCGTACGAATCAAAATAGATAATTCCACGTGGATCGATCGCGTAAGCAACCCAGTGAGTTCCCGGACCATCTTTGTTGTCGAGATTGATAATGCCAGTTTCTGGATTATTCGGTCGTTGCGGTAATTGATCTCGCATAAATACGCCTCTGAAATGTTTTACACGCAATTTTTTAACAGCATCGAGTAAATCAAAATTGCTCAACGGCGTTAGAATTTTTTTGGATACCATGATGGTGGAGTTCCTGGTAGTCTTAGACCGCGTCCCTTTTTTTTCTTGTATCCTTTTCCCGTTGCCTTTTTTAGTGCCATTCCAGCTGCAGTTCCAACTGCACCGAGTGCTGCGGCTTTTGCTACGGCTGGTGCTGCCGCGGCAATCAACGCCGGTATTGCTGCGAGAAGAGGAAATATTCCACCGGTTTTAGTCATGTCCTTGATAGCTGCAGCAGAGAAATCAAGTCGGACACCGGTTTTTGCTGTTAGTGCCTTATTAAAATGTTTAAGCTGAGTATTAGTCAACGACAATTTGTTTGGACCACCAGTAATCTGATCTCGTTTTAGTGTTATTGATGTCCCGCACGTGCTTGCGTTCTTTGATTGCAATTTCTTCGTTTGACCGGAAGTCAAGGTGACATTAACATGACTGTATGACATTATATCCTAAGTTTGATTTTAATTGCGTTACATATTCTCGATTGGAGCGTCGATGACCCTCATTCGTCCGCCAACACCTTCAAGCAGCATTGCTTTATCGGAGAGTATGACAGCAATCGCTCTGTAACCACCAGCAGGAACACCTACACGAGCTCGGAAATGTAGGTCGACAACAGATTGTTTAACCAGATCAAGATGTTCCAGCGAAAAGTAATAAATCGGATATAAACTCATAAAGTCTCGCTGTGATATTTGCAGGCCAGTGTCTACATTAAGGTCGCGCCCCATAAATGACATCAGACGATGATACGCGCGTGCGACACGATGATGTTCGAAATCTATTAATATATCCTCAGATGGCTCCTGATGCCCATTTATTCTCAACGAAACTTCAGAAACTCCAAGTGTATCAAATACCATTGGATTTCTTTCCTGGCTATCTGTTCTAGCACGG
The DNA here is from genome assembly GCA_028554795.2 of Sinohyriopsis cumingii. Classification (NCBI taxonomy): domain Eukaryota; kingdom Metazoa; phylum Mollusca; class Bivalvia; order Unionida; family Unionidae; genus Sinohyriopsis; species Sinohyriopsis cumingii. The sequence goes on along the minus strand of JAPYKE020000103.1, from coordinate 1,406,352 downwards.
TATTGAAATGCAATGAAAATATGTCGTGGTGCTGATACTCCTTGTTGCGATGATATATGCCATGTAAACAACCCACCATTATCACCCTGAATAACGTCTGTGGTTGTTGTTTTCCAGGATAGCAGTGATTTACCGCCCGTGTCCATGAAAGACAACAGTCGTTGTTCTTCGGTGATTGACGGAGACAACACTGGCATCCACAACCACAGTTTAGTTAGTATTACCTGACCAGGGGCAACAGCAGCATCTCGCCAGATAGCGTCATTATCATCAGGTTTTCGCACAAGTACAACTGTGTGTTTGGCACCGAATATGACCTTGTGGACATCTCTGCAGAATCCAAAGATGTGAGACAATGGAATCACACCTGAGAACTCTTCATCTCCACTTAACATCGATCTACGTGTTGCAAAACCCAAATTAAAATTTTCGTTCATCGATGCAACTGCGTCACCGGCATTATTCATTGTTACATTCCTGTTCTCGGGGCTGTCGGTTATATCCTTTGCAAACATCATTGATGGTCCGGCTGATCTGGTGTAATCATCCGAGTATCTCGCCAACCCGAGAATTGTTGTGGCAACGTCGACGTTATCATGAATTGTTTCAATTTCTTTTCCATCTTTCATGTAAATAGCGGATTTAAATAACGCCATGATGCCGTTGTTAACAAATCCAACTCGGTCGCCGATTCCGTAGTTAGTGTTATCATTCTTTAAAAGCCTACCTTCAACTTCGATGAAGGCCTCAGCGGGCAAGAAGTATCTACTTGTATCCTGGACCTGTAGTTCAATTCTTCCGCGTTGGTTAGGATCACGTGCTTCATAAGAATAATATTGAAAATCACGTACAGAATCATCTTTAAGTACTGGTTTGGACATATCAAACGCGTCATTGGATTTTCGTGCAAACATTATTATTATTTGTGATGATCTAATTAAAATGTTATCGTCACCGGAAACCACTACCAGCTATCAAATTAGCAGTTACACTATCTTGCAACGCTTTGGAGGTAATTCCTGCTGTTGCGATCTCAGCTAATTTCTGATTTACGGCCTTATTTACTACGCTACTAACATTTGCCGGCATAGCTTCAGTGGATGGTAGTTTTACTGGCACCAACCTCTCGACTGGGTTTTTTTTTCGTATCAGCTGTGCTAGTCGATCCTTGATTGATTGAAATGCTTTCCCGGCAAGACTACCAACAGTGCCAATGGCTTTATCCTTGACAACATCAGCGGCTTTCATCGCGAATTGTTTTGCTAACGGTCCAGCTTTCGGAGCGATTCTTGTGACTAAATCCCTAACAACATCACCGACTCCATCTCCGTAAACAACCTCGTATACTGGTAATCGTGAGTTTAATACTCTGACACTTCTTGGTCTGCGAAAAGAATCGTGTAGTATCATTTTATTTAATTATTGTTTATCTAACTGAATTTGCTAGCAAATTTAATTATTAGTCGCTGTGGTAACCGTCTGCGAGTTCATCAATGAGCCCCCGGTAGATGCTGATATCCATGATGCCACGCTGAAATAGTCTCTGACAGATATCTGCGGCTTCATTTATAATTTCCGGAGAATTGTTTCCGGCACGTCTTCCTCCGATGAGAACTTCCAACCGTGATACATCATCGATGATATTATTAGGGCAGGCAATAAAACCGGATCCTAAACCCTCCCCTGTTGATGGTACAATTCTTGGGGATAAAATGTCTTGAGGCAAACTTTCAGAAGATGTTGTTAAGCTAATTATCGGCGACCTAGTTTGTTTGAATTTTTGGCCCCGCGGACTTCCTTCAGATGCAGCCTCGTATTCACTTAACGGAGTTAGGTCAGGATCTATTGCTCTTCGCCGTGAAGGATATTGTTGTCGTTCTGTGTGTTGCAACGGTGATTTTTCTTCTTGAGGTTGCGATGGTGGAATTTCAAGTTTACGTATAGCATCTACAAGTCTATCGTATTTTGTATCGTCCCTGCTGATTTGTTTTTTATTTTCACGTATACGATACGAATATTTGATAAAATTATCATCTGTCATAGAACCGTGTTCTGGGTTTAAAGACACATCTCTTCTAATCAATCCTAACAGTATTGTCTCAGGTAATTTCTCTTCTGGTACATTTTTAAGAAGTTCAATATAATCCGGCGTAAATCTTTTGGCGGGGTCAGTAATTCTCCCTGTTACTCGCTTACCAGCAGGTACTGACACAACAACTTCATCGGGTGGAGGCGGGGGTTTAAGTCCAGCTGAAATATCCTGTAAAATTTTCCTTTGCTCTATTAAAGCCTCTTTGGTAACAGCTGCGGATTTTTCAGTAGCTTTGGTCACGGGTTTAAATAATTCCTCCGTAGTCTCTGCAAAGCCTTCCCGTGCTTGCTGTCTTAGTTGTAATTTTTGTCTGACACTATCACGGACAGGAAGAAATTTCTGAATTGCTTCGAGATGTTCTCGAGCTAATCTAGTCGTATGTGCTTCTCCAATATTTGCCATTATTTATTTGTCAATGATTTAATTCCGCTAACATAAAAATGTTTTTCCTTGGAAACTCATTTCCCAGAGCAGCAGAGGGGATGGACCCGACCCATGGATTTTTCAATAACGACCCCGCCACGGAAACTGTTTCAGATTTATTGAAGTAACCCAAGTTGTCAGTGCAAACTCAACGAGTTTGTCCCTGGAAACTCTTCGAGTTTTCGGGGGACATTTTTTTTTGTCCTGTATTCTGAATAGAAGGGTTTATTTCGTCGAAATAAGCCCTCTATCGAGGAATAGTTTCCTGGAGGGGTTTATTGTGCAAAAAGTTTCGGTCTGTACAGCCCCTCTGCTGCTGAAACAGAATATCTGTTTACATGCTTTTGTTATTGGGAAACCAAAATCAAAGAATCTAACACTAATATACCAAAAAGCAGAAAACTATACTTTCAACTTTAATATTTGCATACTTGTGTGTGTGTGTGTGTGTATATATATATATATATATATATATATATATATATATATATATATATATATATATATATATATATATATATATATATATTTGTGTGTGTGTGTGTGTGTAAGTCATCATTGCTAGGTTTACTTTTGGTACAATTAAGCATTTGAAACTTGTGTAAAGATCTCAAGGTCAGTTTATGATACACTTGATAAATAGATAAGTTCAATTTTGGAACAAGTGCATTTGAAGGGATCAAATTTCACAACAGGTGCTCCAATGTCCTGGTGCATATATGTAGATAATGTAATGCTGAAAAGGTAAATAGTCAGGGCTGATCTCCAGTCTGGCTATAACACTTGTTGGTTTATGTTGAACATGTATGTTGTAACCCCTATCCATAACTGATGTGGTTACCAGCCAGAGTGAGGGAGATAGAGGTGAAGAGCTTGGCAGTGAAACAAAATAGAGAGGTTTGTGGAACTACAATGTAGTCAGAATACCATTGTCTATCTCAGGCATTTGATCATCCCTTCCATGCAGGATACAGATGTACCATATAGATCCATATCCTGAACACTCTAGATACAGATGTACCATATAGATCCATATCCTGAACACTCTAGATACAGATGTACCATATAGATGCATATCCTGAACACTCTAGATACAGATGTACCATATAGATCCATATCCTGAACACTCTAGATACAGATATACCGTATAGATCCATATCCTTAACACTCTATCTACACATGTACCGTATAGATCCATATCCTGAACACACTATCTACACATGTACCATATAGATCCATATCCTGAACACTCTAGATACACATGTACCATATAGATCCATATCCTGAACACTCTAGATCTTGTGGTGCTGAGCAATTAAAGTAATTTGTGTACCCACCCATTTTTGTAAAAAAATACACAGCTGTGCCGTTAAATGCTGACAAGTGAAATTTAGCTTATGCTTATGTAGCTCATTGGATGAGATTTTTTCAGGTCATTACAGCAATTCCTTTTTTTTTAGGTCTACTGGTCAAAGACCAAAAGAGTTTGTGGGATAGCCTTTTGTCTGTCCTTTGTTTGTTCATCTCTTATCACAGTTTTGTTACCACTACTCTTCCGCAACTACCTAGAAAATTGCCTTGAAACTTTACTCACACATTCATCACAGGGTCTAGTTGGTATCTGAATGAATTGATCCTGAATGGATGGTCATATTAGGTTTTCACTAAAAGACTTCCTATTTTGTATAGTTGGTCATAAATGTAAATGGTGCAGATCTGAAGACCATTATGGCTACCATGGCAGCCATCTTGAAAATCTTGCTATTGCTACTCTTCCAGAATGGATGATTATTCTGACATGGGGTTTCCACCAAAATTCATCTACTTATAATTATTCTGACCAGGGGTTTCCATCAAAATTCATCTACTTAAGTTGCAGTGCTGTACACCAAACTAAACCAAAAGTCTTCAAATGATGTCTGCTTTGTTCTGAATGAAAATGGTGCCAAGCTGACAGACAGTATTTATGCTGCAGCAACTAATTTGAGAATTATCTTTCTGCTGAAAAATGTTAGAGATGGTTTCAATGCTTGGTAGTTAAAAGGAACAAATGGTCTTATCTTGAATTCCATCAGTCTCTTCATGGGTCTCTTGTTTCAAAAACATATTGTCCTTAGACTTTTTGAACACAAAGCTTGTTAGCAAGATTAAGCAAAACTTCACTTAATGTAGAACAAAATGAAATTTAATAGGTTTATTTGTATCACAGTATTGTGACTATGTTCTTAAAATAAGTAATAGAAAAGAGCAAAAACCAATAAGTTTTATAAAATTCAACAAATAGTTTATTTCCGTTGAAAACAAAGTGAAGATATAAAAATAGCTTAAGGTATTGTAAATTAAATCTCAAATAATCCTACAGTTACTAATACAAGTCCTATTGAATAAAGTTCTGAATACAGTTTAGTGGTACAGTTGGCTCCACTTAAATGCATATTCCTTAATGGCATAGACCACTTAAGTACATAGCGAAAGTATGGCCCCGTTTTACATTGTAAATATACATGAATTCAGCTTAAATGCATACTCCGTTTATATGCATAGCTTGGGTCCAGGCCAGAGGCTATGCATATTAGCGGAGATGACTGAATTCCAAATAATTTCAACAGCTGGAGGTGTTGATGCACTGGTACTGAACAGTAGTCTCTAATGTACTAATATACCAATGACCTGAATTGTAATGATGTGCGAACAGTCTTTTGTTGAATAAAAGTAATATAATCCAAGGCTTCTGTGTTTGAATTCCCTATAATTCCCAGCAAATGTCTCTTTCCAAAAATAATATAGATCATTTTGTATTTCCAGACAAGGATAATTTGATTAAATAAATTCCAGCCCAAATCAAACACTGAACATGAACACAACAAGTGATTCAGCTTCAAGATCTTACAGCATGAATAAATAATTTTCCAGTAAGCAAGATATATAAAAATACATCACTAAAGAAGAGCCAGGATGTAGGATAAAATTCTATTTCCAGAACAATCCAACTACTGTATAATTAATTAGACAATGTTCTCTATTACTAAAATTATAATAAAAGAACATGGTAAACATAATATCCTTGACTCGGACCAACATAAATACATGTATGTTTACTTCTGTTGATAATGATCATAATATTAAATCCACACAGAAAATATTATCTATGTATTACTTGTTTACAGAATGAAAAATTATCAATGATTCTTTTTCAGGTAGACAGTGAAATTGATTTTGGACAAGGTCATCTACAAAATACAATATTACAGAACACATAGCATATCATAAATTTTAAAAAACAGGAAGTGTAAAATAAATATACATAATAACAAAGATTTCTAGCTTTTTCTAGTTGGTTCCAAATTAATATGATGCTTACTGTTATCCATTATAGCTACCTTTTAAATCATATTGCAATCCCCTACAGGGATGGTTATATTGAAATATATCTAATTTCACTGAAAAACTTTTGATGTCAGGTTCATTCTAGATGAAAATAAAGCTGATCTGATGCCTAATGTGGCCACCAACCTTGAAAATCTGATTGTCTCTACTCCTCCCGATTAGATGGTTATATCGACATAATACCTAATGTGGCCATCAACCTTGAAAATCTGATTGTCTGTACTCCTCCCGATTAGATGGTTATATCGACATGATGCCTAATATGGCAACCAGTCTTGAAAATCTGATTGTCTCTGCTCCTCCCGATTAGATGGTTATATTGATATGATGCCTAATGTGGCCACCAACCTTAAAAATCTGATTGTCTCTACTCCTCCCGATTAGATGGTTATATTGATATGATGCCTAATATGGCCACCAACCTTGAAAATCTGATTTGACATCATGTCTAATATGGCCACCAACCTTGAAAATCTGATTGTCTCTGCTCCTTCCGATTAGATGGTTATATTGACATGATGCTTAATGTGGCCACCAACCTTGAAAATCTGATTGTCTCTACTCCTCCCGATTAGATGGTTATATTGACATGATGCCTAATATGGCCACCAACCTTGAAAATCTGATTTGACATGATGTCTAATATGGCCACCAACCTTGAAAATCTGATTGTCTCTACTCCTCCCGATTAAATGGTTATATCGGCATGATGCAGCTGCCTCACTAGATGCTCAGCACTAAGAGGCTAGCTAGGACTGGTTGGTCTCATCAGAACAGTGTGACTGCAAATATTGCAGTGATATGACTAAAAATTTTGTAAAACTACGTTAAAAATCCATATCACACACACACGCATACAGCTCAAATTTTTCTTATTGCTACTTCCTCTGAATGGGTGGTCATATTGAGATGGAGTTTTCACTAAAATGACTTTCTGTTACGTCTAGTTGGTCCTCAATGAAATTGGTGCCAGTCTGATGACCACCTAATATGACTTCCACAGTAATCATCTTAAAAATTCTTGTTATTGTGACACCATCTAAATGGAAATTCATACTGACATGAGATTTTCACCGAAAGACTTGTTTTGGTGTCTAGTTCATCTTAAATCTAAGATCTTAATGCCAGTCTCATGTGTCATAGAAGTATAGTATCATTTTTCCAGGCTTACAACCTCAGGTTGATGCAAATGTACAAAGAGTTAGTAGTAGTTTGATTGATTCCTTGAGAACTTTAACCCTGTAGTACATGTACTTTGTATATTATAGCTGACATGAACATACTTTATATATTGTAGATGACTTGAACATACTTCATGCAATGTATCTGACATGAACATTATATACTAAGCTGACTTGAACATTATATACTGTATTTGACATGAAATTATATACTGTAACTGACATGAATGTCATATTCTGTAGCTGACATGTACATTATATACTGTAGCTGATGAAAATACTTGATATGCTTTAGCTGACATGAACATACTTTATATACTGTAGCTGACATGAACATACTTCATAAACTGTAGCAGACATGAATGTCATATTGTTGCTGACATGTACATTATATACTGTAGCTGTTGAAAATACTTGATATGCTTTAGCTGACATGAACATACTTTATATACTGTAGCTGACATGAACATACTTCATAAACTGTAGCTGACATGAATGTCATATTCTGTAGCTGACATGAACATTATATACTGTAGCTGACATGAACATACTTTATATGCTTTAGCTGATATGAACATACTTTATATTCTGTAGCTGACATGAACATACTTCCATATAATGTAGCTGACATGAACATACTTTGATTTACTGTAGCTGACATGAACATAATTTCTATACTGTAGCTGACATGAACATACTCTATATACTATAGCTGACATGAACATACTCTATATACTGTAGCTGACATGAACATATTTCAATTTACTGTAGCTGACATGAACATACTCTATATACTGTAGCTGACATGAACATACTCTATATACTGTAGCTGATATGAACATACTCTATATACTGTAGCTGACATGAACATAATTTCTATACTGTAGCTGACATGAACATAATTTCTATACTGTAGCTGATGTGAACATACTCTGTATACTATAGCTGACATGAACATACTCTATATACTGTAGCTGACATGAACATAATTTCTATACTGTAGCTGACATGACCATACTCTATATACTGTAGCTGACATGAACATTATTTCTATACTGTAGCTGACATGAACATACTCTATATACTGTAGCTGACATGAACATAATTTCTATACTGTAGATGACATGAATGTATATTATATATTGTAGCTGAGATGAACTTACTTTATTGCTACATGGTAATATGAATGGTATCTTTCATTTGTACCAAGATATAGTTTGTAGGTGCTTTGTAAATCAGTCTGTGGAATATTGTTTGTGTGTTTCTGTTATATTGAGTATTCAGTTTATTATTGACTTGGTCTTATTTTTATCACAGATTGCTCCATTTAGCATGGCTAGTGTTTTAGAATGGTAGTCAGTTATATTTTGGGGATTTTCATCACCAGGTATGTACACCATGTACATTGTAATAAATGCAGAAGTAGATACAGCTCACATTGTCTGCGTTAGATTCAGAAGTTGGCAGCTGAAAACCATGATTCAATCAAGTTAAGTAATCCCAGCTGTCTTTTATTTATCGGTCTTCCACAGTACAACATAACCACTTTACTATGACCTATCTATACAAGACAGCAGGAGGTCCACTTTTGCATGCAGTCAGTACACCATTTTTAATAGTTGCCACCTTAGTAATTTGCATAGTGTAAAATGTAGAATGGCTTTCAGAGCTGGATTGGGAGGGGTCTGGAATTGGGGTGTAGTGGAAGCAGTTAATGTATTTATCTTGACTTTGACATTATTTTTTGATAATAATAATAACAACAATAAGAAGAAGAACACTCAGAGATAAAATTTTAACCAGATTTATCAGATAAACCCCCAAAAGACTTAGAAGTCCTCTAATTGTGGAGATTAGAGATTTATTAGCTAAGAACATAGTTGTTTTATTGTTTGGTCTAATACAACAAGAGGCCCCCCCCCCCACCAGTTTCAGTAACAACCTCTGTTCATCAGTGTTCATTGTCATAGTTTGCATCTTGTATTTTCATTTCCTGTTTCAGTACAATTGTTGTGTTCTGGATGCTATGATCCTTCATTATCCTCTTCTTTATTCTCATTCATACATAAATTCATAGATTTTGCAGTTATTTTATTTGACTCTATTTTCTTCCATTCATCTATTGTTCGTTTCATTTGTTTTTCACTCTTTCATTCATATTATTATTTTGCTTATTCTTTTACTTACCAACTGATATGCACCTACTGTCTATTTCAGTGTGCATTCCTTTTAATGATAAGACAGTTGAAATAAAGCTACATAAATTAGATTTATTGATATCAATATAAAAAATATTTTGGGAGAAAAAAAATGTGTCAGAAAACTCAATATATTGGCTGGTAGATATGAAGGAGGCATTGCATCATGGCTTTTGTAACTTCTGGTCCAGAATTAATTGACCATTAGCACATGACAAGCCCTATGCATTTTAAACTTTTTTTAAAAGATATTAGAAAGAAAAATATTTCAATAAACCTGACCATCTTTAGAAAATTGTATTGCTTGATTTCATCTCCACAGTTTATATATCATTTATTAGCTAGACCATATCTAATATCTTGTAAAATTCAAAATAATATCTTATATATTTTAAAAAATTTAATATCTAATATATTAAAAAATTTTAATATGTAATATGTTAAAATTTTAAATAATATCTAATATATTTTTAAAAAATGTAATATCTAATCTTTTAAAAAATTTAATAATATCTAATAGATTTTAAAAAATTTGATATCTATTTTAAAATTTTTAATAATATCTAATATATTTTAAAATTTTTAATAATATCAAATATCTTTTAAAAATTTTAATAATATCTATAATCTTTTCAAAATTTTAATATCTAATATATTTTAAAATTTTTAATAATATCAATCTTTTAATTTTTTAAAATAATATCTAGTATATATTTAAAAAAATTAATAATATCTAATATCTTTTACAAATGTTAATATCTAATATATTTTAAAATTTTTAATAATATCTAATATTTAAAAAATTGTTAAAATCTAATATATTTAAAAATTTTAAAATAATATCTAATATTCTTTAAAAATTTTAATAATATCTAATATATTTTTAAAAATTAATAATATCTGATATCTTTTAAATTTGTTAATAATATCTGATATTTTAAAAAAAAAGTTTAAAATGCATAGGGATTGTCTTGAGCTAATGGTCAATTAATTCTGGACCAGAAGTTACAAAAGCCATGATGCAATGCCTCCTCAGTGTCAGATTTTTATATTATAAGAAATGCATTGTGTATACTGACATTTTTTGTTTGCAATGAGGGCAGTAGCCTGAATTACTGAAATAAAGAATATAAATTTACTTTGATCTGCTCTTGTAGGGAGATATTATTGTAACCAACCTTTCAGTTGTATAACAGAGCGTTCTTCTATTACATGCATTGTAGCCTGTAAGGTAAAATCACCCAGGGAACATCATCTTCACTTTGCTCTGCATATTGTTGCTTAGCTGCCATGTTACAAAGCTTTTCCAAAGGATTAAAGACACTGCCCATGCTGGATATTTTTAGGCATCAGGTTATTATTACACATTACATCACATCCACCTAAACTGTAATTTTCCCTATGACACTGGCAATTGCGAATAATTTCTTACTTAACTTTATAGGTGTTGTCCTAGCTGGGGGTGGGTGGGTGTATATATTGTCATTGTAATGGATTTTGGGTTATAATCTTTGGTCATGGTTCTGAAAGGGAGTTTAGAGTGTAACAGTGTGGGTTATGATTGCTCAGATGTAATGAATTTGGATTACAACTGCTAAGTCACAGCCCTAAAGGTGGGTGAAATGGATTTGGGGTTACAACCCCAGGGTTATATTCCTGTTAGGAGGGTTGGGGTGAATTAGATTTTGTTTTGGACCTGTGAGTTATGGTTCTGAGAGATGGTTGGGGGTTTGTGGACTTTACAATAAAAAGTATTGGGATTTTCCATGTTGATTCATGGATGTAGCTCTGGTTCATGTTAAATGCAATACCTTTCCACTTTTTAATAATTGAAATCTATAAAATGAATTTTACAATTTTAATTTATGTAGCCCCGTGAGCTTATTGTAAAACCCTGCTTTGGCAAATTCACAAAAACTTCTTGACCATTTCCAAAAGAAATTTGCAGAAATCATGTTGACATCAGCGTCTTTTAATTTTGTACAAATGATGCCTACTGTACCTGTATCTTCATAAAATATGGCCACTGTTACTAAAAATAGAGGTGCCATGAGTGGTCTAATATGCTCGTCTATACCGATGATCACTGTCATCTCATCTGTCTGCATGGGTTCGATGGTTTGGGCTCAGCCAATGTGGGTATGTGAGAAAGCTTGCAAGTAGCTTTCCATGGGTTTTTCCTGGTTCTTCCTCCATCATTTATACTGGCTGCCATGTTTATTTAGCCTGTTGTGTGCTGAAAAATGGCATTAACAACAACTTAGAAAAACTTTTGGATGACTTTTTCTCAAAAATCACTAAACAGAAGTTAACCATATTTGACAGAAAGCATCTTTGCATGAACACCTTGAGTTCACACATATGATATCTTTCCACTGTATAATATGGCTGCCTTTACTGAAAAAAAAAACGTAAACAATTTCTTCGTAAAAGTTGAAGAATGGCTTGGGCTAAGCTCCACAGAAAGCATCCTGACATGAATTGCATACAAACAATGCAGTCTGTGATAAAAAAGAAAATCTCCAACAACATCTTCTCAAAACTGGTGAACAGAATTAGACATTTTGACAGAAAACTTTATGACATAAATTAGGCCTTTTAAATATTTCATGAATGATGCTGATTTGCTGTCAGATTTGGCCACTATTTAAGAAACAGACTTAAATTGGACTTAACAAAAAGTGGTGAACAGATTTGACAGAAGGCCTTCTTGTATTAGGGCTTTTCAGTTTCATACAGTGCTGTCAGTCAACAATCAAATTTGGCTGATATTACTATAATTAGAAACACCTTTCAGTGACTTCTGGAAAACTAGTCAACAGAAATTAATCAAATTTTAAAGGAAGTATGCCTTTACTAAAGAAGGACCTGATCCCCACTAACTTTCAGAAGGCATCATGCTAACTTAGATTCCTTGGCCAGCTGACAACTCTGAGGTAGATGTCTGCTAAGTGATAAATCTTGCACTCACTTGAACCTCTTGTTCTCATTCTTAAGCTTATATTTTGAAGATATTGAATATCAGACTTTTTGAAGTTTTCAGACTGAATTCCGCACACAGAATGTAAATGGTGTAGGAAATCTTGCACCTCATCAGACTTCAGTGCCAGATGGAAGTAGTTAATCTGTGGAAAATACCTCTTCTAAGCTCTGCTGAAAATTACTTGATTGTCTGCCAAGTTGGAATTCTTTTTGTGTATGTTACTAAAGCACAGAACAAGCAGATTTATTTTACTGCAAATTCCAGGAATCACCTATATGAAAATAGAATATGAAAGAGTGCAAGTTTTGGATGGTAATACAACAAAGCCAAACTGCTCCCCTGACAGTGTTCTTACTTTTCTCAAACTGTTACACTCAATGCAGATTGAAATCAGCCAATTTTCTGCAGAAATGCCTCATATTGTTTTAACCAAATTTTTCAAGGTCTCTGAGAAAGTCGTGGAAAATACAGAATTGTTAAAACTTCAGCTAGCAACTCTAGCACTGTTATTGTTAACTTCTCTGCTGTTATTGCCAAGAATGAAAGCAAAAATGACAAGTCATAATGAAGCAGACCCAGGAGTCAAATGGTCTGTATTGGCAGTGGCATTGTTTACTTCCAGTACTGAAGAAGGGTTTGACAGCGAAGCATCATTCAGCTGGAATCGACTGTATATACTCACTAGTCAAACTGCAAACAATAAAGTTCCTGATCTGCCATAGCATAATGTGCCCACAGGTCAGGGTCTATGTTTTTTCTATTGATTATTTAGTTATTTATTGTGTGTAGTGCATGCCCAGCCATTTAACAGTGTCATCATCAGCAAGGTGCAGAGCCTGCAGTCTGCTGGGGAACTTTGTCAGTGGAAAGTTGTTCACAGTGTGTGACATGGTCTGTAGAGCACCACAACTACAGGAAGAGTCAGTGTCCTGGCCCCATTGATTACTCCTTACAAGCTGCACAGACCCAGGACTGCCAGTGCTTTATATGATGGCAGATCTGGGTCTGTACAGTTTGCAGATGGACTTGTCTTATAAGCATGTAAAAATGGTATACAAATGTCTTTTGTATTCCAGTGAAATATTGCTAGGAACAAACTTCTGTTATCATTTTGAATAAGTCATTATTTGGGATTCCTTGCTGATCCATTGGAAATGGATACAAACTAAAGTGTTTGTGTCAGTGGGTTTCAGTGTACATTTATGAGTCTTGGTTCTGTATACCAAAATAGAATCAATGTTTGTGAGGTAATTGAACAACTAAGCTGGGAGGTATTGGAAACAATTAAGCTGGAAGTCAATGGAAATGGAAAGTGAAGAAACAGATTATAATGTTTTAAATACACAATTAGCAAAACCTTGGTAGGATTCCTCACTCCTGCATCTTCCAGAAGAAGATAAATCATTGCTAAAATTGAGGAAGTATGCAGCCTCTAAAGAACTATACCCAAGGTCAGTTTCTCAGGAATAGTTTACTTGAACTATGCAACCTCTAGAGAGCTTTACCCAAGGTCATTTCCTCTGGAATTTTTTATTTTTTGTAGTAGCAACCTCTAAAGAGCTTTACCCAAGGTCAGTTCCTTTCTGGAATTTTTTACTTGCGGTAGTAACTGAGGCTGCCAGCTTCATATCTTTTAAGCTGGAGCTCTGCACTCTTTTTTTTTTCCCTGCTATTATTTCATTTTTTTCTGTTAGCTTTAAGTATTTCATTTTCTTCCACAACAAGCATACACCAAGTGACTTAATAGCTCCTGAGGTGTCTATAGTTTTGCAGGAAGTAGATATAAATTATGTATTTTAAAGGGTTTGGCTATTATATATATTTTTGAAGGTCTTGGTACTATATATCTGTAAGGATCTGTGAGTATTATATATGTTAAAGGATCTGTGAGTATTATATATTTTAAAGGATCTGTGAGTATTATATATTTTAAAGGATCTGTGAGTATTATATATTTTAAAGGATCTGTGAGTATTATATATGTTAAAGGATCTGTGAGTATTATATATTTTAAAGGATCTGTGAGTATTATATATTTTAAAGGATCTGTGAGTATTATATATGTTAAAGGATCTGTGAGTATTATATATTTTAAAGGATCTGTGAGTATTATATATTTTAAAGGATCTGTGAGTATTATATATTTTAAAGGATCTGTGAGTATTATATATGTTAAAGGATCTGTGAGTATTATATATGTTAAAGGATCTGTGAGTATTATATATTTTAAAGGATCTGTGAGTATTATATATGTTAAAGGATTTGTGAGTATTATATAGTTTAAAGGATCTGTGAGTATTACATATTTTAAAGGATCTGTGAGTATTATATATTTTAAAGGGTCTGGATATAATGTACATGAATACTGTATTGAAAAATGTCCAGTTTTCTTTCCCTAATTTCAAAACTTTATACAAATTATTTATTTTTGGACAGAGATAATATTGACATTGTCTGTACCTCAGATTAAAAAATATATAACAAGCATCTTTACATAAAAATTAATTTTTTATTACTCGACCCCAAGAAATTTAATGCCTTTTGATAATCAGAAGCATGCCATTTGTGTTCTAGTCCAAAACAAATACACAAAAGTGATTTCTGTTATACTTGCAAAGAATGTTGCAATTTCATGATAATTTTATGTTTGTGGGGCTCTGGGGCAGGGTAATTTCCAAACCATTCTTTTTTATGCACATACTTTATAACACAGTGTAAAAAGACAAACAACAAAACTGTAGCACATGACTATTCCTACTCCTCCATGTGCTGGTAACCCAAGGGTTGGCAAAGCAAATACCTTAGCTATCCCAATATGACTGTCAGATGATCTATGTGGCAGACATTAAACCTGTTTTTCTGTTCAATAGATCAGATCAAAAAGCAAATTAATCCGAAAACTAGTTGCAATCTGAGGGTAATAGAAGTAAATGACAACGCCTGTTTGCTGATCATCATAATGAATAGTATTTTTTGTATTGCAACACGTTATCTCAAAATTAGAGAGGTCAAACCAGACAATATAGGTACAATATGGATGGATGTTGGCAAGATTTCAATTTTGGAACCTTGACAGTAGAGATCACTTTGTGTCCAAGTGTGTTTCTGTACAGCCATCCATACCATAGATTAGCCTCATTGTTAAAGTTAGCTTTCTTGTATTTAAATAACATTTATTCCACCCTCTTAAGATTTGGAATATAGCTCTGGACAGGTCGATTCACAGGCCATGATCAGCATATTTAAAATATAACTCTGGCAGGCTTGAGCTATGGGCCATGATCAGCCTATTTAAGATTTGTAAATGATAGGCTTGATGTACCGGCATGGTCAGCCTATTTAAGATTTGTATCTGATAGGCTTGATGTACCGGCATGGTCAGCCTATTTAAGATTTGTGTCTGATAGGCTTGATGTACCGGCATGGTCAGCATATATTAAGATTTGTATCTGATGAGCTTGATGTACCGGCATGGTCAGCCTATTTAAGATTTGTATCTGATCTGCTTGATGTACCGGCATGGTCAGCCTATTTAAGATTTGTATCTGATAAGCTTGATGTACCGGCATGGTCAGCCTATTTAAGATTTGTATCTGATAAGCTTGATGTACTGGCATGGTCAGCCTATTTAATATTTGTATCTGATAGGCTTGATGTACCGGCATGGTCAGCCTATTTAAGATTTGTATCTGATAGGCTTGATGTACTGGCATGGTCAGCCTATTTAATATTTGTATCTGATAGGCTTGATGTACCGGCATGGTCAGCCTATTTAAGATTTGTATCTGATAGGCTTGATGTACCGGCATGGCCAGCCTATTTAAGATTTGTATCTGATAGGCTTGATGTACCGGGATGGTCAGCCTATTTCAGATTTAAATAGTGTTGGTATGCCATGGTCAGCTTTTTGTTTAACATAAGTTTATAATTCATTGATACTCTCCATATCCAGTATGTCATTTGGTTTTGAGGGGATCATGAGGATTCAAACAATGCATCTCATATGTTGTACTTTTTTCATTAACAATCCCATACTAAAACATGAAAATGATGTTTAATGCTGAGGATAGGTGAGAAAAATGTTCTGCAGACTAGGCTATTACCCAGTGTTTGTATTCAGATAACAAGTTTGATCAGGATGTGCAGTCTAATTAGTTCCAAACATTTCAGCCTCCTGTATCAATGGGAAACCCGAGATTCTTAACATTAATAAGCAGGTGGCAGGCTGTTTTCTCTGATAACTATTCATCTTGATTGGCTGATTCAGCATTTTCATTGGATTTTTTTTGTTGTACTGCAACCTTACATGCTAATTCAAACATGTTTTCTATTTGGCCCCACTTGTTGAAGTACTTGTCATTTTCAGAACAAACAAACTGCTTCAACTATTTCCTGTGTGTGATAGATCACTTTTGTATCCACGTCAATTTCTAGATATAGAAGAAAATTAATTGGTCCCTTTTAGACAGTCCCACTGAACTGAATTCCTTCACCATGTGTCAGTGGTATCATTCTAGTCCTTGTAGCATGATACTCATCACAACATGTAATTGAACACTGTACATTTGCTTTACTCACTTGGTTGAAAAAGAAAACAAATTTACTGTATGATTACTTATTTGTAATGCACAACATGATATAAGCAAGTGTAGACCTACATCTGTCATTTACTGATATACCAGATGTTAGCAAGTGTGGACCCATCTGTCATTTACTGTTATACCAAAGTGTGGACCCATCTGTCATTTACTGATATACCAGATGTTAGCAAGTGTGGACCCATCTGTCATTTACTGATATACCAGATGTTAGCAAGTGTGGACCCATCTGTCATTTACTGATAGCAAGTGTGGACCCATCTGTCATTTACTGATATACCAGATGTTAGTAAGTGTGGACCCATCTGTTATTTACTGATATACCAGATGTAAGCCAGTGTAGACCCATATCTGTCATTATTGATCTACGTGATGGTTAGTCAGTGATGTTTACTGGAAATCATTACATGTACTGTTGAACAAAAATCAGACTTTGACCTGATAGCATGAATCTTGAAGCTTTAGTCTGTGATCAAGTCTCCCAAAATTAGCCAATTAGAAATGACTTTTCAAAAGTAATGTCATTTGTGATTGGTCATATCAAAATCGCAAGCTCACATGATCCAGACCTTACCACAGAGTTACAAAACTCTGATATTCAACTAAAAACTACAAAAATTAATCAAGCTCACACCTTTCCGACCTGATTTCAGATTTACAAAACTGTGTGGAATTCAACTAAAAGCTCAGAAATAAGTTGGACTCAAACTTTCTTGACATGACCACATAGTTACAAAACTGTCTGAACTCCAAAAACAATATTCCAAACTAAATTGTCATGCTTAGAATGACGCATTCATGTTACATTTTGTGGCATGTTAACTCATTCATGGTACATTTTTGTGGCATGTTGACTCATTCATGTTACATTTTGTGGCATGTTTTTGGAGTAATAATAAATTAGTTAATCAGGAAATATTATCTCCGTCTGAGCGAAGTTACAAAGATTAAATGTTTTCAAATTGGGACAAAAGTTCAAATTATATGCTTACATTGTTTTGTCACTGGGGAGGTAGAAGGTGGGGTCTGGTCTACAGGTGTTTTAATCAACGTCACATATGGGTCAGACTTGTGCATTTTAGTTGTACAGTATCTTAGAGCTGCTGCTGTGCTCACTTCGGGCTGGTAAAATGAAAAACCTATTCCTGACTAAATTTAAAAAATACCTCAACTATTTTGTTTTGTTAAATGTCAGTAGTAATAAAATATACATTTAATAATGGTTGATATATAATTGAAGTATCACCGATGTTACAGGATGTCAGAGTGATGAAATTTGTTTATGTTAAGAAGATACAAATCTTTTGCAGGGAAGCATCCAGTAGGGTTTTGTATATCTTATAGAAAAATATCTCACCATTATATCCACATCATGGTCTGATATTGCCATGACTAACTTTGAAGTGCTTTGATATGACCTTGTGAGGATGTGTGATAACAGTTGTCTAGCTGCCAGAATGAGGCATCACTCACAGTATTCAGTATATCAGAACCTACTGGTATGTGAAGTACATATTCTTTTGGGGGGGGGGGCCATAATTATCATATTAATGGCAGGTGATCAATGCCATTTTTGTATCAGTGTGTCAATGCTTTTAGATTTGTATGTTTTTTTCAAAGAAAATAAATAGTTAAACAGGAAGGTCAGACTTGTAAAGAATTTATAGTTCATATAATGGTTTTAATAGTGGTTGACTTATTCTCATTGTTAATTTACTGTTACAGAGCCACCTTTCCTCATACCTCCCAGTATGACACCTTTAGCAGCGCTCCAGCAAGTTACCAGGCCTCACCTCCAGTTGCACCATCACCTGCCTCATCCATCACTCCCAACCAGGTAAGTTAGTATACCTTGGTAAGGTAAATACATTACTCCCTCTCTGTGCAGTACCTCAATATAAGATGATTCCATTCATAAGGCAGATATGGTGATGAATCCCATTTCGTTATTTAATAAAAAATACCTCAATATAAAATGACCTCACACACAAAGCAATCCAAGTTATAGCTTCCATTAGCAACATAATATTGAGGGAGTACTGTACTTATCATTACTGAAGCAAACCTTCCATGAACAGTAGTATAACGAGGTTTTTACTGTATCAAATAACTGGAACAAGACTTCTGTGCACAGTATTATAATGAAGGAGTATTGTACTGTATCAGATAACTGGGACAAGGCTTCTATGAACAGTATTATAATGAAGGAGTATTGTACTGTATCAGATAACTGGGACAAGGCTTCTATGAACAGTATTATAATGAAGGAGTATTTTACTGTATCAGATAACTGGGACAAGGCTTCTATGAACAGTATTATAATGAAGGAGTATTGTACTGTATCAGATAACTGGGACAAGGCTTCTATGAACAGTATTATAATGAAGGAGTATTTTACTGTATCAGATAACTGGGACAAGGCTTCTATGAACAGTATTATAATGAAGGAGTATTGTACTGTATCAGATAACTGGGACAAGGCTTCTATGAACAGTATTATAATGAATGAGTATTTTACTGTATCAGATAACTGGGACAAGACTTCTATGAACAGCATTATAATGAAGGAGTGTTGTACTGTATCAGATAACTGGGACAAGACTTCTATGAACATCATTATAATGAAGGAGTGTTGTACTGTATCAGATAACTGGAACATGTTTTTGTTGTTGTTGTAGGGTTTAACACCATTTTTCAGCACACGATAGGCTATACATGGCGGCCAGTATTATTGGTGGAGGAAGAACCCAAGAAAACCCCGGAAAGAACCACCAACCCATGAGAAGCTACTGGCAAGCTTTCTCACATACCCACGTTGGCTGAATCCGAGACTCGAACCCACGCAGACAGGTGAAGTGGCAGTGAATTGTAACAGAGAGTGCTTTCAGCCACTCGGGGGCCCCCGATTACTGGAACAGGACTTCCATGAACAGTGTAAATGAGAGAGTACTGAGTCAGAAACAGAGTGAAAGATTGTGATTTAACATGAATTTTTTTATAAGGACAGTCCAGTGTGAAGTCAAAGTGACACATCATTTTATATATCAAGTCTCATATGTAATGACAGATTAATTTGTCTTGTTTACCACTTGCTTCACACATAAATGTCTGATGTCATCCAGTGTGTATATCTGACAGGTAGACAAAATTTGCAGGGTTTGTTCTTTTTATTCATTTCAGTACAGCCTGAATAACATTCTTGGCACACCTATATACATCTACAATTTGTGGTTTGTTTTACCTGTAGAGCAATTGACCCACACCTGAGGGCATTAACATTGCATGACTGGTATAAGCTTGCAATGCTGTGATATTGATACCTACTTAACCCCATAAATTCATTAACTATCAATCAAACAAAAGGAACTTTCCTGGTACATTCCAGTGATTCTCCATAATGCTACTTTTATGATAATATTCAAGGAGAGCCAACTGGACTTGTTTGGAATTGGTGTTCAGTTGATTTGGATCATATTGCATGATTGTGTCATATCAGTGGTTTGAGAAATTCTTAGGTAAACATAACTAGACTTTGTGATAAGCTCTCCTTTCAAATCATGCACTGTACATTGCATGGTCTTTTTTATATAAGAGTCTTGGCAGTATGTGATA
The DNA here is from genome assembly GCA_028554795.2 of Sinohyriopsis cumingii. NCBI lineage: Eukaryota > Metazoa > Mollusca > Bivalvia > Unionida > Unionidae > Sinohyriopsis > Sinohyriopsis cumingii. The sequence continues at coordinate 1,385,878 of JAPYKE020000103.1, read as the reverse complement.
ACTGTTGTCTTACAGCACAGTTAATTATCTCATCCTGCAGTGGGGGGGGGGGGATATGGTGTGCAATACATAGGTTGCCCATGTGAAATCCACCTGTAAGTGGGGTTACTGGTATGTTTTTTGTTTTGGGCCTCACCTCAAGGTTGGATGGAGGGGCCTGAGATCAGATATGCAAATTTTGCAGTTACAGTTGCATTTTTTAAGTATTGCATGGATCCAACTTCAAATGACTTCTGGGTGAAGATGTGGTATAATAGGTGAATATGTAATGAAAGGTATTTAAATTTGCTATTGAGGTTGCTGTTGTATGTATTTGATTTACGACTATGCCATGGGGAAAGAAGTAACTGGTATGTATTTGATTAATGGCAATGCCATGGGGTGCGAAAAGAAGTAACTGGTATATATTTGATTAATGACTGTGCCATGGGGTGGGGAAAGAAGTAACTGGTATGTATTTTATAAATGGCTGTGGCATGGGATGGGGTGGAGGATGGGAGTGGATGTTGTGTGTTTGATTTATGATTATGCCATAAAATTGAGGAGGAAATAGCTGTTATACTGTACATGTTTGGTTTATGACTGTGCCATGGAATGGGGGAGGAAGTAACTGTTACACTTTGAGTTTGATTTATGACTGTGCCATGAAGTAGGAGAGGAAGTGGCAGTTATATTTATTTGGTTTATAACTGCCATGGAATGGAGGAGGAAGAAGCTGTTACACTGTACATGTTTGGTTTATAACTGTGCCATGGGATGGATAAAGAAGTAGCAATCATTCATGTTTGGTTTATGAGTGTGCCATGAGTGGGGGATGAGGTAGCTGTTGCATGTGTTTGATTTATGGCAGTGCCATGGGGTTGTAGAAGTTACTGTTCTAGGTGTTTGATTTATGGTTGTGCCATGGGGTTGCTGTATAAGTTACTGTTCTAGGTGTTTGATTTATGGTTTTGCCATGGGGTTGCTGTATAAGTTACTGTTCTAAGTGTTTGATTTATGGATGTGCCATGGGGTTGTTGTAGAAGTTACTGTTCTAGGTGTTTGATTTATGGCTGTACCATGGGGTTGCCGTAGAAGTTACAGGTCTAGGTGTTTGATTTATGGCTGTGCCATGGGGTTGCTGTAGAAGTTATTGTCCTTGGTGTTTGATTTATGGCTGTGCCATGGGGTTGCTGAAGAAGTTACTGTTCTATGTGTTTGATTTATGACTGTGCCATAGGGCTGGGGAAAAAGTTATGTTGTATATATATGATTTATGACTGTACCATAGGTTGGAGGAGGAAGTACTGCTCTTGCATGTGCTTGATATGTAACTGATATGAGTTGGGGGAGGAAGTAGCTTCTGTGTGTTTGGTTTATGGATGTGAGTTGAGTGATTTGGATTTTTAACATAGCTTTAACAATATTTGAGTCATATTGCTACAATGTCTGCATTGTGGCAGTATATAGTGATGTCTAGCACTGGGGCATCATGCTGCAGACATGAAGCATGATGTCCCACCCAGTCACATCATCCATCATCCTGGCACCAGGCCAACCAGTCCTAATACTAACCTCTTAATGCAGAGAACCTAGCGAGGCATCTGTTAGTACCATTTTTATAAGTTTTTTGGTATGACTTGGCCAGGGTTGGAACCCGTGACCTCCCACATCCAAGGTGGATGCTCTCACCACTGGGTCACCTGAGTGGTGGTATATGTATGTACCATGAGGTGAAAGAGAAAGCAGTTGTTATATGTTTTTGGTTTATGGATGTGCCATGAGGTTGGGAAAGAAGTTACTGTTGGATATGTTTGATTTATGACTACTGTGGGATGTGGGAGGAGGTACCGCTGTTGTATGTGTTTGATATATGACTGTGTTATGGGTTGGGGGAGGAAGTTGCTTTGATATGCTTGGTTTATTTCTGTGCCATGGGGTGTGGGTGGAGTTTGCTGCTTGCCAAAAAGGTATAGAAATATCCCTTGTGAACCCTGATCTGCATGTAGATTTAGGGAAATATTACATAGGGGAATTTCTGCACTGTTTAAATGTTGCAAATTTTCAATTTTTGAAAGATTTCCTTGTTTGTTTTCCTGCAATTTTAACATTCTTCAAATGGTGTATTCCATTTTTTGTGTGATTGAAAATTACCTGATTGAAACTTTGTCTTTAAAAAAATCACCAAAATTAACCAAACGCAATTTTTGCCATTTGCAGTAGTTGCTTCAATATAAGACAATCAATTATCTGAACAGTTTTACCCATGCTTTAACACTATAATTTCTTATGACAACCTATTATCCAAATAGTAGTACCCATGCTTTAACACTATCATTTCTTATGACAACCTATTATCCAATTAGTAGTACTCATGCTTTAACACTATCATCCCTCTTGACAGCCTGTTATCTGAACAGTTTTACCCATGATTTAACACTATCATTTCTTATGACAACCTATTATCCAAATAGTAGACCCATGCTTTAACACTATCATTTCTTATGACAACCTATTATCCAAATAGTTGTACCCATGCTTTAACACTATTATTTCTTATGACAACCTGTTATCCAAATAGTAGTACCCATGCTTTAACACTATCATTTCTTATGACAACCTATTATCCACATAGTAGTACCCATGCTTTAACACTATCATCCCTCTTGACAGCCTGTTATCTGAACAGTTTTACCCATGATTTAACACTATCATCCCTCTTGACAGCCTGTTATTTGAACAGTTTTACCCATGCTTTAACACTGTCATTTCTTATGACAACCTATTATCCAAATAGTAGTACCCATGCTTTAACACTATCATCCCTCTTGACAGCCTGTTATCTGAACAGTTTTACCCATGATTTAACACTATCATCCCTCTTGACAGCCTGTTATCTGAACAGTTTTACCCATGCTTTAACACTATCATTTCTTATGACAACCTATTATCCAAATAGTAGTACCCATGCTTTAACACTATCATTTCTTATGACAACCTGTTATCCAAATAATAGTACCCATGCTTTAACACTATCATCCCTCTTGACAGCCTGTTATCTGAACAGTTTTACCCATGCTTTAACACTACCATTTCTTATGACAACCTATTATCCAATTAGTACTACTCATGCTTTAACACTATCATCCCTCTGACAGCCTAATATCTGAACAGTTGTACCCATGATTTAACACAATCATCTCTCATGACAACCTGTTATCTGAACAGTTTTACCCATGATTTAACACAATCATCTCTCATGACAACCTGCTATCCAAACATTTTTACCCATACTTTAACACTATCTTCTCTCTTGACAGACTATTATCCATAGCTTTTATCCATGCATTGTCACTGTCATCTCTCATGACAACCTATTAACCACAGTTTTACCCATGCTTTAACATACTCATATCTCTTTACAGCCTACTATCTGGACAGTTTTTGCCATTCTTTATACACTATCATCTCTCTTGACAGCCTGTTATCCAGAATGTTGTATCCATGCATTGTCGCTGTCATCTCTGAAGATAACCTTTTACCCAGACAGTTTTTGCCATCCTTTATACACTGTCATCTCTCTTGACAGCCTGTTTATCCAGTCATTATCCATGCTTTAACACTATCATATTTATTGACAGCCAATTATCCAGATAGTATTATCCATGCTTTAAAAAATATCATCTCTAATGACAGCCTGTTATTAAGACAGTATTGTATTATTAATGCTTTAAAACTATAATCTCTCTTGACAGCTTATTATCCAGTCAGTATTATCCATGCTTTAACACTATAATCTTTCTTGACAGCCTATTATCCAGACAGTGTTATCCATGCTTTAACAATGTCATCTCTGTTGACAATTTATTATCCAGAAGGTTTTACTTATGTTTTCCATTAGGCCTAGAGAGTTGATATGTTCTTGTATCTTCATTAGGAAGGCATGCATCAGAGATTTTGGATTTTGAGCTGTGTATAGAGTTATAATAAGGATGAGGTCCTCACTATACATCTTGGATAAATGATAAACATCAGCTTACACATAGTTCAATCCAATTCTTCCTATGACAGCATACATCATGGTTTGATTATGGCTGTCTCAAACCATGGAAAACTTCACCCGGGTACCCATTGTGCTGTTTAACGGGTAACCGTGTACCCGTTAGAACATGAATAACATGTACAACCCTAGTTACCCCACTGTCAAATTTTCACAAACCTGGATTGTTGTAGGGTGACGAAACGAACGAACATTTACATCATTTTGCAGATTGTTTACTACACTTTATCCACTATTTCACATTCTCTTTTTCGCATTTTACCAATTTGCACTTTTGCATTTTCACATTCACACTTTACCCACACCCAGTGGGAGACGGCTGATAGTCTTTCGATGGAGATAATTTGTTTTCCTGTTGTACTTCAAATTGTCTATTATAAATTGTGCTATAATATTTTGTTTGATTTGTCAATAATAATGAATTAATATTACAGTGTCGTTTCACTTATTAATAAACTTCCAACAACTTCCACAGCGTGTTTTATTATCTATTACTCATGGCGAATGGCAGTGAAAGTCAGCTTTCGGTTGAAAACTTGAATGCATAACGGGTGGTCCTACTCCTAAATATAGACTGGAGCTGCAACTCAGACCAGCGTATTGCTGATGATATATGATATTTTGATAGTGTTGTCGACAAGTTATTTTTCTGAATGGGTACTCGTCATTAATTTTCAATGCCCGGGTTTTTCACTACGTTCAGTTACCCGGGTACCCATTAACAGCCCTAGGTTTGATCCAATTCTTCCTAGGACAGCATACTTAATGGTTTGATCCAATTCTTCCTAGGACAGCATACTTAATGGTTTGATCTGATTCTTCCTAGGACAGCATACTTAATGGTTTGATCTGATTCATCTTGGACAGCATACCTAATGGTTTGATCTGAATCTTCCTAGGACAGCATACTTCATGGTTTGATCTGATTCTTCCTAGGACAGCATACCTTATGCTTTTGATCCAGTTCTTCCTTGGACAGCATATAGTATGCTTTTGTTCCATTTCCTAGGAAAGTATACTTTATAATTTTGATCCAGTTCTGTGTTGGACAGCAGCCTTTATACTTTTGATCCAATTCTTCCTAGGACAGCATGCTTCATGGTTTCATCCAATTCTTCGTAGGACAACATACATCATGGTTTGATACAATTCTTCCTAGGACAACATACATCATGGTTTGATATGATTCTTCATAGGATACCATACTTAATAGGACAGCATACATCATGGTTTGATATGATTCTTGCTAGGACAGCATATTTTATGCTTTTGATCCTGTTCTTCCTAGGATAGCATACATCATGGTTTGTTATGATTCTTGCGAGGACAGCATATTTTCTGCCTTTGATCCTGTTCTTCCTAGGACAGCATACATCATGGTTTGATCCTGTTCTTCCTAGGGCAGCGTCCGTCATGGTGTAATCCAATTCTTCCTAGGACAGCGTACATCATGGTGTAATCCAGTTCTTCCTAGGACAGCACACATAATGGTTTGATTAAATTCTTCCTAGGGCAGCACACATGGTTTGATCCAATTCTTCCTAGGACAGCGTACATCATGGTTTGATCCAATTCTTTCTAGGACAGCATACATCATGGTTGATCTGATTCTTCCTAGGACAGCATACATCATGGTTGATCCGATTCTTCCTAGGATGGCATACATCATGGTTTGATCCAATTCTTCCTAGGATGGCATACATCATGATTGATCTGATTCTTCCTAGGACAGCATACATCATGGTTGATCCAATTCTTCCTAGGATGGCATACATCATGGTTGATCCAATTCTTCCTAGGATGGCTTACATCATGGTTGATCTGATTCTTCCTAGGATGGCTTACATCATGGTTGATATGATTCTTCCTAGGACAGCATACATCATGGTTGATCCAATTCTTCCTAGGATGGCATACATCATGGTTGATCCAATTCTTCCTAGAACAGCATACATCATGGTTGATCCGATTCTTCCTAGGACAGCATACATCATGGTTGATCGGATTCTTCCTAGGACAGCATACATCATGGTTGATCTGATTCTTCCTAGGATGGCATACATCATGGTTTGATCCAATTCTTCCTAGGACAGTATACATCATGGTTGATCTGATTCTTCCTAGGATGGCATACATCATGGTTTGATCCAATTCTTCCTAGGACAGCATACATCATGGTTGATCGGATTCTTCCTAGGACAGCATACATCATGGTTGATCTGATTCTTCCTAGGACAGCATACATCATGGTTTGATCCAATTCTTCCTAGGATGGCATACATCATGGTTTGATCCAATTCTTCCTAGGACAGCATACATCATGGTGTAATCCAATTCTTCCTAGGATGGCATACATCATGGTTTGATCCAATTCTTCTTAGGATGGCATACATCATGGTTGATCTGATTCTTCCTAGGCCAATATACCTCATAGTTGATAAGTTTCATAGCCCTGCAGGTTTGGATTGTTTAAATTCATTCCAAAAGTACTATTTGTGATAATCTATTGTATTGTCCGTGTTTTGAACTGTTGAACCCCGGTCAGCTGGAGTGAGTTATTTTAGGCTCGACTCTCTAATATAGATATATACCATTAACTACTCTGCTTTTGTTACTTTTCTTTTGAAAAACAATGATATAGGTCACAGTTTCCTCCATATTTGGTTTCACTTTCGGGAGCTAATACATGTACTGTCTGTTTTATACCCTTTTAGTGACATAATAAAAATACAGGTAACTGCCCGAGTACACTTTGTGCCAAAATGGTTGCCAACTTTTTGTTGCCAACTTTTGCAGGAAAATTAAGTGCCAGAAACCTAATATAAACATTTATGTTGTGTTGAAAAAGGGACACATAAAATATCCTGCTGTGGAAGTCGATACGGGAATATCTCAACCTTTATAATGGCATTCAGACATCATTATTTTTATTGACAAGGTCAGAAATTATGTTGTTGTTTGACATTTATGTGGTTTCCATGAAAGGCTAGATTCCAGCAGCTGCATTTTGTTGGTAGAAATTATATTGTTACTTGACATATATGTAGCTCCCTTGAAAGGCTAGATTCCAGCATTTTACATTTTTTTAGCTGTATAGATTCCTTTATAAGTATTCTTATCAATACATATTTTCATTCTTATGAAGAAATCAAATGTTGGTTACATATACTTCAGTTGATGTGCGTAGAATGTGTAAACAAAATCAGAAACTTTGTACACTTTTGATGACACTGGAATACCTCAGCCAGACAGCCATATTTTGACTTATTTTTAGATTCAAAAGATCAGAAATTTTGTCATTGTTTGATATTTATGTGGCTCCAATAAAAGACTAGGTTCCAGCAGCTAAATGCGTACAGGTTGAGGTCTTACTTAGCAGAATTCCCAAAATAAGGTTATTCACAATTTTTTTTATACTACCAGTAAAAGTATTCTCAGTTCTGTGAAATTTTTTATTTTGTTTAGCATAAATTTTTTCATGGTTTTGTAGCAAATTAAATTTTCAATGGCATTTAAATTTATGGATCTGCTTATTCTTCCAAAACATTGGTGTTGACGACTGTGGTGATTTTCATTGGATTTCTGACTTTTTAGTAAACTCTATGAACATTAGTACATTTATCTACAAATATTATAGTATCCAGTTGATTCTTTACCATTATTTGGGGGTAACTGTGTAAGAACTGCTAGTAGTGTAGACCTTGAAACTTGCATCTTTGCATTCTATACAAATCCAGAATTCAGATGTTTTATCAGTTTAATTGACATACTAAATAGTACATCAAAGGCAGGCAATCAGTCAGACTTAATTTAGAGCTACAGATTTTTATGTTAGATTCTTGGTAGTGTTTTAGGCTGTTTAAAAGGGAGACAACAGATGCAGAGCAGACACAATACTGTATTAGTCACAGCAAAAGATATCTGGTTGAAGTTTACATTTAGGTTTAATGTTTTGTTTGTTAAGGTAGGATACATACATACATACATACATACATACATACATACATACATACATACATACATACACGCACACACGCACGCATGCATGCATGCATAGATACATGCAGTCATAGTCATACATACATACGTTGTTATGTATATTTGATTTAATTTATATTTGATTTGATTTAATTGTTTGTTAGTTTTAATTTTTTAAAATTCTGTTACATGTTTTTGTAATGTAATTTTATTTACTGGATTTGACATTTTCCAGAAATTCAATTCAGTTTTTCAAAAACCTAATATTAGAACTTTGTATCTTAATGCTGACCTAGTTCCTGACCTTGATTCAGAATTAGTAAGAGTTGTAGTAAACAACTTTCTAATTTTTTAAAAATTCATTCTTGGTTTTGGATTTATAGAGTGAAATTGAGGTTGTACTGGGATTACATGACTTTAGACATGTAAATAGCCTCTATTTCAAAATTCTTGTTTTACCAGAATTGTGTAGTAGTCAAATTTAATAGTGCTGTTTTAAGAAATAATTTCACTTGGGCATTTAAACACTTAGATGTCAAGGTGTTAATTCTGTTGTGACCAGTTGGAATTTAATATTTTAATTTTTCTTCAGATTATTTGGATTCTAAGAGATTAATTCTTTTCCCTAGTAATATTTAAGTGGTCATACAGAATTCTTGGACAAAGACATTTATTGAAATTTTATTTGAAATTCAAAACTGGAATATTATTTTTTTGTGGTTCAGCAAAGAACTGTAGACACATCAGTACTACACTGACTATAGCATACATCATAGCCTTCCATTCTAGATTTTGTTGGGACTCGAATTCAAATTCATTAGATCATTTTATTACCAGGACTTCTAATTTGTAGTTCTTAGATTATGTTTGGAGTTGATTCTTAAAACCATAAGGTCTTTTTTGTTTCATTTCTACTTTGGGTTTCTAGGGAAATAAATTATTTGTTAAATTTTACAAAGCTTCTTCTCTTTATTTTTTCTTGTTACTGGTTATGATAGCCTAAACATGTAACAAAGCACACAAGCATGCACGCACACACGCACACATACACGAAACCACCCCTTTTATATATATATCCATGTTACAGAGCAACAAAGTATATTTTATTCATTTTGTCCCATTCTTGAGGGGTCACCTTTTGTAAGGTCACATTCTGAAGCACCACAGTACTGAAGCACTAAAGTATTATATTTTATTTATTTTATCCCAGCAGTAATTCCTCTTGGATACAAAGTCTATTTTGGTTATAAGTTTTTGTTTTAGATCTGTGAAGTTATTTTTACATGTTCAGATGTCATCACACTTAATATTGAAACATCTAATTTGATGTGAAATGCCATGAAATTATTTTTTTATTTGTGTGAAACTCTATACAGTAATGACGGCTCTCGTCCTCCCCCTTGTTTCAAGTAGGGTTTAATTATGTCTGTTTTGATAATGGTTTTTATGTTTTTCTCAAGCTGTACATCTTGGTTCACTTTATTGCAAGTTGTGTTTTTATTCCTTATTTTGTATGCGTTGTTTTGTAATTATACTAAGTTAATTTTAAAGTGGCTGCCTACAGTTGTGAACATTTATCACACTTCCATACTTTGTGTGAAGAATTTTTGGGAAGGTTTGCTTCATGACTTCAAAATGAAACTTGATGAATTTCTTGCTTGATGTTTAATATAAAACCTATCATGGAAATCACTTTATTTCATGTCTTGACTCAGCTAAACTCTTTAAGACTTGGATCGTTTTAAACCCTATGTCAGCAATTATCTTTTTCCATTTTTCATTTGCAGCCCCTGTACAATAAGAGTGCAAAACCATTTGGTTCAACTCCAAACAAGACTCCGACTCCCTTTGGGTCTTCAGGAGTGAGTGGCATTACTCAGCAGACACAAAACCTCAATATTGGCAGGTAAGGTCAAACAGAATGGGTTCAACTGATCTCATCTGTTGCTGTATATTAATTGTTAACTATTGTACCAGGAATTTCCATATTACCATATATACTCGCATATAAGCCAAATAATTTAGGGGAAAAAAAAGGCCTGGAAGAAGGGTCAGCTTATTTGCAGGCCAAGATCTTAACTTTACAGTTGTTAAGTTTGTTGACTACCATAATGGCTGCAAACCTTGGGACACGAGAAAATAATTTTTTCCATGTCCTGCGACTTGTATGCATGTAAAAGAAATATATTTTGGGTGTCCCAAAACTTTGCATGTGCATATTTTCTGATTTCTCCAACATGACATTAATTAAATAATGGTAAATAAAGACTTAATAATTCATGGGCTGGTTTGAGTTTACCTAGGAGACCAAGCTGAACTATAATGAATAACACTTACACAAAGCAACTCAAGCATAATGTCACTTAAATCCTTGTTTATTCCCAAAAATATTAGATGTAGATTTGCTTTATTCATTGTTTCTACCAAATCACATTATACCATATGACATTTCAGCTTGACATACATAGCTATTTCATTTACGCTGATCCATGTGAACATGAGTGACAATTTTTCAGTGATATTAGCGATCCAAAATATCTTTATGAAAAGGTACACGTTTAGTTGTGCAAGGCACAAAATCAGCATCTATTCACATAACTGTTATGTGTTCATGAAAGAATGGTAGTAGTAAAGGCTAACATTCTTGATCCACTAAGAATCAAGACTGTATCTGTAACTCAGACTGATGTAAATATGTTTACAAGTACTAGTGATCTGGATATTTGATCTGTAATAAGAGAGAAATATTAGATATGTATTATTTTGTTTACAACAAAAATATCACTGGTCAGGTAGGCCATTAACTTGATTTTGAACTAAGGTCAGGTACAAAATACAGACATCCATAACATATAAAAGCCAACAAACAATACAAATTAAATATACATAATATATATTGCATTCTTAAAATACTACATAAACCAGTTTAATGAAAATGTCATCTGTTAGCCAGGTGAGCAATGTCAGTCCCATTTGGGCCTCTTGTTTCTTTCTTTTGTCTTTCCTTGTTGTAGCTTACTAATATCCTACATATGCATGGTCATAATATTTTGCATAGGTTTGTCATTTTACAGTAAATGACTGATGGCAGTATTTTGTACCATCATGTTTCAGCCAGCCAGTCTCTAATTTTAGTTCTCTTGCACAAAAGTATGCTGATGCAGAACAGGAAGAAAAACCATCCCAAATCCAGTCTCGGTCTTTTAAATTCCTGCAGGACACACTTGAGAGTGGACAAGGTATGTAACAATGTGACTGTTGTAATTTAGCATCAAATAAATTTGTTCCCACCTGAAGTGCATTTGGAGAAAGGTTTCAGTTTTCTGACAGTGCTAATGTAATTTTCTATGGGTTAGGGTTTTTACAAATGTATATGTTGCAACAGAACTGACAAAAAATAGCATTTTTGGTATGTTTCTGATCGCTTACGCTAATTCTTGCAATTTAGTAAATTGTGTTTCTACTTTAATCTCAGGATGCTTAGTCTTGACTTTAAATGGTTCAGAAATTTTAGCCTTCTATTGCCCTGAATAAACAGTACAGGCTTCATACAAGTTTTCACCAAGTTTAATAAATTTTAAAACGTTTAGAATTAGCTTTTGTTTTTCTTAGGCATACAAGTAGAATACCTTGTTTACCTGAATTTACTTAGACAAATCTTAATCAATGTCAGGTAATTTATTTCAGATCATCTATCTATTAGTAAACATCATAAAATCACAATTGTTATCACTTGGTGAGATTTTTCTTATCAAACTGGTTTTAACACACTATGTTAGGTCTTATTGTCATGATTTGTGTTTTTCTGTCTCAAATATGACTGTTGCTTATGACATTGAAAGTAGGTTTAGCATTCTGCATCAGAATATGACAATTGCTAATGACATTGACAGTAGGTCTAGCATTCTGTCACAAATGTGACTGTTGCTTATGACATTGACAGTAGGTCTAGCATTCTGCATCAAAATATGACTATTGCTAATGACATTGACAGTATGTCTAGCATTCTGTGTCAAAATATGACTATTGCTAATGACATTGACAGTAGATCTAGCATTCTGAGTCAAAATATGACTGTTGTTTAGAACATTGACAGTAGGTCTAGCATTTTGTGTCAAAATATGACTCAGAACATTCAAAGTAGGTCTAGCATTATCTTACTTTGAATATAAACGTTACCCATTTATATCATTGTACTGTCCAATACAGCGGAAAAAAGTATTATAAGGGATGCAACTCATAATAACTCTGAAGTCAACATAATGTCTCTGCCTTTGGTGGCAATGCACAGTATTTCTTATAAACAATAAACCTTTTGTAACAAGTGTAAAATTGACAAAAAAGGATTAAGCAGTCCTAGACTGATATAAAGTAAATAATAAGTTTTTATGTCAGTTTTTTTTTACACATTACATTCCTATGGATTAGCAATTGCTCTAATTTAACAAGTATTTCCTAGCAATTGCTCTATTTTAACAAGTATTTCCTAACACAAGCTCTGAAAAATATGCACACTGTAGATACAGATGTTAAAGCCTGGAAGGTATTTTCCCAAGTGACTCGTGGTCTGATTATTCAACAGAAATTAAGCAACTCTGTTTATAGATGCCATTGAATCAGAACTGAATTGGTGTCTTCAGTTCCAATTGAACACAGTCTTGTACTATACAGAATTACTGTTGCATTTCAGGTACTGGTGGTAACTACATACATCTGTAGGGAGCCAAAATGACCTATACAGATTTTCACTTATGTCATCCTAAATATTATTTTGTGCCTGTGAAATAATCACATTCATGTTGCACATCAAGTTGCTTTTATTATTTCATCATAAGTATTATTTTATACTTGTGAAACAATCACATTCAAATTACACATCAAATTAATTTAATTATTTCATCTCAAGTATTATTTTATACCTTCTACTGTCAAAGTGATCATCATATTCCAATTTATCTTGCCAACATATTTATCATCTCCTTGTTTTGATGGTGACTGCTACCTGTAGTTGCCATGGTAATTATCACATTTTATCATGGTAAAAATCTGTTTTTGTTTTATTGACACTATGCATGTTGTTACTGATGTTTCAGAGCCCCCTAAAGCATTACGGCCTCTTGACCCCAATAGAAGAAGCCCCTCCCCGGGGATTGTGGCTGAAAAAGGGATAAGTGGCATAGTTCAGGCAAAAGTTGCCTTTGCCACAGTCACACCTCAACAGTTTAACACCCCCATTGGCCTGTACTCCAAGGAAATTGTTGAGAAACAGTCAGGATTGGTGCAAACAGAGCCAGGGTAAAGAACTAGAGCTAAGAATTCTACATAATAGAGTTCTAAGAAGTTACCTTCACTTACAGAAATACATGTATCTGATGAATTAAAGAATCTGTTGAATTAAAGAATTTTTAATCCACCTGGGTGCCGTGGTGGCTTTGTGGTTAAGGCATTGGACTTGTGACCAGAATGGTGCAGGTTCAGTTGTCACCATTAAATCAGCCCAGATCTGCTGCCATGATTGGCAAGACATTTTACCTGCCTCATTGCAATGTGACCTTCCTCCAGTGCAGTTCCAGAAACCAAACAAAATCTAATTAATCTACTTGTTTAGTTACAGTGGTTGACTAAATAGCTTATCAGAACCTATTGGTATCATCAGGAAGGAAACTTCAATAGTATATATTCTCATTACAAAATTCTTAATGTTATTTTCTCACCTCAATGATGACACTACTGGTACCATCTTAAGCCATGTAACATATAAACAAAAGGTACATGTTTTTTGTAAATGAAGATAGCCTGTCATTTCCTTCTTTATAAATATTATTTAATATGTTTATTAACTTGCTAGTGTCCTACATCCCAGGGTTCATTATGGGTGGTGCAACCTAAACTTTCATGGCTTCCTTATTTGGTCATCAAATAAAAAAGAGATATTTTAAAAACATTTTTATTCAATTTTTCTTTACATATTTGGTACTTGAAGAATATTTTGAATTACAGACTTTGAATTTTTTCCTAATTCAAAGTAATTATTACCAGATGGAATGGCACAACATTACAGTCTTTAAAGATATGTTGTACAGAAAAAGAAAAAAAACCAACTGAATTTGGATCATTATAAACCAAAAAACTTTAAAATGAAACAAATATGTACAAGGCCCTTGATGAATGAAGCCTGTTTTGCATACCTGAAAAATCCCTAAGCTTAAATCATGGTTGCTATCAAACTGTTCGTACTCTGGGATATGAAGGACACCCTATGCTTAAACACATCAGGCTGTTATCAGGCTGTTTTTGTATCCAGGGATTTGAAGCATTTTTTTGTACCCTGGGGTATGAAGGACTGTTGGTACCCTGGGGTATGAAGGACTGTTGGTACCCTGGGGTATGAATGATTTTTTATCATAATATATTCATGTATCCTTTGATCTCCATATTTACATAATTTATTTCAGTGCCTCCAGCACCACCTGCACCACACAGGAGGTAACCACTAGTTACAGGAATTTTGGTGTTGTTGCATTGTGTGGTCATGCATTCCTTTGTTTCATTGTTTGAAAGGAACACAGAGTGCATTATAAATCAGTTCTGCTAAAGAAAGATACTTGCAGATGGGAAGCATGCTGTGTTTTGGATAGTTCTTTTAATGTGTAAATCACATGCTGCATTGTTTGTTTCACATTTTCATGTGTGAATCACATGCTACATAGTTTGTTTCACATTTTCATGTGTGAATCACATGCTACATAGTTTGTTTCACATTTCCTTGATGGGCATAACAGGCTTTATGATGAATATTGTATAAATAAGGAGTTAAATTGTTGCATGAATTTTGTATGGCAATGTTCCAACTGGCTTCAAGACTGTTCTATTTCCATGTCTTGTGATAGTTGATGTTATTTTGTCTTGTGTTGAGTTACAAGGACTGTGATGGTTTGATAAAATTCTGCTCAATTAATGTCAGGTTTCCATACATGATAACTTAACATTTGAAAGTTGAAAGTTTACAAGTGTTAAACAATACTTTTATCATGACAGAAGATTTTTGTAATTAGTTGGATCACAAAATGTGTTTTCTTGGGAACATTATTGGTAGATAAAAAAATTAATTTTTTTAATGTTAACTTGCAGTTGTTTGAATTGTTTCTAAGATTATTTAGATGAATTAAAATGTAAATCCATCCTGCTGGTCTCTTTAATTAATCTGAGAAATCTCTGGTGGAATATTTGATAACGCTATTGATTGTATAGTAGTCATACCAGACATCACCAGGGCCCTGAGTGGCTGAGTGGTCTAAAGCACTCACCATTACAGATCACTGCCATCTCACCTCTGTCTGAGTGGGTTCGAGCCTTGGATTCGGCCAACATGGGTATGTGAGAAAGCTTGCCAGTAACTTGTCGTGGGTCGGTGGTTCTATTGGGGGTTTTCCCTGGTTTTTCCTCCACCATTTATACTGGCCGCCATGTATAGCCTATCTTGTGCTGAAAAATGGCATTAAATCTTACAACAACAACAACAACAACAACCAGACATCACTATCACACAGGTCACTCCAGTTCTTTGCTTTTGGCTATTGTATAACAGTCTATACCAGACATCACTATCACACAGGTCACTCCAGTCCTTTGCTTTTGGCTATTGTATAACAGTCTATACCAGACATCACTATCACACAGGTCACTCCAGTCCTTTGCTTTTGGCAATTGTATAACAGTCTATACCCGACATCACCATCACAAGGTCACTCCAGTCCTTTGCTTTTGACAGTTGTGTCGGCAAGCATGCTTAATAAACTCAGATACAATTTTAATTATGCTCATCATTTATATAGCATGGTTTTCCAATACCAGTTTGGGTAATGCTGTTTTTATATGGCATGGTTTTCCAATACCAGTTTGGGTAATGCTATTTTTATATGGCATGGTTTTCCAATACCAGTTTGGGTAATGCTATTTTTATATGGCATGGTTTTCCAATACCAGTTTGGGTAATGCTGTTTTTATATGGCATGGTTTTCCAATACCAGTTTGGGTAATGCTGTTTTTATATGGCATGGTTTTCCAATACCAGTTTGGGTAATGCTATTTTTATATGGCATGGTTTTCCAATACCAGTTTGGGTGATGCTATATTTATATGGCATGGTTTTCCAATACCAGTTTGGGTAATGCTATTTTTATATGGCATGGTTTTCCAATACCAGTGTGGGTAATGTCATATTTATATGGCATGGTTTTCCAGTACCAGTTTGGGTAATGCTATCATCTGCATCATGTATTTTGTGTGAGTTCTGCTGGAAAGTTGGTGTGTGAGTGTGTGTGATTTGGATTTTTAACGTAGCTTTAACAATTTTTCAGTCATGTCGCTACGGTGTCTGCAGTGTAGCAGTTTTTAGTGATGTCTAGCACTAGGGCATCATGCCGCAGACATGTAGCATGATGTTCCACCCAGTCACATTATCCTGACACCAGGCCAACCAGTCCTAACACTAACCTCTTAATGCTGAGCGCCAAGCGAGGCAGCTGTTAGTACCATTTTTGTAAGTCTTTGTTATAACTCGGAGAGGGATTGAACCAACAACCTCATGCATCCAAGGTGGACGCTCTAACCACTAGGCCATCGGAGCTGTCACATCACATGAGGTTTTCACTAAAAGACTTCTTATAAGAATTTTACATATACATTCCTGATTGTCTATAGCAACTGTATATGACCCATTTCCAAGAAAACAGTCGGGTTCCTTTAATTTGAAACTTGGCCTCACCGATTCATTATATTGATAAACAAGTTAGTTAGCAGACCAGTCGGTACCTTTAAAGAAAATGACACCAGATATTCAGTGAAACAGGATTCTATGGTTTGACTTGTGGATGGAAATTCTTAGAGCAAATGAGTCTTTTTGAACTTCAGAATATGTTCGATCAAAAAAAGAAGAAAACTGCTTTACAAATTTGTAAAGAAGCATATAAGATTGATGCAATACAGCATTTGGATTGTGCTTATTGCAGAATTTGTGGAGTTCACGATCATTTGGCAAAAGATAGACCTGTATGCTAGTTAAAGTGTGTGTTAAATATAAAAAAGTTGTCAGTATGTTTTGTGTTTGCATTCTGGTTCTAATCCACATGGTTTTTGCACATTTTTGCCAAGTATTTTGACCTGCAGATCCAGGTTAGTAGTAACAGTAAATGTCCATTTTTCATACAGTGTACTGTAATTATGGCATGTAATTTATTAGCTATTATGTCGCATTCTCACAAAGTTGTTGTTGTTGTTCTAGGGTTTAACACCATTTTTCAGCACAAGATAGGCTATACATGGCGGCCAGTATAAATGGTGGAGGAAGAACCCTGGAAAACGCAGGGAAGAACCACCGACCCACGAGAAGCTACTGGCAGGCTTTCCCACGTACCCACGCTAGCCGAGCCTTGGACTCGAACCCACGCAGACAGAGGTGAAATGGCAGTGATCCGGAACGATGAGCGCTTTAGACCACTCGGCCACTCAGGGCCCCCTTCTCACAAAGTATTGTTACTAATATTAGTACTTGTATTATATAGATTAAACCTTTTATGCTTAGATGATGCTTTTTTGCCACTTATATTAGCAAATAATTATGCTTATACCTCTCTCAAGGTTGGCATGTATGCTCATGTCATGTCTCGCTGGTTGTAAATAAAAATGACACAGATATGACATCCATGATGGCCACAATGGCAGCCATTTTGACAATCTTGGTATCACAACTCTACTGAAGCAGAAGGACATATTTAACATAGTGTTTTGAACAGAAGATTTACTGCCTAGTATTAAATGAAAATGATGCAGATCTGATGTCCAATATGGCCACATCAGACATGTTGAAAATCTTACTACTGAAGATATTTTTATGTCTGTTGTTTTCCATATGGATGGCTTTATTAACAGCAATAGACTTTTTGTGTTCCTAAATGAAAATGGTGCCAGTTGTACATCCAATAAAGCTGCCAGGATTCACTTAACACCCTGAAAGAATCATCATTATGACAGGGTTTTCATCAAAAAATGTCCAATGATGTCTGCTTTGTCCTAAATCAAAATGGTGTCAAGCTGACATATAACATATTTACCACAGCAGCTAATTTGAAAATCATTTTTTTGAAGAATATCAGATATGGTTTCAATACTTGACAGTTGAAAAGAAGAAATGGTCTATCTTGAATTATTGAAAATCTTGTAACCAAGTAGAGCATCGGTCCCTTTGAATGACTCTTGATGGATGCCTGGTTACCATCTAAAAATGAAACAAATTTGACAAACCTTTGTGCTCTCATTATTTTTGTTTGAGTTATTGCCACTTGTGGCATACAGCTGATGCATTGTATAAGAGAAAGAGGACATACTGTGATCATCATCAAGAAATGTTGATAAGTCATTGTACTTACTATTTCCAGATGAGTTATACTCTTTCTTGAGATTCATCTCCATTGTGGAGTAAGGGTGAAGTGCAAGGAGAAAGGGATATGTTTATTTGAGAAAATTGGTCAACATTCATTTAGTTTTGATAAGCAACTGAAGCAGAAATTTATAAAGTATTTTTGTTTAAATCTGTTTTTTGTAAGGGTTTTTTTGGTCATCATTTTCTGTGATCTTTATTGATGTGAGAAGTTGCTTGGTGTACACATTTCTAACATGTTTCACATTAAAGTGTACATCATAGAAAATCCAAAGAATTTGAGATCTTTTAATTGGCTGTAAGACGAGTACATTTCATAACAAATTTAAGTGTTAGCTTAGAGTACAGGTGACTTGAAGGTTAGTGTGTCTTACTGGTGACGGAAATGGTGCAGGTACAAATCCGACCATGATGAGCCAGGGTGATTGGGGTGTGTCCTTGGCCAAAGCACTCTATCCTTCAATTTCCACCACACTAAATAACCTACTGTATTTACTGCATATGTTGGGACATGATAAATAATTATTTTTTTTCCTGTCCCAGAACTTATGGTGAAACATTTTTTCACTTTGGTCATATGTCCCAAGACTTAAGAAATGAAAGCATTTGTACTCACCCATCCCACTGCACATTGCAATAAAAAAGATAAATGCTTAATTGATAATAAAAAGAAAGAAACTAACCAAATATTGTTAACATTTATTCCTTTTTTCAACATGAGCATTAAAGAGAAAAATATATCCACAAAATCCGTATAAGTAGCATAGGCCTCCTTACTGTAGCGTATATCAATTATGCCTGATAACACACGCCACATTGTTCATTGATGTAAACATTGAGAAACAGATTGTGTGTGGTTGTGCTCAAAGGTTTGAACATGTTATCCAACTGAAAACTGGATCCAACAAAATCGCAAACAAGAGGGAAATAATCAACCAATATCATGAATATGCCATTCACGCATGACACATTGTTAGGAGCAAACAAAATAAAGATTAAATTACATCCAGGTCTACTGTATGACAGTATCTCGCAAATACAAATCATCATTTGAAAACACGTTCACTTGAGTGTAAGTGACAATCTTTTCACTACCTCGGGTTACAAAAGTATCCTTACTATTCACCCGCAGACATCAATGCTCCTTTGTATTAATTATTGATACAGATGCCAAGCACATAGATGCCCTGGTGTTGAATAAACATGACTGACAGCAAGCAGTTAACTCCTTCTTTGAATTTACCGACAGGACATCAAAGACAAAAGGTTATTTTTATTTCAAAACGAGCCAATCTTAGAAGACGACTTTGGTTACTTTTTTTTGTAAAGGATATCAAACAAAGAATATTTTATTGCAAAGCAAGCTGACATCAGAAGATGACTGTGGATTCTTTGAAGTGAGCCCCAAAAAATGTGTTGAATATACAAAGATGGCTAAGATATAGAAGCAAACTTTGGTTCCTTGTTACCGGTATTCACAGGAAATTTGAAAATAAATTGAAGCAATGGAAAAACTTTTAAAGGGACACAATATAGTGCTTCGTGCGTGGATGTCGATGACCCAGTGTCGCCCAGAAAATTTTTTAGAAAATAAAATCATGTGGTGAATTCGTGAAGGCCAAAAGAGAAGCAAATGATTTCGCAAAGGAGAGGGAAATAACCAACCAATATATTGATAACCAAGACTGAATTATATCTGAGTCTAATGTATGACAGTATCTTGCAAATAAAAATCATTATTTGAAAACACATTCACTTGAGTGCAAGTGACAATCTTTTCTCCGGCACGGGTTACAAAAGTATCATTACTATTTACCTGCAGACATAGTGCAGACATAATACTAGTGCAGATTTGAAAATAAATATGACTTTTGTCCCTGCAGACATAGTGCTCCTTTGTATTACTTATAACTAAAGATGCCAAGACGTAGAAGCCCTGGTGGTGAATAAGCACAACTGGCAGCCAGCAGTAGGTTATTTTTATTACAAAGCAAGCCAACCTCGGAAGCTGAAATTTTTAGAAAAGATATCAGTACAAAGGTTATTTTATTGCAAAGCAAGCTGACCTCAGAAGCCAGCTATGGATTCTTTTAAATGTGCTGATTTTTTATTTTTTATTTTTTAATATATAAAGATGGATGAGATATGGAAGCTAACTTTAGTTCCTTTTCACCGGTATTCATGGAAATTTTGAAAATAAATTGAAACAATGGAACAGTTTTTAAAGTGACACAATATAGTGCATCGTGCATGAACATTGATGACCCAGCGTCGCCCAGAAGATGTGGAGAAAATAAAATAATACGATGAATTCATGAAGGCAATAAGAGAAACAGATCATTTTGCCGACAACGTGATCAATAACATGGATGAAACTCAAATGTACTTTGATCACATTCCTGGATGGACTGATGATAAGATGGGGGTCAGAAGTGCAAGAATTAGCAATACTAGTGCAGATTTGAAAATAAATATGACTTTTGTCCTTGCAGTTTCCGCTTCAGGTGATGTATTGCCTCTAATAAATTTTCACGGTATGAGAAAGCTAAAAAAATATTCATGTACCAAAAGAATGGATCGTATGTGTGCAGGAGAAGGGGTGTGTTGATAAAATGCTGCTGCAGTGGATTAGACAGTTTTATCTCAAGTACACAGTTTTATATTTTTTAAATATAATTTCAGTTGGAGTGCATTTTGCGACATGTAATTTTCAAATGATTTAAAAGGTGTCCCACAACTTACAACTAAAAAAAATTGATGTGTCCCAGAACATACAGTACACAAAAAATGTATTTTAAACATAATTTATGGGGTTTCAACAAATACGGTGTCCCAACATATACGGTAAATATGGTACTTGTGTTGCTGTACTATAAAAATGCCAAGAACCAAACCCAATGAAACCGTGTATTTATGTAGAGCCATGGTATATTCAATTGTTTCAATGTATTGAGTTCATTTTATGTCAGTCCCATTCTTATTGCTAACATCCTGATTCCCTTTGTCTTATCCCTTTTCCTTGTAACATTATATCTGTTTCCCTAGATACATAATATGCATACAACAGAGAAATAACATGCTTTCTAGCCCTTTTATAGAATGTAGATGCATGTGCATGATTTTTCAGGTCAGAAAATGAGACAGACTCTGTGAATAAGGATTATGATAGTGAGGGAAGGAGGATATATCATCCATCTGAAACATTTAGACTCATATTAGAAGAGGAAAACCATGTGCCAGCTAAAGAGGAGAAAAATCACGAACCTGAACACTCACGAACATTTAAAAAATTGCAAACACAACTGGGGTAAATATCGTGCCTTTGATAGCTGCAGCTTTTATTCAGCTATTACAAATCTATTGAAATTTTATCTTCAGTTTTTTCTTCTTCTCATTGTGAAAAACTGCTTTTGTTTAGGGTTAGAAGTCTGTGTCAGTCAGATTCTGAAATTGATCGGTTGCCATCACAACAGCATAAAGAAATTATCATATAGTTTGGTATGCTGAAATAGTCTGTAGATCTGAAACTTGCTGTGTGCATGAAGATTTTATTTTGTGTTTGATAATATACATGTGTACTAATAATTCCCCACTGAAATAAAGAACTTGTATCAGATCTTTGAAATTTTTAAGTGTTTGTAAATGTGCATGAATGTAGCATTTAAATGGAAAGTATTATGGCTTGGAACATGATGGAAAGTACTTTACATATATTGATGAAGATTCCTTGTCTTTCCAAATTATTATTGTCCACACAATATAGTAACTTGTGTGCATCCATCCAACCATACATCAATCTGTCCATTTTTAAAAAATGCTCAACTGGTCTTGGAAATTTTTTATGGATTACCATGAAACTTTGTAAAGATGATGTTTGTCTCTTAAATATATATATATATATATATATATATATATATATATATATATATATATATATATATATATATATATATATATATACATATATATACACACACACATATATATATATATATATATATATATATATATATATATATATATATATATATATATATATGCACACATATATATATACACATATATATACATATATATATATATATATATATATATATATATATATATATATATATATATATATATATATATATATATATTGAAAATTTACTTTGCTTCTGCAAGTGTTTGAAAATTTATTGCATTTTTTTACTTGCATCTTTATGCAGCTTATGATACATTCTCATTAGCAAAACAAGTAGAACAATTTTTTAAAAACTCTTTTTGCCCAGCAACATAATATAATATGTGACACAGTCTGATTAGCACAACTAGTCATGCAGTTTTAGCCTGTAGCCTAATGTAGTTTGTGACACAGTCTGTTTAGGACAATTAGTCCTGGAGTTTTAGCCTGTGGCTTAATGGAGTATGTGACACAGTCTGTTTAGGATAATTAGTCCTGCATTTTTAGCCTGTAGCTTAATGTAGTATGTGACACAGTCTGTTTAGGACAATTAGTCATGCATTTTTAGCCTGTAGCTTAATGTAGTATGTGACACAGTCTGTTTAGGACAATTAGTCATGCAGTTTTAGCCTGTAGCTTAATGGTGTATGTGACACAGTCTGTTTAGGACAATTAGTCATGCAGTTTTAGCCTGTAGCTTAATGGTGTATGTGACACAGTCTGTTTAGGACAATTAGTCATGCAGTTTTAGCCTGTAGCTTAATGGTGTATGTGACACAGGCTTATTATTAGCACAACTTGTGCAGCTTTAGATATATTTTCATCAAGCTGGGTAAATATTATGGTCATAACCTAAGGTTTTGCATATCAGCAAATCACTTGCACCCAGAGTTAATGCTGTTTTTAATCTCATTCAGTGCAGTGTATGACATCATTTCATTAGCATATCAGCAAATCACTTGCACCTAGAGTTAATGCTGTTTTTAATCTCATTCAGTGCAGTGTATGACATCATTTCATTAGCACATCAGGTACTGCAGGTTTTGATGGATTGTCATCAAATTTGGTAAATGCTACAGCCATCTCCTGAAGATGTGCATGTCAGCAAATGGCTTCGGTCCAACAGTGTTTTAGAGTTTTTGCTGTTTAAGTCAAAGCTTAATGCAGTGTATGACACAATGGTTAGAACAGCTAGTCTTCCAGTGTTGGGCTCTCCTTGTCATAAATGGATGATACTCAGTGGATAGTCATATCAATGTAGGCAGTCCAGGAATATCAGAGATAGTTTGAACACACTGCAGCTTAAAAGAAGGAACAGTCTGATTCCGAATTTCTGGAAAAATCTCTTCAGCCTGTGAGTGCTAGTTCTTTTAACAAACTTTTTTTTGTATATTGTCATGAAACTTGGTAAGTTACATGTTTATCACCTCAGATGCACATATTGACACACGACTTTTCTCCAGCAATTTTTGTTCAGAGTTTTTGCTCTTTTTGTCTTGTATCCATATGCAGTGTATGACACATTCTCAATAATGCACTGACATGAAACTTGGTAAATATTATGGTGATAACCAAAAGATGTGCATATGTACAGATCACTTAACTTCCACAATCTCTATTAGAGTAATTGTTCTTTTCTTACAGCTTTATGTAGTGTATTACACAACCAGTGTGTCAGTATTTATGTGTCTACCATAAGGTGGAGTGTATTATGTTCTGATATTGTATGCCTGTTTGTCCATATGTTACCAATTTGGATTTCACACATTAATTTGAGTTCTCTTCCATCTACATTTAGCAGACAAGTGAATGGCTTGTAGTCCAGGTTAGCATAGGGATTGTTATGAGCTTTCCTTGACTTCAGACTTATCTCCATGACAGAGTAGAAGTGGCATATAGACAGGGCCTGTATACAGCTTATTTCATGGAGTAAAAGTGGCATATAGACAGGGCCTGTATACAGCTATTCCATGGAGTAGAAGTGGCATATAGACAGGGCCTGTATACAGCTATTCCATGGAGTAGAAGTGGCATATAGACAGGGCCTGTATACAGCTATTCCATGGAGTAGAAGTGGCATATAGACAGGGCCTGTATACAGCTATTCCATGGAGTAGAAGTGGCATATTGACAGGGCCTGTATACAGCTTATTTCATGGAGTAAAAGTGGCATTTAGATGGGTCATGTATACAGCTATTCCATGGAGTAGAAGTGGCATATAGACAGGGCCTGTATACAGCTATTCCATGGAGTAGAAATGGCATATAGACAGGGCATGTATACAGCTATTTCATGGAGTAGAAATGGCATATAGACAGGGCATGTATACAGCTATTTCATGGAGTAGAAGTGGCATATAGACAGGGCCTGTATACAGCTATTTCATGGAGTAGAAATGGCATATAGACAGGGCATGTATACAGCTATTTCATGGAGTAGAAGTGGCATATAGACAGGGCCTGTATACAGCTATTCCATGGAGTAGAAGTGGCATATTGACGGGGCCTGTATACAGCTTATTTCATGGAGTAAAAGTGGCATTTAGATGGGTCATGTATACAGCTATTCCATGGAGTAGAAGTGGCATATAGACAGGGCCTGTATACAGCTATTCCATGGAGTAGAAGTGGCATATTGACATGGCCTGTATACAGCTATTTCATGGAGTAGAAATGGCATATAGACAGGGCATGTATACAGCTATTCCATGGAGTAGAAGTGGCATATTGACATGGCCTGTATACAGCTATTTCATGTAGTAGAAGTGGCATATTGACATGGCCTGTATACAGCTATTCCATGGAGTAGAAGTGGCGTATAGACAGGGCATGTATACAGCTATTCCATGGAGTAGAAGTGGCATATTGACATGGCCTGTATACAGCTATTTCATGAAGTAGAAGTGGCATATTGACATGGCCTGTATACAGCTATTCCATGGAGTAGAAGTGGCATATAGACAGGGCATGTATACAGCTATTCCATGGAGTAGAAGTGGCATATTGACATGGCCTGTATACAGCTATTTCATGGAGTAGAAATGGCATATAGACAGGGCATGTATACAGCTATTCCATGGAGTAGAAGTGGCATATTGACATGGCCTGTATACAGCTATTCCATGGAGTAGAAGTGGCATATAGACATGGCATGTATACAGCTATTTCTTGGAGTAGAAGTGGCATATTGACATGGCCTGTATACAGCTATTCCATGGAGTAGAAATGGCATATAGACAGGGCCTGTATACAGCTATTCCATGGAGTAGAAGTGGCATATTGACAGGGCCTGTATACAGCTTATTTCATGGAGTAAAAGTGGCATTTACATGGGTCATGTATACAGCTATTCCATGGAGTAGAAGTGGCATATAGACAGGGCCTGTATACAGCTATTCCATGGAGTAGAAGTGGCATATTGACAGGGCCTGTATACAGCTTATTTCATGGAGTAAAAGTGGCATTTAGATGGGTCATGTATACAGCTATTCCATGGAGTAGAAGTGGCATATAGACAGGGCCTGTATACAGCTATTCCATGGAGTAGAAATGGCATATAGACAGGGCATGTATACAGCTATTTCATGGAGTAGAAATGGCATATAGACATGGCATGTATACAGCTATTTCATGGAGTAGAAGTGGCATATAGACAGGGCCTGTATACAGCTATTTCATGGAGTAGAAGTGGCATATAGAAACGGCCTGTATACAGCTATTTCATGGAGTAGAAGTGGCATATAGACAGGGCCTGTATACAGCTATTTCATGGAGTAGAAATGGCATATAGACAGGGCATGTATACAGCTATTTCATGGAGTAGAAGTGGCATATAGACAGGGCCTGTATACAGCTATTCCATGGAGTAGAAGTGGCATATAGACAGGGCCTGTATACAGCTATTCCATGGAGTAGAAGTGGCATATTGACATGGCCTGTATACAGCTATTTCATGGAGTAGAAATGGCATATAGACAGGGCATGTATACAGCTATTCCATGGAGTAGAAGTGGCATATTGACATGGCCTGTATACAGCTATTCCATGGAGTAGAAGTGGCATATTGACATGGCCTGTATACAGCTATTCCATGGAGTAGAAGTGGCATATTGACATGGCCTGTATACAGCTATTCCATGGAGTAGAAGTGGCATATTGACATGGCCTGTATACAGCTATTCCATGGAGTAGAAGTGGCATATAGACGGGGCATGTATACAGCTATTCCATGGAGTAGAAGTGGCATATTGACATGGCCTGTATACAGCTATTTCTTGGAGTAGAAGTGGCATATTGACATGGCCTGTATACAGCTTTTCCATGGAGTAGAAATGGCATATAGACAGGGCATGTATACAGCTATTCCATGGAGTAGAAGTGGCATATTGACATGGCATGTATACAGCTATTCCATGGAGTAGAAGTGGCATATTGACATGGCCTGTATACAGCTATTTCTTGGAGTAGAAGTGGCATATTGACATGGCCTGTATACAGCTATTCCATGGAGTAGAAATGGCATATAGACAGGGCATGTATACAGCTATTCCATGGAGTAGAAGTGGCGTATTGACATGGCCTGTATACAGCTATTCCATGGAGTAGAAGTGGCATATAGACGGGGCATGTATACAGCTATTCCATGGAGTAGAAGTGGCATATAGACATGGCATGTATACAGCTATTTCTTGGAGTAGAAGTGGCATATTGACATGGCCTGTATACAGCTATTTCTTGGAGTAGAAGTGGCATATTGACATGGCCTGTATACAGCTATTTCATGGAGTAGAAGTGGCATATAGACAGGACATGTATACAGCTATTCCATGGAGTAGAAGTGGCATATAGACAGGGCATGTATACAGCTATTTCATGGAGTAGAAGTGGCATATAGACAGGGCATGTATACAGCTATTTCATGGAGTAGAAGTGGCATATAGACAGGGCATGTATACAGCTATTCCATGGAGTAGAAGTGGCATATAGACATGGCATGTATACAGCTATTTCTTGGAGTAGAAGTGGCATATTGACATGGCCTGTATACAGCTATTTCTTGGAGTAGAAGTGGCATATAGACATGGCCTGTATACAGCTATTTCATAGAGTAGAAGTGGCATATAGACAAGGCATGTATACAGCTATTTCATGGAGTAGAAGTGGCATATAGACAAGGCATGTATACAGCTATTTCATGGAGTAGAAGTGACATATAGACAGGGCATGTATACAGCTATTTCATGGAGTAGAAGTGGCATATAGACAAGGCATGTATACAGCTATTTCATGGAGTAGAAGTGGCATATAGACAGGGCATGTATACAGCTATTCCATGGAGTAGAAGTGGCATATAGACAGGGCATGTATACAGCTATTCCATGGAGTAGAAGTGGCATATAGACAGGGCATGCATATAGTTAGTTCATGGATATTACTGTTAAAGTTATCAGCTTAACATTATAGATGTTCTAGTTCACCTTGCTGCATCATAAAGTTGAGTCATAAATTATATGATATAAAGTTGAGTCATGAATATATAATTTAAGATGATTACACTAAGCGTTCCTAGACCATAGCATAAATAAAGGAAATTATACATGGAAGACAGAGAGCTTTTGTTGACTGAGAGGACTGATTTATCTTTGCATGATTAACAATTAACCAGATGACATTAGTCAGTTTGATTTTACTTTTATTTGTGTTTTAAATATTGATTGTGTTTACATAATGTAGTTCCTGTACCAGTGTATTTTTCATCACAGCCTCGAGGACCAACATGTGGAGCTTTGTATGGATTGTATTTGTCCTATAATTTCTATAAAAATGATAGATCTTATAAAAGTTCTATATTTTAGAAAATTATAATTCCTATATTTTAGATACTTTCAACATTTACATTTTTGGCAGCAGTATACATCACTTGCTTCTTTTGCATTGCCTTATTTTCCAGTAATCTAGTCCCCAGTGCAAACTGATTATTTTATCCTCCAGTGAGTAGTCAAGGGCCAGAATTTAAAAGAACATGATCCCAGTCTGACTCCTTTCTCAGAATCAACACATAAAATACCATCCTCTTTTTGTTGTCATCTTATGACGAGTATGTGCCATGTTGTTCATCAAAATTTATCTTTATTTTCATCTTTTAACATCTTGGCATTTCACTATCTTTTTGCATTGATAGGGTGTTTTGTATCCTTAGTCCTAGCTTTACTTAAGTGATACTACTATTCTTTTTGTAAATTATTTTATTGGGTGTCTTACTTTGCAAGTGGTACTTCATTAAATTGAACCCCCTTTCATCGTTCTAGTGCTGGCATAAGTATTGTCTGTTCTTTAATGTTCACCAGGTTTTAACTATTGATCTGGGAACAGGGATTGTTTAATTCTGATGGGGATAGCGAGTTGGATTGTACTCACCTAAGGAGGGGGATCAGATATGGCATCCATCTTCCTATAGGATGTGTCATCCCTCTTTCAGACCTGCCAACTCTTATGATTTTGTCTTAGAAAATTACCCTTAAAATACAATCTTATGTCATACTAGAAAAATCTGCGAAAAATTATTGTTGCTGAAAAATCCAGATAATTGGTTCATATGTGTTTTATTTAGATCCAGGTTTCATCTTAGAATTAGTAAAATTAGTCAGGGAACCAGACTAACTTTACAGCAACTCCCCAGATGCTTTAAATTGTACCTATTTGTTCATGCGAAGCATCTGCATGATCAAACTGTTGATCATAAATTTGTTTTAAATGGCATCCAGAAAGCGATGTTTGAGATGAAAGGGTAAATAAGCTTCTAGAAAAGTGTTAATAATCGACACAGAAGAATAAAAAGGAGTTTTCAGATTCTTGTGAATAAAAGCTGGAAAGGAAACAATTACATTTATTGGACGTCATGTGCCAGTTTGAGTATGTCTCGTGGCGGGAGATTTGATTGCTATTGTCATGTGAAATGGAAAAGAATTTCCAAGAATTATTTAAATTTGAGAGATAGCAACAAGCCATTTAGCTGCATAGGGTTTGGAACTAGAGTTTGTGCAATTGTACTAGTGATAAATAAAGTCTAGGCGTACTTTACAAACTTTTCAGTTGAACATAATGTTTATCATGGATGCAGCGAACTTTTAAATACATTTTCCAGCTTTACGGTTGCAGTTATTGATATTTTGTTACACCTTACTGAAAACTGGTAAATCTTAGACTCATCAGGGTTGGCAGGTCTGCTCTTTCCAGGAAGTGAGTCTCCCTTCGCTCCCTCTCCATGGCACCCAGGACAACCCTCCCTTGGTTTCAAGGTAGTGCAGACATGACAGAACACGGACTTGTTCCTTTGCTTTCAGCCAGGGCCAACAAACAGGAATGGCCTGCCTCTCACCTCCATGTCAGTCTGGAGGGAATCAGTGATCCCATTTGCCTAGGAGGTCCAATAGTAGACTTAGACCTGTCACCCACCATGAGCAGTTTTGGGATGAGGGCAGCTCCATTTCAATGTCTCCCACTCACTGGAAAGAGGTACTGGGAGGGTACTGTTCTGTGTTGCTTCAGGAGCAGGCTCAGGATGATGATGTCATCCTCATTGTGGTGGACTTGGTTGAGTTTTTTGTTTGTTGAGGAACTGGTGGAAGTGGTCATCTCTCTCCACTGAGGTCCCCAGTTTATTACCCATATGGCCAGGGGTATTAAGTTTGAACGTTCGATAAAGAAGTGGATCAAGTTTACTGCCTCTTCCTCCCCCTCC
Source organism: Sinohyriopsis cumingii (assembly GCA_028554795.2). Classification (NCBI taxonomy): domain Eukaryota; kingdom Metazoa; phylum Mollusca; class Bivalvia; order Unionida; family Unionidae; genus Sinohyriopsis; species Sinohyriopsis cumingii. The sequence continues at coordinate 1,355,739 of JAPYKE020000103.1, read as the reverse complement.
CCCCCAAGACTTGTGTATTTTCTCTCACTGGAGTGGCATCTCATCCATTTCTTTTGATCCTTCACTTGGCAAAAATGGTCTGGAAGCTTTTACAAAGTTCCTTTGGGACAGACACTCACCAGACAGCAGAATGTGTGTCCCCTCTTCTATACTTTGGCTGCCGGTTTCTGCCTCCAGCAGTTGGGTACCTTTGCTGGCTTGACACGTAAAGTACCCCACCTGGGATTCACAAGTGTAATATTGACTTGAGTGTGGGCTTAAAACCATGGAGGCCCTGACTTGAGTGTGGGGTTACAACCTTGGAGGCCCTGACCTGAGTGTGGGCTTAAAACCTTGGAGGTCCTGACTTGAGTGTGGGCTTACAACCTTGGAGGCATTGACTTGAGTGTGGGCTTAAAACCTTGGAGGCCCTGACTTGAGTGTGGGCTTACAACCTTGGAGGCCCTGACTTGAGTGTGGGCTTAAAACCTTGGAGGCCCTGGCTTGAGTGTGAGCTTACAACCTTGGAGGCCCTGACTTGAGTGTGGGCTTAAAACCTTGGAGGCCCTGAAGCTTAAGGCCCATACTCTCATGATGATCGCTTGACATCTTCACATGTCAATATCATTTTGTTGGCCTCCTTTAGGCTGTCAGAGGAGGAATCGTTGTCTCCAGTGGCACTTTTACATTTTGGTGGAGGCTGTAATGAAGACAGTGCATCCTGTGCTTTCTGAGTCAGTTCAAAGTAGAGCCTGGTACCATCAGAAAGTTTGTACTGTGGTATACCACAGTATTTCCGAATGTACCACAATGTATACCAAGTTATATTAGAGACCATTAATTGAATATTCTGGGGCATGGCCTGCCACTTTTTTAATTTTTGTTTGTCAGTAGTAGGAAAAATATCTTGCTCTGATTTATGCCAAAACAATACCATATTATATCCAAGATATTTGGAACAAATTTTAAATATCTTGAAACAGAAGAAAAGATTTAAGCTATAAAGGGAATCACAGCCTCCCCACCCCCCAAGAAAATTAGATGGCCAGTACCTTATAATAGAGGAATTTGCTGTTTATGTTAATTGTTGTGGAAGTTGTAATCTAAATGCTGTTTATGTTAATTGTTGTGGAAGTTGTAATCTAAATGCTGTTTATGTTAATTGTTGTGGAAGTTGTAATCTAAATGCTGTTTATGTTAATTGTTGTGGAAGTTGTAATCTAAATACTGTTTATGTTAATTGTTGTGGAAGTTGTAATCTAAATGCTGTTTATGTTAATTGTTGTTGAAGTTGTAATCTAAATGCTGTTTATGTTAATTGTTGTGGAAGTTGTAATCTAAATGCTGTTTATGTTAATTGTTGTGGAAGTTGTAATCTAAATGCTGTTTATGTTAATTGTTATTGAAGTTGTAATCTAAATGCTGTTTCTGTTAATTGTTGTGGAAGTTGTAATCTAAATGCTCTTTATGTTAATTGTTGTGGAAGTTGTAATCTAAATGCTGTTTATGTTAATTGTTGTGGAAGTTGTAATCTAAATGCTGTTTATGTTAATTGTTGTCGAAGTTGTAATCTAAAAGATGTAACTAAAATGGAATGTTTAAGCTTTTTTATTAAATATGAAATTTTTCCAAAAGTTAAATTTGGCCCGAATATGTTTCATATATGATGTGTGGGTCCATTCCGTCTTAAAAGATGGATGCTGGAGTTGTTTTTGGGAACATCCACTCTTATCATGGACCTCCATCTTTTTTCACCTGTCCAAACTGGTTCATTTAGAGAATCAGTACACACCTCTGTAGAAGAGTGCAGTTGAGAGGGTGGAAAGTTCTGGCTTTCTGTTCCTAGATCTTTCTATTGTTGAGGAAGAGGTGGAAAGTTTAGCACATAATCAACCATTCTGACTTAAACAGGTTTCTTTCTGTAGAGTGCTTCAAGTTGGAGACTGTCACCTTGGCGTGGAACACCGTAAGACCCTGCAAATGGATAGAATCCATCAATCTTCATGAAGCATATCTTCACTTCTCCATCTTTCCTTCACACAGGCAATATTCTAGTTTTTATCTTGACCAGGTACTATTTCAATTTCAGGATCTTCTGTTTGGCCTTGTCTCTGCCCAAATCACCTTTATCAGGGTAATGGGGGTAGCTGCTGCCTAGTTAGGATCCCCATTCTCCAGTATTTCAATGACTGGTAGATGCACAACATCCTCAAAGATTCAGTTATGAAGGATTTCTAGGTCCAAGTCAGATGAGGATGGTACTTGATAATGTTGCCTGTGACTAAGGAGTCAGACTGTGTTATGTTCGTTTTAATTCTAGCCATCCAGTACTAATTGGGCATTGGAATAAATAGCTTGGACTGGAGACCAGAATCTCAGAAAAGGAAACCAAGGCAATAAGAGCATGCAATTATCATATTATTAAAATTACCTTTACTGCCACCCACACCCCCAACTCCAATACATATATCTAGAAATCGGTCAAACATAATTTACGTAGATAAAGCATATATTGCACTTCTAATGACAGTTAAGTCAGATATATTTTTGCACATTTGGACAGAAGATATTTTTTATATATTCAGATATATTCAGTAGTGTACATTTTTAATTTTAAAAAAGTCAGTTTGTTTCCCTTAATTATCTGATTAAAAGTCCTCAGTAGAAATCCTGTTTCAAGTTTAGAAAATTCCCATTCTTTAGCTCTACTCATCATAGACTAGATGGGATGGTCCACTATCCATTATCTGTTGTCCAACATCTGCACATCTTGCCATGAAACTTGACACACATTCATTCCAGGGTGTAGTTGGTCTTAGTTAATAATGGTGATACATGCACATCTTGTTATCACTGCTACTCACAAATCAATGGTCATATTGAAATGAGGTTTTTACTAAAAGACTTCTTATGGCTTCTAGTTAGTCCTAAATGAAAATGCTGATCTGATATCCTGGCTGCCACAGCAGCCATTTTAAACATCTTGTTGTTACTACTCCTACTGAATGGATGGTAATATCATCATGGGGGTTTTCACTGAATGGATGGTCATATCATCATGGGGATTATCACTACTTGTAATTAATGGTCATATCATCATGGGGATTTCACTACTTGTAATGAATGGTCATATCATCATGGGGATTTCACTACTTGTAATGAATGGTCATATCATCATGGGAATTTTACTACTTGTAATGAATGGTCATAATCATCATGGGGATTTCACTACTTGTAATTAATGGTCATATCATCATGGGGGATTATCACTACCTGTAATTAATGGTCATATCATCATGGGGATTTCACTACCTGTAATTAATGGACATATCATCATAGGGATTATTACCACTGGTAATTAATGGACATAATCATCATGGAGATTTCACTACCTGCAGTGAATGGTCATAACATCATGGGGATTTCACTACTTGTAATTAATGGACATATTATCATGGGGATTATTACTACTTGTAATTAATGGACATAATCATCATGGGGATTTCACTACCTACAGTGAATGGTCATAACATCATGGGGATTTCACTACTTGTAATTAATGGACATATCATCATGGTGATTATTACTACATGTAATTAATGGTCATATCATCATGAGGATTATTACTACTTGTAATTAATGGTCATATCATCATGGGGATTATTACTACTTGTAATTAATGGTCATATCATCATGGAGATTTCACTACTTGTAATGAATGGACATATCATCATGGTGATTATTACTACTTGTAATTAATGTACATATCATCATGGGGATTATTACTACTTGTAATTAATGGACATATCATCATGGGGATCTCACTACCTGCAGTGAATGGTCATAACATCATGGGGATTTCACTAATTGTAATTAATGGTCATATCATCATGGGAATATCACTACTTGTAATTAATGGTCATAGTCATCATGGGGGATTTCACTACTTGTAATTAATGGTCATATCATCATGGGATTATTATTAGTTTTAATTAATGGTCATATCATCATGGGGATTTCACTACTTGTAATTAATGGTCATATCATCATGGGGATTTCACTACTTGTAATTAATGGTCATATCATCATGGGAATTTTACTACTTGTAATTAATGGTCATATCATCATGGGGATTTCACTACTTGTAATTAATGGTCATATCATCATGGGGATTTCACTACTTGTAATTAATGGTCATATCATCATGGGGATTTCACTACTTGTAATTAATGGTCATATCATCATGGGAATTTTACTACTTGTAATTAATGGTCATATCATCATGGGAATTTTACTACTTGTAATTAATGGTCATACCATCATGGGGATTTCACTACTTGTAATTAATGGTCATATCATCATGGGAATTTTACTACTTGTAATTAATGGTCATATCATCATGGGGATTTCACTACTTGTAATTAATGGTCATATCATCATGGGAATTTTACTACTTGTAATTAATGGTCATATCATCATGGGAATTTTACTACTTGTAATTAATGGTCATATCATCATGGGGATTTCACTACTTGTAATGAATGGACATACCATCATGGGGATTTCACTACTTGTAATTAATGGTCATATCATCATGGGAATTTTACTACTTGTAATTAATGGTCATATCATCATGGGAATTTTACTACTTGTAATTAATGGTCATATCATCATGGGAATTTTACTACTTGTAATTAATGGTCATATCATCATGGGAATTTTACTACTTGTAATTAATGGTCATATCATCATGGGAATTTCACTTCTTGTAATAGACTTCTTATGATATGGTCCTAATAGAAAATGGTGCAAGTCATACAGTCAAAATATGGATGCCATGACAGCTTTTGTGACAATTTTCTTGTTACTGTCTACTGCCATTAAATGGCTGATCATTATAACATGGGGTTTTGATCATGTGAGTTTTCATGTCTATGATGATCTACATCAAAATTGTGCCAATATGACATCCATTATGTCTACCACAGCAGCCATTTTGAAAATCTGTTATTGCAGAAGAAAATCAGAGATGATTTCAGCACTCGAGAGTTAAACATTCTTGGAAATTCTTTTTGCCCAGTACAGCATTCACTCCCTTCAAATGATTATTGTTCATATAGGTTTTGTACCAAAAGTGAGTATAATGAATGATAAATATAAAATTCTTTCTAATGAAAACAACTTTAACTTGACTTTTTATGTTTGTTTTCTAGTGAAGCACCACCAAGCGCTCCAAAATTGATTACACCAGGTAAGTTTTTGCCAACTCTTTTGCCTGTACAGAAACTTTCTTAATGTATTTATTGCTGAATAACATGCACCCATTTGTGAACTGTGTTGACTTGGATCAGCCATTGGCCAATATGTTGACAGGTCATTCTAGTGTCGACACAGATAGGCTATTGGACACATGTCTAACAGCTCAGAGTCTGTCATGTGGATTGGGAACAACATGGCTCCAGATCTGTCATAGGCCATCATACTGATGGATCAGAATCGACATTGTGGAAGCTGGTCTGCCATTGGACAGTATGCTGACAGGTCAAGGTCTGCAGAGTGAACCCAAATCTGTCACTTGACAATGCTTGGACTGAGTCGACTCTAAGGGTAGGGCTAAAAATGCAGACCCAAATCTTTCACTTGACAATGCTTGGACTAAGTCAACTCTAAGGGTAGGGCTATAAATGCAGACTCAAATCTGTCACTTGACAGTGCTTGGACTGAGTCGACTCTAAGGGTAGGGCTAAAAATGCAGACCCAAATGTGTCACTTGACAATGCTTGGACTGAGTCGACTCTTAAGGGTAGGGCTATAAATGCAGACTCAAATCTGTCACTTGACAGTGCTTGGACTGAGTCGACTCTAAGGGTAGGGCTAAAAATGCAGACCCAAATGTGTCACTTGACAATGCTTGGACTGAGTTGACTCTAAGGGTAGGGCTAAAAATGCAGACCCAAATGTGTCACTTGACAATGCTTGGACTGAGTCGACTCTTAAGGGTAGGGCTAAAAATGCAGACCAAGATCTGCCACTTGACAGTGCATCAACAGCTTTTGGTCTATAGTGTGGACCATGATCTGTCACTTGATATATTGACAGATTTAACGTTTATAAACTTGGATCCATATCTACCTTTAGACAACACATTAAAAGATTAGAGTCAACACTGGTCCATAATCTACTGCTGGATATCATGCTGGCAAATTATGGTCTACAGCATGGACCCATTTTGAACAATGCATTGACAGATTGTGAAGGTTAATGTTTTTTTCTGGTGTTCATAAATAAAATAAACAACTTACATCTTCGTGATCTGCTGGCACATTGTGCTGTGGCAGATACGGGTATGATCTATTCAGAGTTAAGTTAATTTTATGCACAATTTAAATACATTATTTGTGAAATTATCAGTATTATGTCAGTGTTTCATTTCTTTAAATATGCATGACCTTTTCTCCTACAGATAATGTTCTTCTTTGTTAATGCTGGATGATAATATATTAGTAAATTCTCAGCTGACTTGCACTTTATTGGGGAGAGATGTAAAGATCAGTGGCATGTGCCATTGACAAGTATCACCAGCTGACTGCCCATTCATCAGGAAGTATGCTTTTAGCTGTGATGTCCATTATAATGCTTTCTTTAGTTCATCTTAACCAAGTTATAGGCAGAAGATTGGCCTATGATGTGTTGAAGTGTTCTGCTGAATTGGTGACAAAAAAGAAAATCGTAAATAGTTCAAAATAATTGAGAAAGCTGGTTACTAAATAGAATGATTCAAACAGTTTGATCTTTTGTAATAGTGACCAGAATTTGATATTCTGTCTATATAATTGTCTCGTCTCTTTCAGCCACCAAGCCAGGGGTTTGGACCCCTGGTGGTCAGCCTGGCCAAGCCTCGGGGGCCAAGCCCTTCACCCCAACTATCAAGCCTCCCCCACCTGCATCCTCAGGCCCCATCTCACCCCCATCCAAGCCAACCGGTGTAGGGGCAGTGAGGGGCAAGATAGGGGATGCTGTGATGAGGAGTGGTGATGTTCCTGCAGGAGGAAGGATTCCTGTATGTGCCTCATGTGGATCTCCCATCAGGTAAAACAATGATATGATGATATATTCCTTTCCCCACAATCATAGCACCAGGAAATTGATCACTGAAGATTCTTTACAGATGATGCTGGACTCAAAATCTTTAATATTTCAAAGTTTCTTGTATGTGGGACTTTTCTTTCATTTGAATTGCATATTGATTCAGATCTCTTCTAAGTTATTTGTTCCGTCATATTGTCTGAAATTTGTTGTCGAGTCTGGTTATTGTTTCAGCCATTAAACCATTTTATCCTGTTTACCAGTTTCAACTTCAGTGCCTTGATTCCTGAGAAGCAATTCTAAATACATTATGGTAAAACAGAGCATCATACAGCAGAAGAGGATTTTTTCTACGCTCCTGTTCAGTGTAACGGTTTGTTCATCAACAAGTTATTTCCAGATTAAATCATCCCAAAGTAACTCAAAGTAATGTTGCATTGGCTTTTTCTGGGTGTTGAACAGTTGCCCCTTCTATCAGTTTAAATCATGGCTGCAACCAAGGTTTAAAATCATCCCAGACCCATTCCTCTTGAAGCCTTCAAAGTCAGCTTCATTCTCCGAATCACTGTCGAAAAGTGTATGAAGCCATGCGTCATCTCTTTCATCAACTTGATTAAATTCTAACCCATCATTTAAGTCAATATTATCATCAGAATCATCCATATCATCAACTTCAGTGTAGCTACCCTCGCTATCAACATCCATGTTTACATCTGAGTTGTCGTCCATCATTTTATCGATCGATTTTCAAGCCAACAATTTATTTTCCAACGTTTTTTTGAAAATTTCACTGTGCATGCATGTTTTAACCATTTCCTGTGTTGATGAAGAAATACACAAATATTTGTGATGTATAACTTGTTTCTAGAGACACTACACACATACGTAGTAGAATACAATTGTAGTCATATTCATGATAAAATGGGATACTACAACCACAGGCGTATTCAGGAAAGAAAGAAGTATTACAACCATAGTCGTATTCAGGATAAAATGGGTTAACTGTTTTGAATCTTTATACATTTTAAATATTTTTGTATCTTATAATATTTATATCCAGTATTTAATACAAATAATTGTTCAGTACTTACTGATAAATAGATTTATTTTGGCATAAATTTATGTTCAGAAGTGGATATATCAGGACAAGAGATGAATAGAAATGTAACGATGGAGAATGTAAGTTACACTTTTGCTCAGTTAGACTTTGTTGATAATCAATTCAGATGATAACTTGGGTTAGAAAAAGTGTTCAGACATTGGTTCAAATCATTTCAAAATTGTGGCAGTGTATCTCCGTCAAGAGGTTTAGGGTTAAGAAAACCCCTGGTGTCAAAACTGGGTGGTGAGGGTCAAGTGAAAATGGTGGTGGTGGGGTCAGGAATGTAATGAAATTGGTGGGGTCAAGAATGTACAGATTTTTTTTTTTGTCTTGCTCCAGAATATTTTCAGCTTAACATAGGAAATTACAACTTACATTATATGTTCCCTTGACCCTAACTCTTTGAAAATTACAAAACAACAGACATGCATAATAATCAAATAAATGCATTGTCCAGTCATAGAGTTTAACCGATGCATTGTCCAGTCATAGAGTTTAACAATGCATTGTCCAGTCATATAGTTTAACAAATGCATTGTCTGGTCATAAAGTTTAACACATGCATTGTCCACTCATAGAGTTTAACAAATGCATTGTCCACTCAAAGAGTTTAACAAATGCATTGTCCAGTCATAGTTTATTAATTTTCCTTTTAGTTTATAGTTGCACTTTTGCAGCACAAATGTAAACCGACACATTATATATATATAACCCAACATATTACATATATATAAGCCAACATATTACATATAACATAAGCCAATACATTACATATAACATATATAAGCCAACACATTACATATAATATGTATAAGCCAACACATTACATATGTATAAGCCAACACATTACATATAATATATACAAGCCAACATATTACATATAACATGTATAAGCCAACACATTAGATATATATAAGCCAACACATTATATGTATATAAGCCAACATATCACATATAACATGTATAAGCCAACACATTACATATAACATGTATAAGCCAACACATATAACATGTATAAGCCAACACATTACATATAAAATGTATAAGCCAACACATTACATATAACATGTATAAGCCAACACATTACATATATATAAGCCAACACATTGCATATAACATATATAAGCCAACACATTACATATAACATGTATAAGCCAACACATTACATATAACATAAGCCAACACATTACATATAACATAAGCCAACATATTACATATTACATATATAGGCCAACACATTACGTATAACATATATAAGCCAACACATTACGTATAACATAAACAAGTCAACACATTACATATAACATATGTAAGCCAACATATAACATGTATAAGCCAACATATTACATATAAGCCAACACATTATATATATAACATGTAAGCCAACACATTACACATAACATATATAAGCCAACACATTACATATAACATATATAAACCAACACATATATATAAACCAACATATTACATATAACATATATAAGCCAACACATTACATATAGCATATATAAGCCAACATATTACATATAACATGTATAAGCCAACACATTACATATATATAAGCCAACACGTTACATATAACATATGTAAGCCATTACAACAACCAAAATAAACATTGTTAACCAAATGACAGGTTGTGTGCTGCCTATGTCATGAAATTTGTATCGTCATCAGTTTAATTTTAAATCTTCCTAGAGCACATTTATCCAAAAGTCATCGAGTGTAATGGTTCATCATGCATCTAGTAAGTTGCACTTTTAACAGTCTTTGTCTTATTGCAGCAAAGTTACAAACCAACAAATTACATCTAAATCAGTACAAGATGTACAATGACTGCCTTTGTAATCCAAATAAATCATTTTTCTTTGAAGCTTCCTATTTCTTTGTTGAAAAAGAATGCCTTGGGTGATAATGTTTTCTCCAGATACCTCGTGGAGAACAAGGGCAGATTTTTTAAAGTTCTTTGACCCTGTCATGAAAGGATTATTCACTTTTGCAGTCTTCCCAATTACAATTCAAATGGGTCATCCCAATGGATGTGCTGTATTTCAGCCAAGGGAATTCATTCTCCATTTGTTCTTTAAAGTTATGCTCCACAGTTACTTTGCCGTGTTCTGCTTCTTTTGCTCTCTCAGCTGGTGATTATGAGTGTATGTTGTTTTCATTTGGAAATATTTTGCTAGTAACAAAAAGCAGCAAGGTTCATTTGTCTGGATGACATGTTGCACAGCCTGAAAGAAATCACATGAGAGCTCACTGAGATTAGGGGAAGCAAGTCTGACATAACGATGCCTACATTGGAAGCAGACATGTCATCCTATGTTGTCTGCATTGAAGATTGAACAATTCCTCATCACAGTGTATGAATCCTGTACATCAAAAATTTGTATGGCAAGAAAAAGTGCGAGTTAAATTTTTTGGGCATATGTCTGACGTGCAAATGTGGTGGGCTTATTTTATCACACCAACAGTTCATGTAATCACAGAAAGTTGTCTTGCTCATGTTATCTAAATCAATAAATAGGTTGTACATTGCAAAGGTAGTTCTAAAAAATTCTTGAAGACCCAAAATAAAAGTTGGAGAATGCTATATTTTAATGAAATGACTATATATATATATATATAGAGAGAGAGAGATATATATACATACATAATACATACATACATACAATTTTTAACTTCAGATATATGTATTGCAATTAAATGACTACATGCATACAGACATACATACATATATACATATACACATACATACATACATACATACATACATACAACTTTTAACTTTAGATATATGTATTGCAATTAAATGACTATATCTTACCTATTTAAGTATTTTAACTTGAGGTGTTTGTTTTTCTTGACAGAGGCCCCTTTGTGATGGCCATGGGACAGAGTTGGTGTCCAGACCATTTCGTTTGCCAGAATCCACGCTGTGGGATTCGCCTGATTGAAATTGGATTTGTGGAGGAAGGGGGTAATCTTTACTGTGAGAAGGACTATGAGCTGTACTTTGCCCCACACTGTGCTAAGTGTGATAAGGCTATTGTTGGGGTAAGGAATATATTTTGTAAAATAATTTTGACTGAGCAGAGTTTTGATTTTGATATTTGCAGGCATCAGGTGGTCTGAATTTTTGTGTGTACTACAATGAAGTTCTATTAATGTATGCTAAAACAATGATACTCCAAAAACATTACATTTATATTAAATTTAAATGCAATAAACCAGCCACTCGAGATAAATTGACTTTTTTTTTAAACACAGCATATTATGGCCCTTGCAAGACCAAACCTCATTATACTGGCCACTTCTGTAAAGGGCCAGACTCATTATACTGGCCACTTCTATAAAGGGCCAGACTTTTTCTTCAGTATTGTCTGTTTATATGACTTGTGAGGCAAAAAGCAGTTACACAGAACAATAAATAATGTTGCAAGAGCTGCACCAGGTATTGACTTCTATGTCAAATATGTTGCTTGATCTTTTGATTTCTATGTTGGATACATTACCCAATGTATTGATTGCTGTGTCACATATATTGCCCAACCTATTGATTTCTATGTTGGATACATCACCTGATGTATTAATTTCTGTGTCAGATACGTTACCTGATGTATTGATTTCATTGTCAAATACATTACCCGATGTATTGATTTATGTGTCAGATATGTTACCCGATGTATTGATTTCTGTGTTAAACATGTTACCTGATATATTGATTTCTGTGTTAAACACATTACCTGATGTATTGATTTCTGTGGCAAACATGTTACCCAGTGTATGGATTTCTGTGGCAAACACATTACCCGATCACATTACCATTTGGATTTAAATGCTGCTGCTTATCACATCCAGTCCTACTTAAAAGAGTAAAAAAAATTATTTGATCTCTCCCATCTGCATGTCGTATAGGTAATAAAAATAGCATCTGTTGGAAGAACTCTTTCATGATACCATTATAATTGCCTCATTTTGCCACCTGTATTCTGGATGTTAATCAATTGTAATTTTCACTTTGACTATTCAGTATCTCATCACTTTTGCCTCTTGATATAATTCAGAATTTGTCTTCCTATAAAATATCAGTAATTAAAGTTAATTCAAGACATTAGTAGCTTTATTATTGTTTTTTCTTTAATAATAAAGTTTTTTTTTACTTGTTGAAAACATTAGTTTTGCCTTTTACTGTTTATATTCACTGTTTAGTATTTTTGGTCTTGAAGTATTTGCTTTTATTAATACAGTTTGCATGTTGTCACTGCCCATTTATTACTCATGTTTTCATTGTTATTTAAGATATATAATGGTGACTAGATATAGAAAGTGTAACTTCTCTGAGGACACAAGAGACGTGCCTTTAAATGTACTTAATCTTTACCTTCCAGTGTCTGTACAGAATTGTCAGAAGGGACATGTGTAAATTCCAAATGTATGGAGAGTGACATTTTCAGGTTGCATTGGTAGCCAGCAGCCATTACACAAGTTTTATGTGAGCTGACTTATTCAGAAGACAGTAAAGTAGTTGATGACTTAGGGGAATTTTGTATCCATTCTGTCATTGTATCTTGTTGGAGTTGACAAGAGAATTGGCTCATACTTTAGAGCTGCCTAGTGAGCAGGTCAAGAGTGCCTTTAAGTCCAAACAAATGTGCTTTCATTCTTACTTTGCAGTTTCAGTCCAGACAAATGCACTTTCAATCTTACTTTGCAGTTTCAGTCCAGACAAATTTTGTTTCATTCTTACTTTGCAGTTACTATTCTAGCTATCTTTGCCATCTGCCACTGTTCTGGTTTTCAGGTAGCCAGTACAGCCAACTGGCCTGCAGTACAAAATTGTTAGCAGCCAGAATGCATAATAATAAGTCATGCCACAACTGGCCTGTTCCATACTGCATATTATGGAGCCACATACAAATAGTCTAGCCAGATTACCATCAAGCCACCTGGAAAACTTGCCCTCCAGTGGCACAGACATGTTGGTTCCCTATTTTTCAATTAATTAGTGTTTCTGTCTGGTTTGGTACTTACATGGACATGTATAACACAGAGGTCCCAAGATTAGTTAAAGATATTGCAATGGTGAACACGACCACCCATACTTTTATGAAACTGATCATGTCTTTAATGTTCCTCCAATAATACTTACTTGATCCGACATCATTTAGATAACGTTCTTTGGTGTACATTATGTAGTCAAAGGGAAGCAACTCTTACAGGTTTACTCCCCTTTCTACCAGCTAGGTTGCTACCATTGTATAAAGTTTAAACCACTCTTTTAATTGAGCAACACCTTGATGAATGTTTGCATTGTTGGGAAGGGTGGGAGGGATTATTTGTCATGTGATCAGATAAGTATTATCAGAGAAACACACAAATTTGCTTTTGCCATCAAATATATTACAGGCAAGAGGAGGAGGAAATACTGAGCATCATACCTCTACCTGTCACCCAGTAGGAACTCTGGTAAAAGGATGAACTTCTAATGTTAGTTTAGGAGAACAAAAGGCAGTTTGTTTATACACATGCATGAGAGATCTGTTTGGGATACAGAACTTATTGTTTCATCATCAAAAGTTTCTCTTTCACCTTCAGTGAAAGTGGCAAATTCAAGACTATGTCAAAGGTTGTGCTTTTGTACATGTGCAGCTACCAGAAACCCAATGAGATTCTCCTTAGTAAGGTCGTGTCATGCAAATACTGACTCTGCTATGTTCTTAAATGAGACACTATATTCAAGGCCAGTCTCATAGAGCTTGTGCATATTTCGTAAGCTGCAATCTTCATTGTGTAACCGATTCTGTGAGAGTGTTAAGAATACACTGATTTAATAACTCCCTTTAGCCAAGTGATGAGTGCTTTGAGGGTTATGTTTTGAATTCCTGCATTCAGTTGTACTGTTGATGTGGATGTTGTCTGTGCAGTGTACATAACAGATGAGTGTGCATACACAGCATCTTTGCCTCTCTTGACAGGTAATTCGGTGGGATGGAGTAAATAGTTGGTTGGCCAGTAACAGAAAGGTTGTGTCATTAAAATGTCTGAACCATCAGAGTGGAACTGCATGTAGTATGGATCTATGGATATCAGATATAAATTCATTCAAACTGCAAGTTGAATTTACCATTATCAGTAACTGAGCTAATGAGGTCATGGAACAGTACCCACTTCTGGTCTTCAAAGAGGAAGAGAAAGAAGTTAACCATTGGTGAATTGGTGCTGATAGTGGTTTGACATCACTGATGTGAAACCAGTCATTCAGATTTTGTGATCCCCTCCAGGACAGAAGCTCTCAACTCCTTTTCAATCAGGACATCCCTGAAAGGAGCAGGAGTGAAAGAAGACTTAGGTTGGACATGGATGGATTAGTGGCAGTCTTTAATGCTTGTGTAGAGTTTAGGTCACTATGACTGGTCTGGATATGTCTGTCACTAAATTAAGCAGATCATTGATCAAAGTGGGACAGTCAGAGATCCTGCAATCTGTGCCACTCATTTATTTTACTTTTTCACAATAGCAAGTGACGAAAGGATGGTGCATATCCCCATTATCTCCCAGCTGATTAAAAGAGCATGTACAGCCCATGCCTCGGGGGTTGTGGTAAAATGAAAAAGACATGTCAAGCATTGGATGGTCCCAAAGTGACAAACCCAATCAAATGTTCCTGGAGGGACAAAACTGTATGTAGTTGTCCTCTCTTGATAAACAGTCAGTTAGGACATTAACCCAGACTGGAATGTGTAAGACTTGAATATCACCTGATATTGATAATCATGAATTTATTCTCCTACCATGAGGCAAAGGTCTGGCAAGTGTTCCACCCACTGCAGAGGTAATTCGCCACAAGCGAATTGTCCTCATTATCAAGACCATGTGGAAGGCATTGGGAATGGCTTTCATTTCCAAGAGGTTGATATGAAGAGATTTCTCTTGAAGAATCCATTTGACACTGACCATTGCAAGCCCAGTAGTAAACTGGCATTGTGACAGTTCACCCACATAAAGTAGGCCAAGTCACAGTAAGACACTTACTGGCCTAAACAATGTCTTTGACACTTTCTTCAATCCATGAGTTATGCCATCAATGCGTTTTGGAGAAAGATGCTAAGTTATTATTTGTTATGAGTTCCATATCCAGATGAACAAAATGTTGAGAACAGATAAGGTCTGACTTCTCTACATTGGTTACACACCCTGAACTGCAAATGAGGGAAGTAAGATTGTTCATTTTGTAAACCTAAAACCATACTTACCAAATGATTTTGTAGTGTGTCCTCCATGAACACTGTCTTTTATGTGGAGGACATCCTGAAATGGGATGTAACTTGGTCTAATGTCTTACTGAAGGTCCACTTCAGAACCTTGGTTGATGCCTTCTTTGGTACATGAACGATTCTTTCATTGCATTTGGGAGAAAGATGCCAAGTGTTAAGGATTCTTTACCTAGATGGACCAGAATGTTGAAAAGGAAAAAGGTCAGACTTCTCTACATTGATTGTCCACCACATGTTGAGGGAAGTAAGGTTGTTAATATTGTCAAACAAACACCCAAATTAGCAAATGGTTTTTATGGTGTGGCATGCAGGAATGTTGCTGTCTCTGCAGTAGACATGCTGAACTGCAAGAGCTGAGAATGAATCAGTATGTTGAAGCATGTGTAGGACGTGTAAAGAATGATCATGTACTTGTCACATCTCTGTAGAAGGTCTCAATTGCCAATAAACTTTGGAAGCAGAAATGTTCTGGAGTCGAAGCCCTGTTTAAAACTCTTCCTTCATTGGATCACTTTGGAATTATGTCATGAAAGTAGAATGATGAGATTGGAGGGGTTTCAAAATTATGAAATGCCAAGACCTTCTGATAGGCTATGAATCACTCGTTGTTTTGTGAGAATGTTTGGTCTAAATGTGATGACCAAAAGGGAGTAGTCGGGTGCCTCTGGTGGATCTACAGAAAGCATGGGTGACAACAACAAGATTTTATTTTACATTCAGCTGCATTTTTTAAGAACACTATTATCATATGCAACTGTAAAACTTGGCAATAACATTCATCCTGTGAGTGTTAGTATATCGATTTTAATTTCGCACGTATTCACTTAAAGCTGTGCTTTAGATATATTGGAAAATATTTCATATGCCATCATGAAATATTATAAATACATTTCTTTTGCATATACCATCATGAAATGTTATAATACATTCATATTGCATATACCATCATGAAACATAAATTCGTATTGCATATACCATTATGAAACATACATACATTTGTATTGCATATGCTATCATGAAACATTATAAATACATTCGTATTGCATATACCATCATGAAATATTATAATGCATTTGTATTGCATATACCATCATGAAACATGATAGATACATTTGTATTGCATATATTATTGTTGTTGTTGTTGTTGTGGGGTTTAACACCATTTTTCAGCACACAATAGGCTATGCATTGCAGCCAGTATTAATGGTGGAGGAAGAACCCGGGAAAACCCCAGGAAGAACCACTGACCCATGAGAAGCTACTGGCAAGCTTTCTCACATACCTATGTTAGCTGAATCCTAGACTCAAACCCATGCAGACAGAGATGAGATGTCAGTGATCCGTGACGGAGAGTGCTTTAGACACTCAGCCACTCGGGACCCCGTATTGCATATACCATTATGAAACATTATGAATACGTTCAGATTGCATATACCATCATGAAACATTATATATACATTTGTATTGCAAATACTATCATGAAATATTCTAAATACATTTGTATTGTATAGACCATCATGAAAGATTCTAAATACATTTTGTATTGTATATACCATCATGAAACGTTATGAATACATTCATATTGCATATACCAGCATGAAACATTACAAATACGTTCGTATTACATATACCATCATGAAATATTATAAATACATTTGTATTGTATATACCGTCATGAAAGATTCTAAATACATTTTTTATTGTATATACCATCATGAAACATTATGAATACATTCATATTGCATATACCATCATGAAACATTACAAATACATTCTATTGCATATACCATCATGAAATATTCTAAATACATTTGTATTGCATATACCATCATGAAATATTATGAATACATTCATATTGCATATACCATCATGAAATGTTATAATACATTTGTATTGCATATACCATCATGAAATATTCTAAATACATTTGTATTGCATATACCATCATGAAATGTTATAATACATTTGTATTGCTTATACCATCATGAAACATGATTGATACATTTGTATTGCATATACCATCATGAAACATGATACATTCATTCATATTAAAGCATCTTCTCTTCTATTTTATGCTATCCTAAATGTACATGTGTACAGAAAGTTTACGTATCTTGTATTGTTAAAGTGAAACATAATATTCTTTTTTTTTTTGGCAGGGGATGTTTAGACACTGTTATTACAGAACTAAAAGTAGAATTTGGCAGGGGAGTTTATGACTTTGGTAATCCTCATGTTACTGTTTTTCAGGAATGTGTTAATGCCCTGCAGAAGACTTTCCATCCAGCCTGCTTTGTTTGTCATCACTGTAAGCAACCAATTGCAGGTGGACAGTTCCATTTGGAGGATGGAAACCCCTACTGTGAAAATGGTCAGTTCCTATTCCAAATTCTATGTTGCCATTGGTAAAGTGCCTATGACTTAAATATGTTAATATTTCACAGGTGACAACTAGTATGGCCTACCCACCAGCAGCTACTCTATAAATATATGGGCGTGGAATCATGTTGATTTTGTGTATTTTAATTGCCTCCTTTCGCCATAAAAGCTAAAACTATCTGAACGAGTTTCTTGATCTCTTTGCTTCCTAACTGGGTTGGAGTTGTCTTTCAGTTAGACAGAGTTTTCATATAGACACAAAGGTAACTATTTGATTTATAGGAGTAAAAAATGAAAGAAATTATTGTTATTGTTTGAAGTTAAATATATTTGTACATGTGCATCTTTGTAAACATGAATAAACTGAACGTTTGGAACATTCCGGGTAAAAATCTAGTACATTTCCTATTATGGGGAATGGACACTGCCATGATAACCACAAGTTCAAGTGAAATAGGGCTTGTTTGATGCCATGGCACCTTTTGTTGTGGAAAAAATTCTATAGAGAGGAAAAATAATTCACTACAGATTCTAAAAGTTGTCCTTGTTAGGAGAAACGTGATAAAATAATTAGTTGAATAGCCTTTCATTTATACTATTTTACTTTGAAAGAGCCAACTTAAGACACTGCTTCTGGCATTGCATATGGCATATTGTGCCTCCTAGGCACTATTCTTGGTGTTGCATATGGTGTCTTGAGGGCTTCTAAGCACACTCCTGGTGTTGCATTTGGTATATTGTTCTTCATAGGCACTATTGGTGTTGCTTATGGTGTCTTGAAGCCTCCTAGGCACTTGTGGCATTGCATATTATATTTTGGAGCCTTGAAGGTACTTTTAGTGTTGCACATGGTGTTTTTGTGCCTTTGAGGCATTACTCTTGGTGTTGCATATGTTATCTTGAAACCTTATTAATAGCATTACCCTTAGCATTGCATTTGGTGTCTTTGAGCATTCTAGCCTTCTGTATACATAGTATATAGTGTATTGTAAGTGTTCTAAGACAGCTCTTGGCATTGCATATGGTGTCTTGTAGTGTTAAAGGACAACTCTTGGCATAGCATATGTAGTGTTCTAAAATAACTCTTGGCATTGCATATTGTGTCTTATAGTGTTCTAGGACAACTCTTGGCATTGCATATGATGTCGTGTAGTGTTCTAGGACAACTCTTGGCATTGCATATGGTGTCTTGTAGTGTTCTAGGCATTACTCTTGGCATTGCATATGGTGTCTTGTAGTATTCTAGGACAACTCTTTACATTGCATATATTGTCTTATAGTGTTCTAGGACATCTCTTGGCATTGCACACATGTTCTGGGACAACTCTTGGCATTGCATATGGTGTCCTAGAGCCTTCAAGGGACTACTCTGTGCATCAAATATGATGTCTTGTAGCCTTCTAGGCACTTTCCATTGGTATTGCATATGGATTCTTGGAACTTTCTAGACACTACTCTGTGGTGTCTAGGAGGATTTGCAGTCTGTACTTCAAACTGATGGTCTACGTAAAGTTGGCTTTATTTTTAAACGTTATATAGGCACAAGTACTGGTTAATAATTTTTGTCCCATTCTGGGTATGTGGCTGATTCTGAGACAATGTTCCCTATATTGTAAAGAGTGAGCTTGTGTGTGTGTGTATGTGATTTGGATTTTTAACATGGCTTTAACAGTTTGAGTCGTATTGCTACAATGTCTGCAGTGTGTCAGTTTAGTGATGTCTGCTACTTGTCCATCATGCCAAAGACATCTTGCATGATGTCCCATTGAGTCACATTATTCTGACACCAGGCCAACCAGTCCTAACATTAACCTCCTAATGCTGAGTGCCAAGCAAAGCAGCTGCTTGTACCATTGTTAAAGTCATTGGTATGATTTGTCCGTGGTTCTGACCCACAACCTCCCACATCCAACATGGATGTTCAGCCACTTAGGCCACTGGAGGGGGCCATATAAAAACAAGAAATATTGATGCATGTCAGAAAGGTTCTGGGATTGCAGAAATTTCATGGTCGCTAGCAAATGATTTTCACAAAAATTCATTACAGTAGTAAAAGTGTTATTTTTCAGACTCATTCTTTAATTACCTTGCCTGCCTTTATTGTTACAAATGGTGAAATATATTAGCTTTGTCCATTTTTATCTTCATTGTTAAATTTTGTTTTGCTCCCAAATTGTCTGAGACTTTGTCAGGCAGGATAGATCTTTTCTTGCAACAACTTATCCCCATGCTGATTTGGTGTTTATTTTTTCTTCTCTCTGTAGATCCATTTCAACAATATAGCTCTCTTCCTTGCAACACAATAAGATGTCCATTAATTTGTTTACATTTTTTATTGAGTTACACCATTTAATTTCATTGTCAAATTCACCTATTCTACATTCTATGTACACATATCGTTCAGTATATCCAGGGCATTTTATGTTACAATTCTTTTTCTGAATTTCAGATTGGCGCCAAATGTTCCAGACGATGTGTAGTGCTTGTAACTTCCCCATTGAACCTGGAGACAGATGGGTGGAAGCTCTTAATAACAACTACCACTCTGAGTGTTTCAACTGCTCAGTGAGTATTCGACATTTAGAAATAATTATAAGATGCCTTAGAATTTACATTATTGTATATCTTTGCAGAGAATTATTAATTAATATGCAGTTTGCATGTGATTTATAGTTGGATGTTATAGCTTCTGCAGAAAAAAATGAAAGGTGATAGCATTTCAGCAAGCCATATCATGTTCTGTACTATCTACATGTCATCTTACACTAACAAATTTACCCCACTAACAAGCAAAATCTTGCATAGTTAGTAACAATCAAATGTATCCCACTTACAAGCAAAAGGATGCATTTGTACTGTAGAATATATTTAAATAAAGAAAGTTGAATTGACTGTCTTCCTAAAAATTGTACATTAAATAATGGTTGATCTTGTTTTCTAACAAAACATTTTGCCATCCATCTTTCAGTAACAATTTTGATTGCAGTATTTGTGTTTTAAACATAACATTTTTGTACTGGTCATGGAAAATTGTACTAACAGAAAATCACTTAATCACTTGGTAGGGACCCTACTAGTGATTGAAAATTGTGTACCAAAGAACACTTGGAAGGGCCCCTACTAGTCGTTGAAAATTGTATACCAAAATACTATCGAACATATTATGATGCAATTTGGTGTGAACATTATCTGTTAGACTTAAAATTTGTTTTTCCTGGATTTAGTTTTCTCATTTTGGACAGTGTTATTACCATTTTTTTTCTTTCATCATGTTTTCTTTCAGTGTGGGATCCTTGCTACTTCAGCCTGACATTGCATGGGTATAATGCTATTGTGCTATGAAAAAAGTGAATTTTCAGCCAGATGGAGAAGGGATTTCAAATCTGAGTTGTGTCTATATGATTAGTATGCTAATACAAACTGAGGGATTCTTTTGGAAAGTTTTGGCCTTTTTTTATTAACTTTTGCCCATGAGACATAATATTAATTTTTAGCCAGTTTCCACCTCCATTTTGATAGGAGTACTACTTCTTATCAGGTCAACATGTACATGCTGAGAACCAGTGATGCACATGCTGAGTGTTAATGATGTACATGCTGAGTGTTAATGATGTACATGCTGAATGTCAATGATGTACATGCTGAGTGTTAATGATGCACATGCTGAGTGTTAATGATGCACATGCTGAGTGTTAATGATGCACATGCTGAGTGTTAATGATGTACATGCTGAGTGTTAATGATGCACATGCTGAGTGTTAATGATGCACATGCTGAGTGTTAATGATGTACATGCTGAATGTCTATGATGTACATGCTGAATGTTAATGATGTACACGCTGAGTGTTAATGATGTACATGCTGAATATCAGTGATGTAGATGCTGAATGTTTTTGATGTACATGCTGAATGTTTTTGATGTACATGCTGAATGTTAATGATGTACATGCTGAATGTCAGTGATGTACATGCTGAATGTTAATGATGTATACGCTGAGTGTTAATGATGTACATGCTGAATGTCAGTGATGTACATGCTGAATGTTTTTGATGTACATGCTGAATGTTTTTGATGTACATGCTGAATGTTAATGATGTACATGCTGAATGTCAGTGATGTACATGCTGAATGTTAATGATGTATACGCTGAGTGTTAATGATGTACATGCTGAATATCAGTGATGTACATGCTGAATGTTTTTGATGTACATGCTGAATGTTAATGATGTACATACTGAGTGTTAATGATATACATGCTGCATGTTAATGATGTACATGCTGAATGTTAATGATGCACATACTGAGTGTTAATGATGTACATGCTGAGTGTCAGTGATGTACATACTGAGTGTTAATGATGTAGATACTGAGTGTTAATGATGTACATGCTGAATGTTAATGATGTACATGCTGAATGTTAATGATGTACATGCTGCATGTTAATGATGTACATGCTGAATGTTAATGATGTACACGCCGAGTGTTAATGATGTACATGCTGAATATCAGTGATGTACATGCTGAATGTTTTTGATGTACATGCTGAATGTTTTTGATGTACATGCTGAATGTCAGTGATGTACATGCTGAATGTCAGTGATGTACATGCTGAATGTTAATGATGTATACGCTGAGTGTTAATGATGTACATGCTGAATATCAGTGATGTACATGCTGAATGTTTTTGATGTACATGCTGAATGTTAATGATGTACATGCTGAGTGTTAATGATGTACATGCTGAATATCAGTGATGTACATGCTGAATGTTTTTGATGTACATGCTGAATGTTAATGATGTACATGCTGAATGTCAGTGATGTACATGCTGAATGTTAATGATGTACACGCTGAGTGTTAATAATGTACATGCTGAATATCAGTGATGTACATGCTGAATATTTTTGATGTACATGCTGAATGTTAATGATGTACATGCTGAGTGTTATTGATGTACATGCTGAATGTTAATGATGTACATGCTGAATGTTAATGATGTACATACTGAGTGTTAATGATGTACATGCTGAGTGTCAGTGATGTACATGCTGAATGTTAATGATGTACATGCTGAGTGTTAATGATGTACATGCTGAATGTTAATGATGTACATGCTGAGTGTTAATGATGTACATGCTGAATGTTAATGATGTACATGCTGAGTGTTAATGATTTACATGCTGAGTGTCAGTGATGTACATGCTGAATGTCAGTGATGTACATGCTGAATGTTAATGATGTACATGCTGAGTGTTAATAATGTACATGCTGAATATCAGTGATGTACATGCTGAATATTTTTGATGTACATGCTGAGTGTTAATGATGTACATGCTGAGTGTTAATGATGTACATGCTGAGTATTAATGATGTACATGCTGAGTGTTAATGATGTACATGCTGAATGTTAATGATGTACATGCTGACTGTTAATGATGTACATGCTGAGTGTCAGTGATGTACATGCTGAATGTTAATGATGTACATGCTGAGTGTTAATGATGTACATGCTGAATGTTAATGATGTACATACTGAATGTTAATGATGTACATGCTGAATATCAGTGATGTACATGCTGAATGTTAATGATGTACATGCTGAATGTTAATGATGTACATGCTGAGTGTCAGTGATGTACATGCTGAATGTTAATGATGTACATGCTGAGTGTTAATGATGTACATGCTGAGTGTCAGTGATGTACATGCTGAGTGTTAATGATGTACATGCTGAATATCAGTGATGTACATGCTGAATGTTAATGATGTACATGCTGAATGTTAATGATGTACATGCTGAATGTTAATGATGTACATGCTGAGTGTCAGTGATGTACATGCTGAGTGTTAATGATGTACATGCTGAGTGTTAATGATGTACATCCTGAGTGTTAATGATGTACATGCTGAATGTTAATGATGTACATGCTGAATGTTAATGATGTACATGCTGAGTGTCAGTGATGTACATGCTGAGTGTTAATGATGTACATGCTGAGTGTCAGTGATGTACATGCTGAGTGTTAATGATGTACATGCTGAATATCAGTGATGTACATGCTGAATGTTAATGATGTACATGCTGAATGTTAATGATGTACATGCTGAGTGTCAGTGATGTACATGCTGAGTGTTAATGATGTACATGCTGAGTGTCAGTGATGTACATCCTGAGTGTTAATGATGTACATGCTGAATGTTAATGATATACATGCTGAATGTTAATGATGTACATGCTGAGTGTCAGTGATGTACATGCTGAATGTCAGTGATGTACATGCTGAATGTTAATGATGTACATGCTGAATATCAGTGATGTACATGCTGAATGTTAATGATGTACATGCTGAATGTTAATGATGTACATGCTGAGTGTTAGTGATGTACATGCTGAATGTTAATGATGTACATGCTGAATGTTAATGATGTACATACTGAGTGTTAATGATGTACATGCTGAATGTTAATGATGTACATGCTGAGTGTTAATGATGTACATGCTGAATGTTAATGATGTACATGCTGAGTGTTAATGATGTACATGCTGAGTGTCAGTGATGTACATGCTGAATGTTAATGATGTACATGCTGAGTGTTAATGATGTACATGCTGAATGTTAATGATGTACATGCTGAATGTTAATGATGTACATGCCGAGTGTCAGTGATGTACATGCTGAGAGACTGATGTTTATGCTGAGTGTAAGTGAGGTGTGTGTCAAGTGCACTAAGTCAGCATGCATATATACATGCTGAGTGTAAGTGATGTATTTGCTGAGTGTCAGTGATGTACATACCAGGTGCAGCTAAGTCAGTATGTATATTTACATGCTGAGAGTCAGTCATGTGCATGCTGAGTGTAACCAGGTCAACATACATAAATGTTCAAAATATTCCACACATTTTATTGGAAATAACATGAAGACACAATTCTGAATTGAAAAATGTTCTCAGTCTGGCTGAAATTTAAATTTGTTTCCATAGCTGACATCTTAATATATTCACTTAGTTACTGTGTTGATTATTGTTAGACTTCTGGCTAAAATTTTGATCATTTAAACCTTGGTGTTCATATGTGATCTGCTTAAATGCATGAACAGCAATTCTCAATACACATCATAATTATTTTGAACTTGGAGGATTTTGTGATAAACTTCTGTATGGTTTGGAATATAGAATTTTGTCTGCTGTATGCTATTTAGGTGATGATTCCTATACAATTCATGTTATGAGTACTCATTTGAATTTAACAAAAACCTTGTCTTCTTTTGCAAAAACGTTTTCTTTTCTTTCCACAGACTTGCCAAGTGAACTTAGAAGGGCAACCATTCTATGCAAAGGGAGGTAAACCATACTGCAAAAAGCATGCCCGTTAAGCAAGTCCAGAAGGACCTGTTGCTTTGGATACTGATACACCGGAAGTGTACCTTTAGTATTGCCTTACATAAAACATCATGCAAGACACGTGCCTATCTCATGTTGTAATTGAACTGATCTCTATTAGTAACTAAGCCATTGTTTTACATACCATCTGAATGTTGTACTAATTTGACAGCATACCAAGTATGATAAATGCATTTCAAATGTGTATAAAAGGTAGCAGACATTAGCTTGTATAGTAGGACTATGGCATCAGTAAGCATCCCTACATTTTTTATATACACTCAGTCATTATGAATGTTACAGACTTCCATATTAGTGTTTTTAGTATTACATGCACAGTTGTATGCTGCATTTTAATAATAAGTATATTGTGTGATGCATTCATAGCCTTAAGCTTGTTAGCTGTCCGAGATGTATAGTTAGTGATGGTCAAAGAATAAAAGTTAAAGGTTGGGGAAAGTAGCTCTCATTGCTAATAATATGAAAAATCTTTTCAAGGTGGCATGAGGAGGCCAGGGTAATGGTCAGGGTATTTAGGATGTATATGCAGTGCATATTAAAAAATGTACAAGAGGGATCCAGAATCAAACTTACTGTTAAAGTTGGCATTGAGGGGAGTCCTTGGGATGCCTTGCTTTTACAAATTGATCATCAGTGATGGTATTAGGATTCAGGTTAAATGGTTTTAGAAATGGGGTTGATAGGTTCTCAAAGATATCACAACAACGATTTGGGTCTGTTTTGTCAGTGGTTCAAATTTAATATAGACATGTTTGATGCACAAATTCAGGTCCAGATACTCAATAATATAATTAATTAAGTAAAATTTGGAGGTGTTTATTGGGAATATTTGCATGAGTGCTCATTTGGTCCATTCTTTTGTGAGCCATCTTAAATGAAAAGATTAAATGTATTTGATGAGTTCATCTTTGTCTTACCTGGCATGACTTTGTGATGTCATAAGTTGTTTATATACATGTTTTAATATATCAACTTACATAACACAGGAGTCATGTGATACAAATATTAAGTCTCAAATATTGTATATAATGCTGTACCATTCTAGTTAGTGTCTGCTGTATTGATAATACCTTAACTGTAGAGGTCATTCAACAGAAGCATACTGCCTTTTGCTGTTAAAAGTGTATATGGCTGTTTGTATTGAACAATGCCTTGAGTGGCAAGGGAAATAATGCATTTCAAATGAAAACACAGTGTGAATATTAATAGTATTGGTTTGGTTTATAAATACAACCCTCTGCATGCACAGGATTGTGTCTTGTTACAGCATTTACATTTAGTGTTGATAATGGATATTGCTGGATTTCATTGTTTATTGAGGTAATATTCACTATTGAGGATGGGTAGTACTGGATTTGATGATGTATTGAGGTTATTATTGCTTTGAGGATGGGTAGTACTGGATTTGATAATGTATTGAGGTTATAATTGCTATTGAGGATGGGTAGTACTGGATTTGATGATGTATTGAGGTTATAATTGCTATTGAGGATGGGTAGTACTGGATTTGATGATGTATTGAGGTTATCATTGCTATTGAGGATGGGTAGTACTGGATTTGATGATGTATTGAGGTTATAATTGCTATTGAGGATGGGTAGTACTGGATTTGATGATGTATTGAGGTTATAATTGCTATTGAGGATGGGTAGTACTGGATTTGATTGTTTATTGCGGTGTTATTTGCTACTGACGATGGGTAGTGTAGATTTGATTGTGTATTGCAGTTATGTAGCTGGTATATATATTCATTCCCATTTAATTTAGATTATGTGCTGCATTTATTTCCTTCATAGTTGTAATAATTCCAAACTAAATTTAAGTTTGCATTTATCTGAAAATTCTTTTATGGAAATAATGCTCATTGAAACTCAAAAGTTACACTAATTTATTGTTATCAAGGTTGCTAATATTGGAAATCCATTTACACTAATTGATTGTCATCAAGGTCGCTAATATTGATATTCCAGTTACACTAGATGATTGTTATCAAGGTCACTAATATTGGAATTCCAGTTACACTAATTGATTGTTATCAAGGTCACGAATATTGGAATTCCAGTTACACTAAATGATTGTTATCAAGGTTGGTTATATTGGGAATTCAAGTTACACAAATTGTTTGTTGTCATTAGTATTGGGAATTTATTTCTTTTAGCTGGCAATAATTTAAAATGTTTTGACATTTTAAATAATGGAAGAAAAAAAATCCAGCCCACATGAATCTTGGTATTTGAATAAGAGAAAGGAAATTCACTACTACAGAAAATTGGAAAGAGTGAGATTTACTTTTCCTTAGGGTACTTATCAATTAACCATTAATTATTCTTTGCTTCTTCTCAAGATATCTTTGTAGAGTGGTACTTTGTTCTCTAAGCTTAATAGAGTTGAAATTTTCCCAGTCAGGGTGTGATTATGTTCTGTGTCCAAGATGACCTAATGCAATCATGAATGACCATGTGATAAACGATCTCCGCAACTATAACATGTCGGATCTGCTATCTTAATCTTGATGAAAGTTTGACTTGCATAGATGTCACATATAGAAGACTGTAAATACATATAGGTGTATATGCTCTTTTTAAGCAGTATGAATGGCTAGTTAACATATTTAACTGATTTTGATACACATACTGTTGAAATACATTTAATGCATGCAGGATGTGTATTTACTTATCTTATTATATCTATATACGGCTTATTATTGGACTTAACTCACAATATGTTTTGATGGTATATTTATTTCTCTACTCATTATTGGATTTAACTTGCAATATCCTTTGATGGTATATTTATTTCTCTAGTCTTTTGAAATTAAATGCAGCAAGCTAAAGTACTGAGGAAATCAATGTCAAATGAAAATGAAAGTTATGATCAAGTTTTTCACACTAATTAGATAAGGAAATAAATTTACTTATGCAACACCTCAGATAGAAAATGAGAGGCCAATGATGCAACACCAAAAAGGGGCAATTAAAGGCTACTGATATAGCATCCAGATGTGGCAATTAAAGGCTAATGATATAGCAATTAAAATGGGCAATTAAAGGTTACAAATTTAATTCACATCAATAATTCTGTGTGAAGTGAATAATCATAAGTCACACACAGAAATGGCTGATTTATGGATTTGCATTTTTAAAGAATATTTTGCATTTTGCTTTCATTACGACTGTTTGAAGACGAGTATAAATCATGCAACTCAGTATGCCTGAATATGCAATACTGTATTTGTGTGCTAGTGTTGGCTTGCTTTAGGTTTTTGCTATTGTCCTGTTCTTATGCTGTGTGCATGAAAAGTTATATTGTTATTTTCCTTGTTCATGTATCATGTATCTTAAGAATTGTTTGGGGAAATAATTTAAAGTGAATATTTAATTAGTGTTTTTAATTTAAGCCATTTATGGATTGTTAGTAGTGTCTTCATTAACTTCGTTGGTACAGGGTCTGCCTGCAGATTCTATATCATCTGATGTAGTTTTATTTAGATAAATTACTGTTATTTTGTGACAACACAGATAGGAGTATATAAATTTGGGACATCAGTGCATTATGTAAAATGAAGCGTATAATTTACAAAGTTTGTTTGATTGCTATGCTGTACATTTGACCATTGAAATTGGAAGTAGCTTAAAGACGTGAACTCTGGTTTCAAGCCCAAAGTCTGAGTCTTACATTTAATTTACATTATGTGTAGTTTTTTCATAGTGCAAAAAAGGGGTACAAAGCTCTTGGCTAACCATGACTGGTTATTAGATCATACATTAGATCTGATTTAAAAGTTTATGTCGGCTTGTGCAAAGTTGAGTGGTGTTGAAAATAGTGATTTTCGTACTGAATTTATCTGGATGTGTAATGGTTTATAAATCTTTTAATTTCTGAGAAAGACAGTCTTCGATTTTAGGCCTGCTTTATTTGGAATAAATTGTACAGATTCATAATAACAAGGAGTATTTTCAGTACCTTTTTAACAGTTTTTGAATGGTTTGGAATTGTTTCGACATGTGTGGTGCATTGTCCAGTCACGAGTGAAATATTTTCCTTCTTCTCAGTTGGTCTATGTAAATGCATTTTTTCAAACCCTTACAGGATATTTTCCTTCTTCACATGTGGTCTATATAGATGCAGTTTTACAAACCCTTACCGGGTATTTTATACACTTCCTTATTATAAGATTCTATTAGAGTGTTTTATTAAATGCCAAATCTCGTATCTGATTTATATTTGGTGCCCCATTTTTAGGAATGATAAATTAGTATATTTTTCCAGAGTTGGAAATAAACTTATATATTAATATTTGACTTTTGTTTTATATTTTTCCAGTTGAGTATTTAAAAAGGAATAACTTGTATATTTTTCTCAGTACTGAAATTATTTTGCTTTAGTAAGCTTCACCAATAGAGCCGTCCAGCAGCATTTACCAACTTTGATCCTTTGTTATACCATCATGTCATCAATTGCTTGTTTACAGGCTTTATCTAGTTTTGTTTTCATGTATAACTTAGTTATCAAATTCGGACAATACTGTATCATGCCTACAGCATGAATACAGTAAGAACAGCCAATCAATCAGTTGCCATTTATGACAAGACTGTATCATGCCTACACCATGAATACAGTAAGAACAGCCAATCAATCAGTTGCCATTTATGACCAGACTGTATCATTTCTACATGAATACAGTAAGAACAGCCAATCAATCAGTTGCCATTTATGACAAGACTGTCTCATTTCTACAACATGAATTCCGTAAGAACAGCCAATCTATCAGTTACCATTTATGACAAGACTATCATGCCTACACCATGAATACAGTAAGAACAGCCAATCTGTCAGTTACCATTTATGACCAGACTGTATCATTTCTACACCATGAATACAGTAAGAACAGCCAATCAATCAGTTGCCATTTATGACCAGACTGTATCATTTCTACCACATGAATACAGTAAGAACAGCCAATCTATCAGTTACCATTTATGACAAGACTATCATGCCTACACCATGAATACAGTAAGAACAGCCAATCTATCAGTTACCATTTATGACCAGACTGTATCATTTCTACACCATGAATACAGTAAGAACAGCCAATCAATCAGTTGCCATTTATGACCAGACTGTATCATTTCTACAACATGAATACAGTAAGAACAGCCAATCAATCAGTTGCGATTTATGACAAGACTGTATCATGCCTACAACATGAATACAGTAAGAACAGCCAATCAATCAGTTGCCATTTATGACAAGACTGTATCATGCCTAAAACATGAATACAGTAAGAACAGCCAATCAATCAGTTGCCATTTATGACAAGACTGTATCATTTCTACAACATGAATACAGTAAGAACAGCCAATCAATCAGTTGCGATTTATGACAAGACTGTATCATGCCTACAACATGAATACAGTAAGAACAGCCAATCAATCAGTTGCCATTTATGACAAGACTGTATCATGCCTACAACTTGATTATGATAAAAACAGCCAATCAAACAATTGCCAGAGGTACCTGGTTGTACTCTTTAGTGCTATTTATATTTATGTGATTTTCAGTTATTGTGTCATTGGATGAGGAATTTGAATATGTAGATGCTAAATCATTTCAACTGCCTAGCTGTCATACCATCAGGGCCACAAACTCGTACAAAATTATGACAACTATCTAGGTGTCATACCATCAGTGCCACAAACTCTGACAATATTATGATGTTACCTAACTTTCAGACCAACAGGGCCACAAGTTCTGACAATATTATGATAACTGTCTAGGTGTCAGACTATCAGGGCCACAAACTCTGACATTAAGATATTACCAAGCTGTCAGACCAACAGGGCCACAAGTTCTGACAATATTATGATAACTGCCTAAGTGTCAGACCATCAGGGCCACAAACTTTGACATTAAGATATTACCAAGCTGTCAGACCAACAGGGCCACAAGTTCTGACAATATTATGATAACTGCCTAAGTGTCAGACTATCGGGGCCACAAACTCTGACATTAAGATATTACCAAGCTGTCAGACCAACAGGGCCACAAGTTCTGACAATATTATGACAATTGCCTAGCTACTGGACTGTCAAAACCATAAACTCAGACAAGCTTTAAGTGTGATTTTGTGGTAACATTATGGTTCACATCTTTCCAGCAATAGCACTGGTCAGCCACCCATTAGGATTCACATTTAACTTACAGGTTGATGTAGTCGGCAATTGATTCCTGGAGAACTGTGGCAAACGTTGGTCACTGTAATTTGTTTTTTAGAAATTCTGTAGTGAGCTCATAAAAGTCTAGAAATAGATATTAATCTCTAACAGGCAGAACTTGTCATGCATTTTTATTGTTGCATTTTTATAAATGCTTAAACTTGTTCATTCTGCATAACGAAGTACTTTTGTTAGGCCTATAGAGAGGTATGGTTCGTTGGTGTTCAGCATCACTTCCAATATGTTATTGGTTTTATGGTGCAAAGTAAATGGGACCTAAGAGAATTATGGCTTATTTTCATTTAGTTGGATAACTACTTCACTATCAATGCATAACACCTTGGGTTGCCTCCCTTTTACTGGATGCATCCAGATAGTTTGGATGTCATATAGTTTCTCTATCAAAAGAGACAAGTCATTGCAAGTAGGCATTGTAGGAGGCAGGATTTTTGAGACCCTACATTTTTTTACTAACATTTAAAAAAAATGTCCAGTGATATACAGGAGCACCAAAATGTGAATTAAAGAAACATACATTAAAAGCCTTAAGTTTTGCAATTTTGACAAGAACTGCAAATCCCCCATGGTGAGAAACAAGCATTAAAAAATATGTATTATGGTTCAGTGTATACAAAGCAATAATATAAATCTGGCACACATAGCACTGTGTACAAAAACTAGCACAAATGCAAATACTTTTTCTTTGACACACATATGCAGAAACAGCTATACAAGGCTTAAAACTATAATTTCTTGTCAATAACCCACAGAATCACTGAAATAATTTTTTTATAGCCCTGCCTAAATTCACTGATGCTACTAAATTCAAACAGAAACCAGTTTAGTTTCTGATTCAACATTTATTATTCTTTAACATCCACACAAACTAATAACACCTGCATTTCACCAACCAGGCTTGCGAAAACATGTACCATGGTCATTTTCATATTTCTCTGAATACTTAGTACAGAATGTCCACAACATCAGTCTCTCATGGGTCATATTTAAGCCATCTGTGTTCATTTTCCAGTATTTCTGGTACTTTGTCTAATATCCTACGTATGTTTGCAATCACGCTTTCTCTTCACATGGTCTAATTTCTGCCATTTCAGTGGTGGCTGCACACCATGTAAATACTTCTGCATATACAGTTTTCAAGTGCAGGATGTTGATAGGTACTTAATTAATAAAATAACCAATCAATTAGCCATTCAATAGAATACCAACTCATGACCACTTTGTAACTGTTATTACAGCAGCCAGTGGTGTCCACTGCTTCATTGGATTAGTGAGACTTGGGGGGGTTTTAGTGATTTGCTGGCGAAATCACTAACTGCAGAAAAGTAGATTACCATTAATTTTGAGCCCTGGGTAAAAATCAAGAGATACTTTTTAATAATAATAATAATAATATATACACAAGGACAATTCTATAGAGGTGGGAACAATAAGACCTCTTCCCATACCTACAAGGACAATTCTACCCAGGTAACAATAAGACCTCTTCCCATACCTACAAGGATAATTCTACCAAGGGAACAATAAGACCTCTTCCCATACCCAAAAATTTAAGTGCCAGCAAAAATGTGCTGTTTTGGAAACCACATAAATGAAACCAGTGAAAATGAAAGAATTACTATTGTATCCTTTTGGTTTTAAAACTTGTCCACAAACAAATTTTGATGTTTCTCTTGTGCCAGATAAATCTTGAGATACCAAGAATGTTAAGACACCCAAGAACTCACAGAAAACTGACTTCATTCAATAAGATTTCTTTCACACCCTTTCAGACTGAGCTGAGCAATGGGGCCTTGAGTGGCAGAGTGGTCTAAAGCACTCACCATTCCAGATCACTGCCATCTCACCTCTGTCTGCATGGGTTCAAGTCTTAGGCTCGGCTAATGTGGGTGCATGAGAAAGCTTGCCAGTAGCTTCTCGTGGGTCGGTGGTTCTTCCTGGGGTTCCCAGGGTTCTTCCTCCACCAGTTATACTGACTGCCATGTATAGCCTATCTTGTGCTGAAAAATGGCGTTAAACCCTACAACAACTGAGCAATATAATGACAGAAGATTCATACCAATGGCAGTATAATGAAGGAAAAGTCATACCAATGGCAATATGACAGAAAAGTCATATCAATGGCATTATGACACAAGAGTCATACCAATGGCAATAGTGACAGAAGAGTCATACCAATGGTAATATAATGAAGGAAAAGTCATACCAATGGCAATATAACAGAAAAGTCATACCTATGGCAATATAGTGACAGAAGAGTCATACCAATGGCAATATAGTGACAGAAGAGTCAAATCAATGGCAATATGACAGAAAAGTCATACCAATGGCAATATGACAGAAAAGTCACACCAATTGCAAAATGACATAAAGTCATACCAATGGCAATATGACACAACAGTCATACCGATGGCAATATAGTGACAGAAGAGTCATACCAATGGCAATATAATGAAGGAAAAGTCATACCAATGTCAATATGACAGAAAAGTCATACCAATGGCAATATGACAGAAAAGTCATACCAATTGCAAAATGACAGAAAAGTCATACCAATGGCAATATGACACAAGAGTTATACCAATGGCAATATAGTGACAGAAAAGTCATATCAATGGCAATATAATGAAGGAAAAGTCATACCAATGGCAATATAACAGAAAAGTCATACCAATGGCAATATAGTGACAGAAGAGTCATACCAATGGCAATATGACAGAAAGTCATACCAATAACAATATATGTCCAATTTCAACTCAGATTAATGCAATAATATAACATCAGGTAGCAACTTGAAATGAAAGATAAATTTAGAATTAGCAATGATATCTAAAGGTAAAGAGTTCCACTGATCAGGCGCATTACAAAAGAAGAAAATAAAAAAAATTGATGACAAAGGCATACCAGCTACTTATTTGGAAGCAATAGTTTATTATAAAATTCTCAGTACAAAAAAATTAAGAATTACAAAAATCAACAGTAAAATTTAAATGATATGAGGTTTTATTATGATTAAACCTCAGCGACCTAAAAATACTGATGATGAAATAAGACATAGTAGTGATGTCATACAAAGAACATTTTAAATATGAAAAGATTAAATAAATGACTTGTTTTGATTCATGTACAGCTTCAAAATTCTGAAGCAAAATCTTGTGTAATTTTGCTTTTAGACTGGAAGTGGGACAATGAATTTTCATATGAATACAATGTTTTCAACCAATGTAGACCACTGACGTTTGTAATAATTTTTATCAAATTTATAATATGTATACAAGTATAAAGATTCTCTCTACATACTCTATGTATGTAATAAATATGTGTAAGTAAGTACTTACACATACATGATATAAAGTATAAAAAATGATTTTCATATTCCTAAGTAAATGTTTTATACGCATTAAGATGAGATATGATATAAATAATACATTAATAACCATTGGCACCTTATCAATATTTATTGCAACGGAAAGAATGTAAATGTTTCTACAATACAAGTTAGTAAAAAGATTGTCCTCACAGAGATCAATCGTAAGTGTCAGAGGATTTCTGCAGTGAAATCTAGTAATGTATACATGAAGATACAGTAAAAGCTGCCATATCAAATACCTGCATATAATGGACAAGGTTTAAGTTACTTTTCATTTCTGTTGTTTTAAACATCAATATATACATATATATATATACACTAACAGGTACAAAGTAATTTGATATACCAATACTGTTAGTATATCAAATTGTAATCTGTCCATAGAGCATTAATATGCATATATATTGTTTCAATATAAGGTTATGTCTCAACTGTAGGATATCACTTCTACATTCTCTAAATCTGTGATGAATTTCCACTGATTACTCATTAGCACTGTAATCAAATATCAATAAAAATAATAATAATCCCTGTCTTCTAAATGAATTAAACATTGTTACGAATTTCATCGAAATCCTCTTTAATTTCCCCTTGATCTCTCTCTCATACATAAGGGATAATACATTGAATATGTGGAGTGAGAGAGAAAAAGAAAACTGAATTTGAACCATATAACCTAAAGGAACCTGGCACTTTGTAACATTTAGGTGTACAGGGAAGTATGTGGAGTGAGAGAGAAAAAGAAAACTTAATTTTTGAACCATCTGACCTAATTAACCTGGGACTTCATAACGGTTACATGTACATGTTCCATGGGATTTTAATAGTGTTCACAATACCAATGATAGAAAGTTGCAATAGTCTGTCAAGATTTGTATGGTTGTGCTGAGATAATCTGCAACTCTTTGCTCTCTGAATTCCATGTCTGTGATGGCATAAAGGTAGGCTTGGCACGGCACATATCTCGAGGGAATTCCCTATCTGGCATGGCATCACTACATGATTGGGAATGCTAATATCTCCAGTAGTCATGATACCAGTCCAATGTCATAAAGCTTTCTACGGATGTAGCTGCTAATAAGAGTGTTGACCTGCAATGAATCAAACAGGAAACATAGAGGCATAATAATCCCCAACAAACAGAGGAAATCTTCACAAAATATTGTCAAGCACATTTTATCAAAATGGATGCTT
This sequence comes from Sinohyriopsis cumingii, assembly GCA_028554795.2. Classification (NCBI taxonomy): domain Eukaryota; kingdom Metazoa; phylum Mollusca; class Bivalvia; order Unionida; family Unionidae; genus Sinohyriopsis; species Sinohyriopsis cumingii. Next base: position 1,319,717 of record JAPYKE020000103.1, on the reverse strand, counting down.
AAACTATATATATATATATATATATACCACCATGTCAGCCGATTGTGCACGTTGGGTAATTTTGCGCAAAGATACATCATTTCTGCAAACATTGGATCATGTGTTATTTTGGGTAAAAAATCCATTTTGTATTAAGAAAGAGTAATCGTACTTTAATAAAGAAAAGTGATATTCAAAAAGTGTACAAAAATATCCACATTTCGACTCGGAATGCATATGAAAATGTGATTTCTAAATGTCAACATGAAGACCCACTCTGTTACCTTCTTGAACCTGTAACCTAGAAAATCATATTTACTATGTATCTTTTATAACCATACAAATACATTATTTAAAAGAAGGAAATGTTTACCTTAAAATTGTTTTGCATCTTAATCCAAGTTTTCAATTTTGCAAGAAATTGTCCAACATGTACAAAATCGTATGCTAGCCAATGTGTCAACTTGCCGCTAGAACGAGATTCCCGGCATATAGTCTGTTTCTGAATTCTTCAGTAATTTTTCCCCATAAACAAGACGTAAACACATTACATCCTATTCACTGTTATTTCTCTTCCACATAATAGCTTATTTTTTTTTTTATATAAAATGTTGAACTTTACTGATATTTTTACAAGATCGGTATAGTTTGTTTAATATCTCTGCCATTTATTGGCATTATTACATTGAATTTTGTAAAACTAGCTATAAACCGAATTTTTTGACTGAACTGCTGTCAGAAACAGTCCAAAGTAATGTATTTCATTTCTATAGCCTGATGGATAAACATTACATCTTTTCAAAGTTGTGCACAGAATAGGCCGACATATTGTGAGTCATGAAAACATGGGGGTGGTATCCCGTGCATCCAAAATTAATATTGCAATCGGTCGAAATCGGTATTTGTTTTGGTTCAATATTGGAGACAGAAACCTTACATGCACAGATATGGCTGATAGCACTGAATATATATATATATATATATATACACACACACACACATGTATATATATATATACACACACATGTATATATATATATATATATATATATATATATATATATATATATATATATATATATATCTTTATACCACTGCTCCAGTGGCCTAGTGGTTAGAGCATTAAAGCTATGTTAAAAATGCAAATCACACACACGCACAATTTTTGTAACCAAAAGTAACATAATAAAGTATGAAGCAATAGTTACTTACAAAAATGATGTGACTAGCATGGTGTCTAGTGTCACTACTATGCTGAACTGTTCTTACTTGATAACATGTTGATTTGACTGTCTTCACTATCAAGCTGATTTGATTATTTTCCCTCGCTATCAAGCTGATTTGGTTGTTTTCCCTCAGTATCAAACTGATTTGGTTGTTTTCCCTCACTAACAAGCTGTTTTCCTTCACTATCAAACTGTTCCCTATCAAACTGTTTTCCCTCACTATCAAACTGATTTGATTGTTTTCCCTCACTATCAAGCTGTTTTCCCTCACTATCAAACTGATTTGATTGCTTTCCCTCACTATCAAACTGTTTTCCCTCACTATCAAACTGATTTGATTGTTTTCCCTCACTATCAAGCTGTTTTCCCTCACTATCAAACTGATTTGATTGCTTTCCTTCACTATCAAACTGATTTCCCTCACTATCAAACTGATTTGATTGTTTTCCCTCACTATCAAACTTTTTTCCCTCACTATCAAACTGATTTGATTGTTTTCCCTCACTATCAAGCTGATTTGATTGTTTTCCCACACAATCAAGCTGATTTGATTGTTTTCCCTCACTATCAAACTGTTTTCCCTCGCTATCAAACTGATTTGATTGTTTTCCCTCACTATCAAGCTGATCTGATTGTTTTCCCACACTATGAAGTTGATTTGATTGTTTTCCCTCACTATCAAACTGATTTGATTATTTTCCCTCACTATCAAACTGATTTGGTTGTTTTCCCTCACTATCAAACTGATTTGGTTGTTTACTATCAAACTGATTTGGTTGTTTTCCCTCACTATCAAGCTGATTTGATTGTTTTCCCTCACTATCAAACTGATTTGATTGTTTTCCCTCACTATCAAACTGATTTGATTGTTTTCCCTCACTATCAAGCTGTTTTCCCTCACTATCAAGCCAATCTGATTGCTTTCCCTCACTATCAAACTGATTTGGTTGTTTTCCCTCAATATCAAACTGATTTGATTGTTGTTCGCTCACTATCAAGCTGTCTTCCCTCACTATCAAGATGATTTGTTTTCCCTCACTATAAAACTGATTTGAATTTCCCTTACTATCATGATGTGAAGGATCGATTGAAGAACAAATTCATAATTTTAGTCAGACAGGTTACAAAACTTGGAATCTCTTATAGATGTCTTTTTGATGCACACTGACTCCATTTTATAAACAATGTCATATACTAAGTGAAAGGATAAAGATAATCCATACAAATTTACAAATTTCAAATTAAAGTATTTAAAATCATTTTATCAAAACCTACTTTTGCAAACAGAATTTCTCCTGAAGGAAAAATCTCTCAAATGAATGCTCTATCTAACACTGAAGTGCATAGAGTCCAGAGGAAACCAAGATGATGGATCTTGGCTACCATACGTTGAATCCAGGCTTCTTTATGATTCCATGACTTGTACTACTTTTTCTTTTACTATATAACAATGACAATATTTCTGAAAGGAGAATAATGATCAAAATTTGCAACAATAAAAATTGGAAGTGTTCAAAACTAAAAGGTTTATATGAAAGTTCCATTTTTAGGCTACTGAATACAATAGTCTTCAAGGCTATTGAATATAATAGGCTCCAAGGCTATTGAATATAATAGGCTCCAAGGCTACTGAATATAATAGGCTACAAGGCTACTGAATATAATAGGCTCCAAGGCTGTTCTCATGTTAGCCCAGTAACCCATTTAATTCTGATAATTGTCAGACAGTGCAATCAGAGAACCTTCAAACTAATTGAAGTGGAACATTTTCTTCCATATGAAATACTTACACTAGTTTTTTTGCATGTGTCATCTCTAACCCAGCCATCTAAATCAGAGTACACCTGTGCTGGTAATGGTGTATGCAGGGTTTTACATATCTTACAGAAGTTGCACAGCTCCCCTCCCACCTTGTACTCATACTTCCATTTAAAGTAACTGTTGTACAAGCTTTCATTGTTGGCCACCTCCAGAAGATATTCTGCCGCTTCCTTGAATGACGGGAAGTCAAATAAATTAATGTAAGACCCAGGTGGAGCATAATTCTTCAGATGCTGTCTCCATGCAACCACTGGAATTTGGTCTCTAGATAAAACCATCCAGAACTTCTCACTTATATAGTCTCTACAGTGACTATTCTCAATGGCAAAATAGAACTTAAATGTTTTCAGAAAATCTTCCATACACTGATAATTTTTGTCCCGATTTCCATCCTCATTGAAACATATCTTCCCAGATCCACATTTTCCATATACAGATATGTTAACTCCATAACGCCTAAGTTCTCCAATTATTCTGTACCGATAGGTTTGGTCAAAGCAGTTGCTGATCAAAGCAGCAGCCATTCGTGTTTTCTTTTTTAGAGAATCAAAAACATTCTTTGCTCTTGCTCGTTTCTCCTCCTCAGTTAATTCAAAGAACTTCCCATAGGGCATATGTATGGTGCTATCATTGCGATATGACATTGTCCAATTGTAAAAGTTGGGTAAATCCTTCCCCCACAAGAATATTGTTGGTTCCATATTGAACCAAACATATACCTGATTGGGATGTCTGACCTTCGGTAGATCAATCAGACTCTGATAGAAGTATGATGGAATTCCTTTGTATTTCCAGACATCATTTGGATGAAAAATTACTGCATCACTATCTAAAACTTCAGATTTGTTCTTTGTCACGGTACAGTTGTAAGGACATGTTGGTAGACAATTTGTCTTAGCATCTTCAAAGTATTCCCATGAATTGAAAAATGTTGTCCATGTGAGTATTTTTTTCACAGTTTTATTCTGCCATTTGACATTGGGAAATTTCTGTATAAATTTTTCACTCGTAGAGGCATAAAAAATTTCAAAATTCTTAGTGAAACGATCATCTGTGAGAAGTAAATGGGTTAAATAAAAAATTTGAAATGCAAAAATCAGCAACAAAACAAAACAAACATTCTTGAATCGTCTCAAATACAAATTTCTGCACATCATCTTCATCATCAATTTGCAATATGTAGAAATCACCATCTGTTTCCGGTCTCTGAGTCCTTTCCCTAAAAAGCAAACGTGAATTTAACTGAAAAAAATGTACTCCAATGTTTAAACGTCAAATGAAAAAATAACAAATTAATTTTCATCACATTTCACAGGGAAAAGAGAAGCAACAAATTTAATTTTCAGTTTTAGCAGTTGCTAAAAACAGAAGATAACATTTAGACAACTTCATCTCTGCAGTCTACCAGTTCTAAGAACCTCTCAATGAAATTTGACCAAATTCAACAAAACTGATTCTGATATGGAATGAATTAAAGTTTATTTCAATCAATCTCATTTTCTACCAAATATGGATACCATTATTAAAAAGAGAAAAGTCTTGAAATTACTTTTCCTCCAAAAGTGTTCAACAAAATGTCTTGGCCTTTCACTTATGTAAGTACTTCAATAGGCCTGGCTACACCCCTGGTATTTCACTCATACAAGTGCTTAAATAGGCCTGGCTACAACCCTGGTATTTCACTCATACAAATATTTACGTAGGCCTGGCTACAACCCTGGTATTTCACTCATACAAGTGCTTAAATAGGCCTGGCTACAACCCTGGTATTTCACTCATACAAATATTTAAGTAGGCCTGGCTACACCCCTGGTATTTCACTCATACAAGTGCTTAAATAGGCCTGGCTACAACCCTGGTATTTCACTCATACAAATATTTACGTAGGCCTGGCTACAACCCTGGTATTTCACTCATACAAGTGCTTAAATAGGCCTGGCTACAACCCTGGTATTTCACTCGTACAAATATTTACGTAGGTCTGGCTACAACCCTGGTATTTCACTCATACAAGTGCTTAAATAGGCCTGGCTACAACCCTGGTATTTCACTCATACAAGTGCTTAAATAGGTCTGGCTACAACCCTGGTATTTCACTCATACAAGTGCTTAAATAGGCCTGGTGACAACCCAGGTATTTCACTCATACAAATATTTAATTAGGCCTGGCTACAACCCTGGTATTTCACTCATACAAATATTTACATAGGCCTGGCTACAACCCTGGTATTTCACTCATACAAGTGCTTAAGTAGGCCTGGCTACAACCCTGGTATTTCACTCATACAAGTGCTTAAATAGGCCAGGCTACAACCCTGGTATTTCACTCATACAAATATTTAAGTAGGCCTGGCTACAACCCTGGTATTTCACTCATACAAATATTTACGTAGGCCTGGCTACAACCCTGGTATTTCACTCATACAAGTGCTTAAGTAGGCCTGGCTACAACCCTGGTATTTCACTCATACAAGTGCTTACGTAGGCCTGTCTACAACTCTGGTATTTCACTCATACAAGTGATCAAGCAGGCCTGGCTACAATCCTGTTATTTCACTCATACAAGTGCTTAAATAGGTCTGGCTACAACGCTGGTATTTCAGTCATACAAGTGCTTAAGTAGGCCTGGATACAACCCTGGTATTTCACTCATACAAGTGCTTAAATAGGCCTGGTGACAATCCTGGTATTTCACACATATGAGTACTTAAGTAGGCCTGGCTACAACCCTGGTATTTCACACATATGAGTACTCAAGTAGGCCTGGTTACAATCCTGCTATTTCAGTCATACAAGTGCTTAAGTAGGCCTGGGTACAACCCTGGCATTTCACACATACGAGTGCTTAAATAGGCCTAGCTACAACCCTGGTATTTCACACATATGAGTACTTAAGTAGGCCTGGCTACAACCCTGGTATTTCACTCATACAAGTGATTAAGTAGGCCTGGCTACAATCCTGATATTTAACTCATACAAGTGCTTAAGCAGTCTTGCTAAAACCCTGGTACTTCACTCATATAAGTGCTTAAGTAGGCCTGGCTACAACCCTGGTATTTCACTCATAAAAATACTTAAGCAGGCCTGGCTACAACCCTGGTATTTCACTCATGAGTACTTAAGTAGGCCTGGCTATAACCCTGGGCCTGGTATTTCACTCATACAAGTGGTTAAGTAGGCCTGGCTACAATCCTGATATTTCACTCATACAAGTGCTTAAGTAGGCCTGGCTACAATGCTGGTATTTCACACATATGAGTACTTAAGTAGGCCTGGCTACAACCCTGGTATTTCACTCATACAAGTGATTAAGTAGGCCTGGCTACAATCCTGGTATTTCACTCATATGAGTACTTAAGTAGGCCTGGCTACAACCCTGGTATTTCAGACAGATGTAACTTTTAATAGCAGCACATGATACATTTCCATATATAAACTGTTTTTCCCACTCAATTTAATCATCAGGGAAACAAAATGCATATGCTCTAACCTTATTTGGCACACAACATTACATTGACTATCACTACCATAAATTAAAATTTCAGAATTGGGAGCCACCCAAGGGGCTCATGAGATTATGTAACATTTTAGATTTCTCAGAAAATCAAGCACATGCTTAGTAAAATTAACTATTTTCTATTAAATCTTTACTATTATAGTCTTAACCACCAATATAATAATCAGGATCAACATCTTATATTAATGACTGGTCATGGGTTCTAGCTCATGCAATGCTGATAATCTAATTAAAAATAACTTACTTCCAGGACCCAAAACAACACCAGGTAGAGCAACTGTTGGTCAACATTTAGACTTACTAGCCTGTGTTTGATGTGCATTGATCTCAACAGAAAGTAGATTTCATATCTGAAATTCATGAGCTTTTATGCACCTACTCTTTGATGTGACATGTCAGCTTCTAATAAATGTTTTGAATGAGATGCTAATTTACCATGAGAAGATTTTCCCCCAACCATATTTTAAGCCCCCTATCCCCTTGTTTTAAAGCAGTGGATACAAAACAAATAAAGAAACAAAAAAAAAAAAAAGTGAAAAAAAGAAAAAGATTACATTGTATGTAAGGTGCATTTTAACCATGAGCTGAACACATTTTATCTGATTTTTGGTTGGGGTTACATTTAGATTGGTCTAATAAATCAGACATACATTCCCACCCACCCCCATTCTGTGTTGACAACGATGGACCATTTGTGGGTCTGAATATACCTGTTCATAAAATGGAGAAATTGTTTGCAGTTCTGTCTGCAACATATCGATGTACATATTAAACATTTATCCATATCATGACTCTTCAGCAACTGTCAGTTGAAGGAACCTTTTGGTGATATCCATGGACTATTTCTGGATCAAATCCTATGTTTGATGACCTGTAAATTCATGTTGAATAACACAACACATGTCCTGTGACCAATTTAAATTTCATGGTTATTTATGGCTGTGTCTAAACTACATGCTAGTTTTTTCTAGAGAGAACTGTATGCAGCAAAACTGCACATTTTAATAAACTGATTGCATCAGACCAACAAAGTGTTTTATATTTATTATCAACAGATTTGTTTTGGTATTTGTATTGGACTACAGTCTGGTTAGGGCATGTTTCAATATCACTTTCTACGTTTTGAAAAAGAAGTGGCTACATTTTTTGGCATGGGTACACTTTGACTCTATTTCCTTAACATATTAACCTCTAGCAATGACTTTACGGGGCAAGAGGTAGTAGCCTACTGCCGAGCTCTGTAGCATCAAGGTCATGTACGATACGCTAAAGTGAGTGGTATTATAGAAAGGTAGACAGATGTAGCTCTACAATGATACCAAATAATCTTGAATTTCTAGTTGCACTACAAAATACTGAGGGAAAAACCTCATTTTTTGGACTCATTATTTTTCTACCCAAAATTCGCCCTTGGTCGGAATCTGATTTTGTGTCTGGATTTTAGACTTTTTGGTCTCAGATCTAAGTCAAACCGGTATAAACTGTAAACAGACAGATGAACCTTTGCAAAAAGTAGGATAAGATGGGCATTTGGAATAAAGAGTGGTCTCGATATGAAAATAATGGGTCTGTTAAGAAGAAAAAAAAAAAAAAGAACTCCAACTTCTACCCTTCTGCTCTTGAATGAGCCAAATAGCCAATGAAAAACAATGTTTTTAACACAACTAGGCAGTTTGTTATTGGAAGATCACCTGGAAGTTGGTGCTTTCGGATGTATTCAGAAATAGCTTTCAAAAAATGTGTTTCCTACTCGAATTTCAAACAAAAATGACAAAAACCTCTAGGGGTTAATGTGTTAATGCATTTCCTTTTTAAATCTGTACAGTAGGTAGACATGGGACTGTCAGGGGATGTAACTCTTTCTAGCTCCCTAATTCTATTGCTGCTAAGTTTTCTGAACAGTGACCTGCATCTATGGTTTAATTTCCGATAAATTCCAACCAAATGGGATGCAAAAACATTGAACCCTTACAGAATAAACATCTAGACATATATTTATCGCATTAAGTGGCCCATAGATTGACAAATAAATAATAATTTAGAAGAATTTAAAATTTCATCTTTATTTCTACATTTTAAAAGGCAGTAATAAATGTAAATATAGTAGCTCTTAAGATGACATCCCACTGGAATTTATCCATGTGTGTTTCATATTTCAAAGTAACCTGTGTTTACCATAGGAAGCATCATTTATGTAGTCATGTCTGATCAATTCAGCCGTAGGGAAATGATAGTGCATTGTCCAATTTATCCTTCAAATAAATAGTACAGTGTGTCACTGGAATTATTGTGTGAAACTTGATTTAGTAATATAATTCTCTCAAGTTATTTCATATAGTTAAGGACTTTCATTCAGATATACAAAATAATACTAATGTTTCTTTGGAAATAAATTTATTACATTTTTTAACTGAAATGTCATCACAGCAAGATTATATCATACGAGTTTCTTTTCAAAACTAACATACATGAGAACAAACATAATACATATATCCAGTGTACAAGTATATTAGATTCATGTAACTAGAAAAAAGTTTTATACAGGTTTTGATCCTTTTTTTGTTGTTGTTGAGGAATTAGTGTCATAATTATTCAAGACTGATTAGAATGTATTTTATTTACAAACAGAATTCATGTTTAGTTTAGCTAAGTTTTATTAAAATCCACTTCTCCTTGCCACTAAATGGATTATTCATAAGTTTCAAGTAGCAGCGGCGTTTCATTTTCACTGCATGCAAGATCCAGCCTTCATATTTCTGTATACTGCATCAAAATTTGTGGACCAAAAAGTACGGAATTGTTTTAATTTAAGTTATTCTTTCACACACTCAGTGCTAAATGGTGCATGACGCTTAAGTGAAAGAAATATGACGTCACTATTACCATCATTTTAAGCTATTTGTTCACAAACATTTCTTCTTTACTAACCCCCCACCCACCTGTACTAAATTTTGCATTACCAATGCTAGCCCTTCATAACGCCACAATTACTACTCCCTCAAGCTCCAGTGTTTTCTACCAAGTTACCAGGTACTTTCTTCACCGGACATACTTACATGTGATCAATGAAACTTGTACGGTTTCTGAAACCCTCCAATGAAAATGTCCATGGCCGCGTTCTTCGAAACCGAAAAACTCTTAGTATTGTTTGGCGACAATTAAGAATAAGATTCTTCTTCAGAAATTGCATCGAAAAAGTTGGAATTCCAGATTTCTGCGCTCTTTCTTTTGAATATGCATGATGAGGTTTTCGGCTTGTTTTAGCGTGAAACTTTATCAGAAAGCATTTTTAAAGATTTACATAGGTTTACTGCAATAATTTATTCGTCACACAATATAAATTTAAATCACTGGACGCATGCAAATGCTATTATTTGTTGCCATATTAGGAGGGATGACGAGTCAGCGGCGATCGTTTGTCATTTTCGAAGGCAAAATTTGGTGTGGTACACACTGTCAACATCCTAAGCTTGTTTCACATGTTTACCATAAGTAATCTGAGTTTATATTCTGCACGCAGGATGAAGAAAAAAAAAAAAAAGAATCCGAGCACCTGGTGCAGTTTACTTATTTGATGTATCTAAAGAATACTAAATGGTTACACCATTGTGTATTGACCCTCGCCGATAAATGAAAAGTATTTTTCGGATAATCTTGTATACCCGCTTGACAAAAGTTAGTAAAGTGTGAAGACCTTAATATCATTGGTGACCTAAATTTTGATATGCAGGACCTTTCCAAATCCCGATGACAGCACGATATATTTGATAGTTTGGATCTGGTATGCCTAATTAAAGAACCTACATGTTTAAGAACGGATGATCTCATTCTTACAAATAAACAAAGCCAATGTATGAATACGTTAAAGGTATATATTGGTAACATGTATGAAAACCTTAAAGGTATTTATTGGTATCAGTGATTTTCATAATTTGGTCTTTACTCAGTTACGAGACACTGCGTTGTGCAACCAGGAAGAGAAAACATCGTATAGAATTATTTTAAAGATTTTTATGTGATTGACTTTTGTAAATGATTTACAAAAAGCATTATTTACTGTCCCCGTCTTCCAGTAATGACTCTGCATTTGTCAACTCTGTTTATCTTAATTTTGAAAAAGTTCTGTTAAATGTATTTGACAACCAAGCTCCAATAAAACATAAATACCCACGTAAAAAAAGTAATTTATTATTTGAAAAGAGAACTGAGGAAAGCTAAATAATAATAATAATAATAATAATAATAATAATAATGCTTTATTTATAGAGGGTTACTCATTAGTCAAGGACTATTATCCCTTAAGGCCCTCTTAAGGAGAGTATAACAATGTACATTACATGAAGATAACAATAATAGTAGTAAATGGGGCCACATTAGGGACAATGGGACTTAGCATTAAAAACACCCCTGGGCCACTTTAGGGACAATGGAAATTTAACATGGAGAAAAACGCTGGGCCACTTTAGGGACAATGGGAATTTAACATAGAGTTTGGGTCTGTCTAGGGACAAGGGAAATTAACATGGGAATAGAGTTTGGGTTTGTCTAGGGACAAGGGGAATTGAATATGGGATTTTTTTTTTTTTTAAAAAAGTTTTTTTAAATTTAAATTTAAATTTAAATTTAAAAAGGGTAGGCAATGGAAAGGCTATCTCTTTTCGAGAAATATGGCTGGCCCTGAAAAGGGCCTTTGGGTTTATGTTAATATTAATATTAACATAGATGGCATCTGTCACATCTTCTTCTTCTTCTTCTTAAACTCCTTCTAACTGCCGGTCCATACACAAGTACCCTCTTGAGACATCCTTGTCTTTCTATGTAAACTCTCCTCATCTATTGACTAGTATCTGTCCTATCAACAACAGTCCACTTGGACCTGACATACATGAGCATGTCCGTCCTAAACATCATGGAAGACACAAGGGTGGATGACTCAACTGTGGTCCACATCTTGAAGCGACGAGAATAGGTGAATCAATGCAGTGAACTGCGCTTATTTATAGGTACAGGAAGGATTGAAACGGATTGAATTCATTCACCAACCCGAACACGCGTTACAAAATTCAGTCAGCTCGCATCCAATCCGAAGAGAGCAGTCTGTGACGTCACGTGGTCTATATAGATTCGTTAGCGCTTGTGTGCAGTCAATCTATGCGACAGTGATTCAACATGACGGAAACTCAGAAAACGATCCATTGGGGTGCACCAGCAGGGGAGACTGCCCAAGGGAACTCGGACTTACTTTCAGAAGAGGTACATTAGGATTTTGTGGATTTTCTTACCTCGCAAGAATTTGTTCCGGAACCTTCGTTACCTTCTTCATTACCGCAAGTGGAGAATTTTAGACAGAGACAGAAAGAAGAATTGGAGAAATTTATGCAACGACAAAAGGAAGCGGAACAAGCTTTTCTCCTACAGAAACAGCAACAGCAACAAGAAGAGGTAAGAAAAAAACAACAGCAACAACAGCAAGAAGAAGTAGCAGCAAAGAAACAAGAGGGTGAAAATCAAACGGCTACGGTACTGTTGGACATTTTAGCGGAGTTAAGAAGTCTGAAACAAATGTATCAGACTTCTTTATCACGACCGAAGAGAATACGACCTTCCCGAGCTAAACACGCCAACCCTGTGACTAAGCCTATCGTACCACCCTTAGTGATTTCAACCCAATCGTCATCATCAGAAGTAGGCCTCGGCCGTGGCAAAGGCTTAAGGCAGTTAAAGTTGATTGGTTAAACTCACCCCTCCACCAAAATAAAAAGGCCCTTTTCAGGGCCACCCACATTTCTCGAAAAGAAATACAATTTCAATTGCCAATAACTCAAAAAAACAAAAACAAATCAACAACCCATTTTTACCCTTATAGTACGTGTCTGTGTATGAGTGCGTGAGTGTAGCTTCTTATTTTAAAATCAAAACTCAAAGACACTTACCTTATATCATTCATGTATTCTTTTCTCCATTTTTTACAATCCAATTCACAATTCACAACACAACACTTTAATTAAAAGTTCATTGACTTCTTCTTTCTCCTTGTTTAGTCTCTCTGTTTTTTGAATTTCTTCACCGTTTTTTCCTCATTTTCTTCCCTTCTTCTTTTCTTCTCCTGTTTCTTTGCTTCTTTTAAATAGAATTGTCTTCTTTCTTCCTCTTCTTCCTCTGAAGAATCCCTCTCTTCTTTCGAAGAATCCCTCTCTTCTTCTGAAGAATCCTTCTTTTCTTCTGACTCCTCTTGTTTCTTTTTTGGGCAATCTGGAGACCAATGTCCTTTTTCTTTACAATAATAACAGGTATCTTGACTTTTGTCTTTTTTAGCCCCTGTTTTTTTTTTTCTTTTTTGACGGTCTGGACACTCTGAAGACCAATGCCCTTTCTTCTTACAGATATAGCAAGTATCTTGACTTTTATCTCGAAAGGAAGGAGAGTAGTCCGTCGGCTGGTCTGAAGAGAATTTTCTAATGACCCCTCGCAAAGCTCTGACGAAACGTTCCATCTGGTTAGTCTCTTCCATCGTTGTGCTCGGCTTGAGAGTGAAATGAATAGTGAAAGGACAAGACACACACCCTTTTATATACGCTGGTTTGTCATGACCATAAATTAGTCTATGGTGTTTAAACTTGAGTCATTTGACGTTTTGCACTCAAGATGAAACGATCCTATTCATTCGAGAAGAAAGAAGAAGAAGAAGAAACTAAGAGGCAGAAACGTGATCTATCGCCTCGTACCAGGGCTGAAATATTGGCACAAATTCATGCCAGTGATTTTGAAGAGGATATGAGTGAACCAGAATCCGAACCCTCTAAACCAAGTTCACCACCCTTAGTCAACCCTGAAAAGTACTATTCCATTCGAGAGACGGAAAAGCGCTCCTCTAGAAAATTTAGAACCACGGCTTACACCTACACGGTGAAGTTTAAAGATTTCAAGGCCGACGTACCCTTGGAGAAAGCAGAAGGGTTTATCACCGAGATGTGGGATTCTTTGCTCACCTCACTCAAGCGACAATGTCAACCCAAAGAAGACGATCGCTTGACACTATCCATAGATCACGACGGTTTGAAATCCCCTGTTTGGATCGAGTTTAGCAGACCCGCAGAACTAACCCCTTCCAAAGTCATGGACAAGATTCAACACGTACAACAATCTAATGACCAGTTTGACATCACCGATGGTAAAGCCACACTGAAAATGGCTCACGTCTCTCTTCCTCAAGGGACAGGACGCAAAAAGATGTTATTGGTGGACGACCTTCGCAACACCAAAAAGAGTCTCGTCCGAATTAACAACCCTCAAGACCAGATGTGCTTAGCCCGTGCCATCGTGGTGGGACGAACCTATGCCAACAAGAACGACACGGTAGAATGGAAAAGAACCTGGGAGAACATTCGAAAATCGAACCGAACCAAACAACGAAACGAAGCAGAACTCCTGTTGCAACAAGCTGGCCTGTCCAAAGACACACCCTGTGGCATTCCTGAGATGCAAAAATTGCAAGATGCCCTAGCTCCACGCTACACCTTGAAAGTGCACCCTCAAGAAATGCGCGGACCTCTGTTGTTTCGAGGCCAAAACTTTAAGGACGGAAAATACATTCATGTCTATTATCACGATGACCATTTCGATACCATTACCACTATCACCGGATTCCTGGGATATAGATATTACTGTGAGAAATGTGATTATGGTTATAACAATCGAGAGCAACACAAGCATTGTGGATTGAAATGCCCAGGATGTTTGGCCTCTCCACCCTGTCTGAGCGAAGAACCAGTGCCTTGTTCGACTTGTCTGCGCACGTTTGTCAGCCCTACCTGTTACCAACAACATTTGAAAGCACAAGGTTCACAGAAGAAATGTGCTTGTCAACTCCTGAGATTGTGCCCTACGTGTAGACAAGGCATACGTACCAACAGTACCAAGGCACACGTATGTCGAGGAAAGAAAAAATGTCACATTTGTCACCACATCGTGGACTTGGAACACCAATGCTACGTGCAAAAATACCAACCCCCACCAGAGAAAGAGGACGGTCACAAGAAGAAAAGCAATTTCATCTTTTTCGATTTCGAATGCATGCAAGAGACCGGCATTCACATTCCTAATTTCTGCGTGGCTCATCGAGCGTGCGAGAAGTGCATTCAAAAACCTATCTTCAGTCATTGCCCTCACTGCAGCAAGATTCCTGGAGGACGTGAAAAAATCTTTCGGGGACCGAACACGATAGCCGATTTCGCTCGATGGGTCTTAGACCCCATCGACAAGACGTGGAGCCAAGAGGACATCGAACGTTACGGAGATTGTCATCGTCATGCCACGGTGATGGCTCACAATTTCTCCGGATACGATGGACAGTTTCTTCTCAGATACTATACGGAACAAGGCACCGAACGTCCTAAAGTGACTTTGAACGGAGCCAAAATCATTTTCATGCAAGTGGGACAAGTGCAGTTTAAAGATTCGATGAGTTACTTGGCCATGCCTTTGAGCCGAATGCCTAAAACGTTTGGAATGACAGAAATGGTTAAAGGGTACTTTCCACACTTTTTCAATACGGAAGCCAATCAACATGCCGTTCTACCCCATTTGCCTGAGGCTCACTATTACGACCCCGACAACATGCGTACCGAACAACGAGAAGCTTTCTACGCTTGGTACCAGGCTCATGCCTCTGACCCCTTCGACTTTCAGGAAGAAATGCTAAAGTATTGTCGTTCCGACGTGGACATTTTACGACGTTGCTGTGGAAAATTTCGAGAACTGATCATGGAACACGGAGGGGTCGATCCTTTGAAAGAAGCTTGCACCATTGCCAAAGCGTGTTCCTTAGTGTACAGACAACGATTCATGCCTGAAAACACCGTGGCTGTCATCAGTCCTCAAACGACCCACTTTGTCAAACGTCAATACTCGGTCAAAGCCCTACGCTGGTTACATTACTTGTGCGACAAGGAAGACAAATGGATTCAGCATGCCCGCAACGGAGGAGGCGAAAAGACCATCGGAACGTATTCGGTCGATGGCTGGGACTTAGAAAACCCAAAGATCGTGTACGAGTTTAACGGTTGCTTATTTCATGGATGTCCCGTCTGTTACCCTGACCGTGACACTAAAAATCAGTTTTTGCAACGAACCATGGAAGACTTGTACCAGGACACTTGTCAGCGACGCCTAAAGTTAGAACAGCAAGGATACCAAGTGGTGGAAATGTGGGAACACGAGTACGATCACCGTTTGAAAACCGATCCCGAGTTTAAACGCCTCGTGGAAAGTTACCAGTTCATGGACCCGTTGAACCCGAGGGATAGTTTGTACGGAGGAAGGACCAATGCCACCTGTTTGCTGTACCAAGCCGACGAAGAGAAAGGAGAAGAAATCAAATACTTGGACGTGTGTTCGCTGTATCCCTACGTGTGCAAATATTGTCGCTTTCCTGTAGGGCACCCGCAATTGCTGACGGAACACATCGACCTGAAAAACATTCGACAATACGAAGGCTTGATCAAGTGTAAAGTTTTGCCTCCCACGAACCTATACCATCCCGTCTTACCTCACCATTGTCAAGGCAAACTGATGTTTCCATTGTGCCGTACTTGTGCCGAAACGTGCAACCAAGATCAGCCTTGTCAGCACACCCAGGAAGAACGGGCCTTGACGGGAACCTGGGTCAGCATAGAATTGTTCAAAGCTCTGGACATGGGATACCAACTGTTAGAAGTGTACGAAATTTGCCACTTTCCCAAGACACAACAGTACCACAAGGGTGACCCTACTCAGAAAGGCATTTTCGCCGACTACGTGGATGCCTTTTTGAAACTGAAGCAAGAAGCCAGCGGCTATCCTTCCTGGTGTCACACTCCCGAAGACCAAATACAATTCAAAGAGAAATACTACGAACAAGAAAGCATCTCTTTAGACCACATCGAAAAAAACGAAGGCAGGCGATCGTTTGCCAAAGTGATGTTAAATTGCTTGTGGGGTAAAATGGCACAACGACCGTGTTTACCCAAGACGGAATATTTGACAGAACCTTCCCGCTACTTCCAGATGATTCACGACAAAACCAAATACATGAAACACGTGGACGTCGTTCGAGAGGATTTGATCTTGGTCAATTACGAAGAAGATCTGGACTTTGTACAAGACGACCCTTTGGGAAATGTCATCATTGCGGCTTACGTGACAGCTCATGCTCGCTTAAAATTGTACGAAGCTTTAGAACTGTTAGAAAAACGCGTCCTGTACTTTGACACGGACAGTTGCATTTACATCCATCACCCGATTCAACATCACCCTGACATCGAAGGAGACCGTTTAGGAGCCTGGACAGACGAGCATCCCGACGACAAGATTCTAAGTTTCGTCAGTGGCGGCCCCAAAAATTACGGCTACGAATACCGGGACAAACAAGGAGAAGTGCACACGACGTGCAAAGTGAAAGGACTGACTCTGAATCATCGTACCAGTCGAGTGGTCAACTTTGGGGTATTGAAAGAAGCCTTGCAATCGGGAGAGGATGGAAACTTTAAAGTGACCACCTATCAACCGAACAAGATTGTACGTTTACCCACTCATCACATCGTCAGTCGACCCTTGGAAAAAGTCTATCAAATTGTATACCAGAAGCGAGTTCGACTTCCCAATCACTTTACGTTGCCGTACGGTCACGTCGGTATTGGTCTGTATATAAAAAGGAACCCTAGGCAAGATCGATAGTTCATTGTTCATTGAAGTAACTTACCATGTCGTTGACGAAGAAGAAACCAGATTGGTTTGGCTTGGACCCAAGAGGTGGCCCAGTATGTACGAGAGTTATTCAAGGAAAAAAGTTACTTTTCAACCCGTGTTAGTGACGGTGCCAGAAGAACCCGTCACCCAGGACGGAACTGTCGTGGACAGGCCTGAAAGACCCTTTCGGGAGGACACTTGTGTGACCTTACCCCCTACTATAGAACTGGTTAGAACTTTACCCAAAACATGTTGTACAGACACTTGTGTTCATTCCACGTTCATGGTTATCATGTGCCTTTTATTCTTGTACTTAAGCCTTTGGCTTTTATGTATTTTTGTCTTTCGTATTCATGTTTGGAAAACAACATTCAATAAACGTGTTCTGAAAAAAAGTATATAAACTCTTGTCTTGTTTGTTTTCGTGTCACAAGTGACATTTCTCACACTATGGCTACCTCTGCTGTCTCTGCTCCCTCTTCCTCTACTGTCAAAGTCATCGACGAACAATTAGATCGTGCCAGTTGGGAGGCTTTGTATCTTCGCCATCCCTTTAACATGCTCATTGCTGGACCTAGCGGTTCAGGCAAAACCGAATTCGTCAAACGTTTGATCGAACATAAACATCATTTGATCGATCGACCCCCTCAACGAATCGTGTGGTGTTACAAAGAGTGGCAATCGGCGTACAACCTCTTGCGAGAAAGTCAAGGCGATTCCATCGTGTTTGTGAAAGGCATTCCTAAAGAAGACGACGGCATCGTCTCTGACTCCCGTCAAACCCATTTGGTCATTTTCGACGACATGTTAGGAGAAGACGAAGAAGAAATTAAACTGTGGTTCACGCGCAAAGGGCATCATAGTAATGCCAGTGTCGTTTACATCACCCAAAATTTGTTTCAACAAAGTAAAGCCCATCGCACCATCAGTCTCAATGCGCATTACGTGGTCTTGTTTAAAACCCCTCGAGATAAATCGCAAGTGCAAGTTTTAGCCAAACAGTTAGGAACGCCTTGGCTGACTCAGGCGTACGACGATGCCACTCAAACGCCACACGCCTATTTACTCGTCGATTTGAAACCTACGACTCCCGAGGATTTGCGATTTCGTACCCACTTGTTTCACCACTGGTGCCAAGACGGAGGGCCTGTCCTGTACACGTCTCCGTCCTCGACATCATTTCACTCCCCATAAAAAAATCTATAAAAACCTCAGACCCTTTTTCGTCTGTCTCACACAGTGTGAACATGACGTCCCTTCAGTCGCATCTTCCCGTCAAATTGATTCGTGCCTTGTATGGCATCAGTCGAGAAAAAGATCCACAAACACGAGCTCGTGTCTTAGAAGCTAGTCTCAAAGAAGTCTTACGATGGTTCACGGTGACGGCACGTCAATTACTCCAAGGAATCATTCAGATTCCTCATCAAACCAAACGCTTTTTTGATCGAAACAAAGTCGCTTTGGTCCAACTGGCCGATCCCCGCATCGACACTCAAACCAGAAAACAAATCATTTTGAAACCTGGAGGGAGCGGTACTCTAGGAGGGGTCATCATTCGATCACTCTTAAGATGGGATCCTAATGCCCCCAAAGTTATACCCAAGACAAAAGTCCAACGAAGCCCCAAGAAGAAAAAGACCAGGTCCCCAAGGAGAACTTCTCCAGTGGCAGGACCCTCCTCTAACCAGACACCACCACCACCCCGGAAAAAGAAAAGAAGCCCCGAGAAAAAGAAACAGAGAAAAAGTCCCCAGAAAAAGAAAAGTCCACAGAAAACTAGTCGCAAGAGAGGCACTTCGGCCAGGACGCAACCTTACACTCGCAAACCACGATCTGCCACGGCAGTGACTGCGTCTCCGGCATCCTCACGTTTGTCCACTTCTCCGTTGATGACATCAGGAACTGAAGAGTACTTGGAGACATTGATTACACCAAGAACTTCTCCGTTGATGACCCCCAAAAGAACTTCCCCAGTGGCAGGACCTTCCCAATTTAGTGGCAGTGGCTGCTGCTCACAAAGTACCTTCTCCCAAAATCAAAGTCCATGAAAGATCGGGCATGTTACAAAGTTTACTGGATTTGTCCAAGCAAGAACTGGCTCGATTTAGTCCGTTGCGTACCCCTGCACGACGTGTCATGCCTGTCCTCAAACTGATACGACGTCAAGACAATCAGTGGCGACGCGTTCCAGTATAAAAAAGGCCTGTGACCGAGTAGGGTATCAGTGTTTTTTTGGTGCTCCTGAAGATTCAAAGATGTAAACCCCAAGGAAAGAAAAGGAAAGGACTGCCACCACGTTTAGCCAAACATGGGGACATGTTATCTGTCCTGTCCAAAGCTTCTCCACCCCTACGAAAAAAACTCATTCAAACGGCCTCCAAAGAGGTCATCGATACCGTGTGCGAATGTTGTTTGAACGTTTTGAAAGGCACGATCCCTTTGTCCAAACACCAGAAACAATGCTTAGGCAAACATCGTCACGTTCTTCGCCAAATGGTTCAAAAGAAAATTCCCATTCGTCAAAAAAAGAAGATGTTAGTGCAACGTGGAGGTATTTTACCTCTCTTGTTAGGCCCCATACTGAAAGGAGTCTTGGGAACCATGTTGGGAGGACTGGTGGGGCAAGACAAAAAGGCCTCGGAAGTTCCAAGATCTCAGAATCGACCCCTGACAACCCCATGGAAGGACGAAAACTAGCTTTAGTGCCTTACAAACGATGGATGGAATACCATCGGTGGCAAGAACAACACACCCCGCATTTACCTCCCAATCCCAATTTGAGCGAGATGTCCCAGTTACAACACGAATTGCAGTCCTTGATGGATCGCCAAGATTTGTCCGAAACAGAAAAATCGCAAAAGTACGGTCAACTCTTGCAACGACTGCAACTCTTTCACCAGAAAGCTTTAGACGAAACAGCTCTACCCACTCTGAAAGATTTTAAGACCTTGATGAAAAGTCCAGCACCATCACCAGTACCAGTACCACTACCAGTGACCAAGACAGAAAAAGGAAAAGAAGAAGAAGAAGAAGGGTTTCAAACTAAACCAGAAAAAGTACGCAAGTTAACAACACCACCTACCTCCAGAACTGGATGGATTAAAAAGATGATGGCCACCCCTTCTTCCTCACAAGAGAAAAAGAAAGTGAAGACAGAAGTGAAGACAGAAGTGAAACAAGAACCGATATCCCCCGCTCAGACATCCTCCTCCTCTTCAACACCTATTGCCGGTCGCACACGCAAAGCATTGCAATCCAAGAAAATACCCCAAGAGAAAAAGAGTAGCATCCTCCAAGAGTGGGTGCCTTATTAACACACCAACCAACACAAAAAAATGGAAAAAGTCTTAGCCAGCATTTACTACGATCCCTCCCATCCTGCAGGTTACGCAGGAGTTCAAAAATTGTATCGTGCTGCCAAAACGCGATTGAAAAGTCTCCGTTTACCTCAAGTGCAACGATGGTTACAAGAACAAGCTACCTACACTTTACACAAACCCATTCGACGCAAGTTTGCCAGAAGTCGCACCCGAGTGGAAGGCATCGATCATCAATGGCAAGCCGATTTAGCCGATGTCTCTCATTTGGCCAGCTACAATCGTGGCTACAAATATTTGTTTTGTGTCATCGACGTCTTTTCCAAATTTGCCTGGGTCGTGCCCTTGACTTCCAAATCAAGCAGCGAGTTAGTGCGAGCCCTGCAACGAGTGTTGAAACAAAGCGGTCGTCACCCTCTTCGATGGCAAACGGACAAAGGCACCGAATTTCTGAACCAAGCTTTCCAAAAAGAATTAAAGAAACGTGACATTCATTTTTTTACCACCGAGAATCCCGAAACCAAAGCCAGCATCGTGGAACGTTTTCAACGCACATTGAAAGAACGCATGTGAAAATATTTTACGCATCACCACACTCTGAAGTACATCGACATCTTACCGCACCTGGTGCAAGCGTACAACCAATCTTACCATCGAAGCATCGGACGTGCCCCGCAAGACGTGACTCCCGACAACGAAGTGTTGGTGTTTGAGCGCCTGTTTGGTACGTCCCCGACGAGGGCTGTCCCCAAGAAAAGTGGAATGTTGGCCGTAGGAGATTGGGTGCGCATTGGCAAAACCAAACGCACTTTCGACAAAGGTTACTTACCTAAATGGACGACCGAATTGTTTCGCGTCGCTGGACGAGTGCATGGCCGTCATCCTGCCGTCTATAAATTGGAAGACATGAACGGAGAAGTGCTCAAAGGAACGTTTGATTTGCCCGAGTTACAACGTGTCACCAAAAAAGAAGACGACGTGTACGACATCGAAAGCATTCTCGAACGCAGAACCCGTAAAGTGGGCAAACGACGTGTCAAAGAAGTCAAAGTAGGTTGGAAAGGATATCCACCCAGTTTTGATTCTTGGATCGACGCTTCGCAAGTCATCGACTATAAAAAGAAGTGACCATCATGCCTTTTCACACAGACGCAGCTACGTCGACCACTCCTCCTTCACCTAGTTCTTCTGTGCAAGATTTACAAAAACAACCCTTGTGGGTGTGGTGTGGAGAACGTGTGCCTAAAACGCAAATCGTCTTTTTCTGCCAAATCTTCGTGGTGTATTGTGTCATCGGGGCTTCCATCGCCAATTTGAGTTTGGAACAAGGAGACAAACAATTGTGGACCATTTTATTGAGCAGTTGCATCGGTTACCTGCTTCCTAATCCCTCCCTGAAATTCACCTCGAACGGGAACCCCGGGAACCTTGTGTCCAGTGCCAGTGCCAGTCACCACTTCAACCACAACCAGAACCCCATTTTAGACGGAGACACGCCTCTTACGTCCACTAACCCCTCGGACAGCCACAGAACTCTGGAATTATGAGTCACCAAAGCCAATTTTACTTAACTTTACCCAGTGACAGTTCCATGGAGGTGTTTCCGAAGAACACGTTATGCTGTTACACGGCCAAATTACCTCAGGCCATCCCCTTAGATCACGAAGCCCATTGGGAAGTGGCTTTAGTAGAAATGATTCACCCGACCCAAGTCCTCAATGTCCTTCCCAATCAAAATTTTTTTGATGTAGAAGTTCATGACGAGCAAATGCAACAGTGGATGGATAGCAATGTCAAATATGACAAGAAAACCCGTACACAAAATCAAAAGTACACCACCTATCACTTGTTCATTCCCCCGGCTATTATTTTAGTGGTCAACATTTGGTCAGCACCATAGCCTCCAGGTTTAATGTCGTGTTTCTGAAAGCTTTGGAGCATGTCAACAAAAGTGTCACCATGGAGTACCACAAAGCAGCTCGTCGCTTCTTGATGAAATTTGAACGAAGTAAAATCATGTCCATTTTATTTTGTCCTGAATTATTTGACATGTTGGGCGGAGACATGGACATGAGAAAGGCCATGCTCAAGAAAAACGAATTACCCATCGTTTACGACAACGAGTCTTTTAGCAAGTTATTTCATGCCCCGGTAGAACTGAACCAAGGACTGAATTTGATGTTCGTGTATTCCGATGTGGTGGAGTACAACGTGGTGGGACACACCTCCGTACCGTTACTGCGTGTCATTCCTTTCAAAGTGGATTCTGCCACGAACACTGACGAGGAAGGTGGAAACACTTACCACGTCCACCGCGAATTTGTCCATCCTCACTATTTGCCTGTCAGTAAGTCGTATTTGGACACGGTCAACATTGCTATAAAAGGAGATCTGGGACAAAATATTCCATTCACCAAAGGAAAAGTCACGGAGAAACTCCATTTTCGAAAACGGTTCTCTCACGACTCTTAAGTCATGTATCCAGTGTACCGAGGCGTTGCTCGACAGCGAGGACACGGCTTAGGAGATATGTTAAAATCGGCCTTTCGTTCCGTGGCCCCGGTGTTGAAACCGATGGTGACACGCGGATTGCACGCCTTGAAAGATGCAGCACTGACGCAAGGCAAAGAATTTCTCCAAAATGTCATCATCGACAAACAAAACCCTAAAGAAGCTTTCATGAGGGCAGGCAAAAATGTCTTGCTGCAAACGGGCAAAGACATTTTAGGCCAACGAGAAACACCTATAAATGCCCTGCACGCTACCGAGTCAGGCATTCAGCAGGGACAAGGCAGAAAGAGACGACGAAGAAAACACCCTTTCACCAGACTTCAAACGAGAAAGGCCAAGAAAAGAAGAACCGTTCGAGACTTAGACGTTTTCGATTATTGAGAAAAGAGACAAAAAAAAAATGATGCACCGAGAATCTTGCGCTTGTTCCAAGACGGAACTGGACCTGTTTGCCATGCCCCCCCACGATGATGACGATGCAAGAATCCCAGTGGGTGGAATTTCACCCCGTCTCCTCACTGACCGATTCCGCTCCCATCGAGTTTGAAATCAAAGGACAGCCCGAAGATTACATCGATCTGAATAGCAGTTACTTGTACCTGAAAGTCAAAATTCTAGATAAGACTGGAGGTGCTATAGACGATGAAGCAGTAGCTCCCGTCAACAATTTCATGCATTCCTTGTTCAGTGGAGTGGACTTGTACTTGAATAACAAACTGGTCAGTAGCAGCATGGATACTTACCCTTATCGTGCCTACCTGGAAAATCTCTTGACGTACGGAATAGATGCCAAGAACACTCATCTCAATGCCTGTGTGGTATGGGAAGCTGACGAACCTACCAAGTTTGAAATATTGGAAACTGATGAAAAGAAAGACAACAATGATGGATTTCTAGAACGAAGAAAGAGAATCACGGGAGCCGACACAAGTTTAGAACTGATGGATCGTTTGCATTTGGACATGTGGTTGCAAGAAAAGTATTTGCTGAACGGGGTGGATGTCCGCCTGAGACTGAATCGTAGCAGTGCCGCTTTCCATTTGATGGCTGATAGTGACGGTTACAAAACCAAAATCCTAGAAGCCAGACTCTACGTACGCCGTGTGGAAGTGTTACCTAAAGTGGGAAACGACATCAGTCAGACGTTGAGTAGAACGACCGCCAAGTATCCCATACGACGCGTGGAAGTGAAAACCTTCACCATTCCCAAGGGACAGCGATCCATGATCGAAGATCATCTGTTCCAAGGACAGTTACCCAAACGTTTGATCGTTGGTATCGTCGAGAATACAGCCTTCAACGGAGCTGCCGAAAAAAATCCTTTCTACTTTCAACACTTTGGCGTGTCCAAAATCGAAGTCAGTCGCGATGGCAAGACCTTGTGTACCCGACCTTTCGAACCTGACTTTACCAAGAAGAATTACTTGAGATCGTACTTGTCCCTGTACGAAGCCACCGGACAGTTAGGAACCAATACCAGTCACGGTATTACGTACGAGGATTATGCAGGAGGCTACGCTTTGTGGGCTTTCGATTTCACTCCAGACCAAGGCAGCGACGAGGGACATTTCCACCCTATAAAATCCGGCCAGATTCGTGTGGAAATTCAGTTTAAAGACCGAGACCCTGATGAAACGGTGAACGTCATCCTGTATGCAGAATTCGATAATACCATAGAAATCAACAGTTTGAGAGAAGTCATCCTAGATTACTAGAAACCATGGAAGACTGTTATCCCTCTTTACCTAGTGGAGAAACTTTTAGTGTTGGATTATTGTTAAAAAATGTTAGAGTTCTTGTTGTTTAGTGTTAAGTGATTTTTGAATAAAAAAATGTTGTCTTTTGAAAAAAATTGTTTGATGTTTTATTGTTGGATTATTGTTAAAAATGTTAGAGTTGTTGTTTAGTGTTAAGTGATTTTTGAATAAAAAATGTTG
Source organism: Sinohyriopsis cumingii (assembly GCA_028554795.2). NCBI lineage: Eukaryota > Metazoa > Mollusca > Bivalvia > Unionida > Unionidae > Sinohyriopsis > Sinohyriopsis cumingii. The sequence continues at coordinate 1,294,684 of JAPYKE020000103.1, read as the reverse complement.
TGTTTTGAAAAAAATGCCTTTGTCTTTTGTTTAGCTATAAGAATGTTGGATTGATGCTCTTTCATTTCTTACTATCCCTCTCATGAATCTCACCAAACGTTGCGACTCAAAAACCGTGTGGGGGATGTTTTCCTTCACGTCCGCGCTTTGACTTTAAGAACCGGGGTTGTTTCCAGTCTAACCATCCATTGTCGACTCATCCTCCTACGAAGATGTGCTCCAGACTAGCTAAGCTCAACGAAGCCTACGTGAATTTGCATAGGGTCAGACACAGTCTGATACCGAAGCCAGAAGAAATAGAGAATGTGAGAATGTTAAAAATCACTGAAGACCTGTTAGAAGAGCTCTTCAGAGAAGAAATGAACAGGGAAAAAGAAGAATGGACAGAGAAGTACAGACTTCAGAGACAGCAGCAACAGCAGCAACAACAACAACAGCAGCAGCAACCTGAAGCTGACAGAGGCTTTGTCGATTGTCGTATCGACACCAAAGAGTTCTTCTTCTCTTTTCGAAGAAGCAGACCTATCGCCAGAAAGTCTATCCTCAGAGGACATCGCATTCTTAGAAACTAAAAAAGAATGCCATAGCAAACAAAAAAAAAAACAGCCCTTTTCAGGGCTACCCAATACTCTAGAAAAGAAATAACAATCCATTTGCCAATGTGTGTAGGTAGAGTAGTGTGAAAATAAACACTAACTCTTTTTTAAAAAATGTGAGGGTATGTGTTTGTGTGTTTGTGTTTGTAAGTGGTTAAGTAAGTTGGTATGGATAGTAGATTAAAATGATGTTTTTTTGGTGTTTGAGGTGTAAATTAGGGGTTAGATTAGATTGCTTTGCGTATGTGGATAGTCTATTGAAGTGATTTATAAAAAATTTTAAAATAGTGATGGGTAGCATAAAAAGTGAGTGAGTGTTTCTTTTAGGTCCGCGCGTTGTTGTTTTTTGGTCATGATGTAGGTAATATCAATTTTATGTTTTTAGGGGATGTTTTCCTTCACGTCCGCGCTTTCACTATAAATTGAAACTCGTTCGGCAGTCCAACTACCCTTGTTGATTGATCAACACCAAAAATGAACACGAGACTGGATAAACTGTTGGAACTTCATGTGCATCTGGAATATGCCAGGCGCATATTAAATGAACTGGCCGCGGAAGCCATTGTGGAGGAGGGAAGGATAAGAGAGGAGGAGGAAAGAAGAAACAAAGAAGAGGAGGAGAGAAGATATAAAGAAGAAGAGGAAAGAAGATACAAAGAGGAGGAGAGAAGATACAAAGAAGAGGAGGAGGAGGAGGAGGAAAAGGAGAGAAGAAGAAGAAATTTCAGAATCCCAGAAACCGAAAATTGGGATTCTGAAGCCACATATCCTGCCTCTGCTCTCTCCCCCCAAAAGGTAAAAAGTAACTGGGGGATAAGATGTGTATGCGGCGCCAGGCCTGGAAGGTGCCACCATTAACCAGGTGTCCATGAAGTTCCAAAAAAACAGCCCTTTTCAGGGCTATCCAATACTCTAGAAAAGAAATAACGATCGATTTGCCAATGTGTAGGTAGAGTAGTGTGAATATAAACACTAACTCTTTTCTAAGATAGTGTGAGGGTATGTGTTTGTGTGTTGGTGCTTGTAAGAGCTAAGGTATGTTTGTGTGAATAGTAGATTATGGGTTTCTTTATTGTTTCTTAGCGTATGTGAAGAGTATAGTTAGGGTTTTGTAACCGCTCACGTACGATTGTGTGGATAGTAGATTATGGATTTTGTTTATTGTTTCTTAGCGTATGTGGAGAGTATAGTTTGGGTTTTGTAACCGCTCACGTACGATTGTGTGGATAGTAGATTATGGATTTTGGTTATTGTTTCTTAGCGTATGTGGAGAGTATAGTTTGGGTTTTGTAACCGCTCACGTACGATTGTGTGGATAGTAGATTATGGATTTTTTTTTATTGTTTCTTAGCGTATGTGGAGAGTATAGTTTGGGTTTTGTAACCGCTCACGTACGATTGTGTGGATAGTAGATTATGGATTTTGTTTATTGTTTCTTAGCGTATGTGGAGAGTATAGTTTGGGTTTTGTAACCGCTCACGTACGATTGTGTGGATAGTAGATTATGGATTTTGGTTATTGTTTCTTAGCGTATGTGGAGAGTATAGTTTGGGTTTTGTAACCGCTCACGTACGATTGTGTGGATAGTAGATTATGGATTTTGGTTATTGTTTCTTAGCGTATGTGGAGAGTATAGTTTGGTTTTTATTATATGAAATGAGAAAAGTAGGGGGATGTTTTCCTTCACGTCCGCGCTTTCACTATTAGAACCCACAGTATTCGTCGTTCAAGCCATTCTACAAAGAAGATGGCTTCTAACCAAATGGACAAAATACAAACATTGCAAGACGTTTTAGACAACTTAGGAATGATGGAACAGATGTTAATAAGACTCGTTGAAGACCATTATTCCTATAGTCCCCATCGTGTAAAGATGGAAATTAATAACTTAAAAAAGGTAAAGGACAAGATTAGTGGTGTCATGAAAGAGATAAAGGAGGAGAAGGAGGATGAAGAGGAAAGAATAAGAATAAGCAAATGGAACGAAAAAATTGAAAAAGAAGAAGAAAATGAGAAGAGGAAGAAAGAAGAGGAGGAATAGAAGAAGAAAGAAGAGCAGGAGAAAAAAAAGAAAGAGAAGAAGAGAAAGAGTGTAGGAGATAAAATAAGAACTTGGTGGAGAAAAAGAAGAAATTAGAAGCAGAAGAAGAAGAAAACCCAAAGGCCCTTTCCAGGGCCAGCCATATTTCTCGAAAAGAAATAGCCTTTCCATTGCCTACCCTTTTTTAAATTTAAATTTAAATTTAAATTTTAAAAAACTTTTTTTTAAAAAAAAAAATCCCATATTCAATTCCCCTTGTCCCTAGACAAACCCAAACTCTATTCCCATGTTAATTTCCCTTGTCCCTAGACAGACCCAAACTCTATGTTAAATTCCCATTGTCCCTAAAGTGGCCCAGCGTTTTTCTCCATGTTAAATTTCCATTGTCCCTAGAGTGGCCCAGGGGTGTTTTTAATGCTAAGTCCCATTGTCCCTAACGCGGCCCCATTTACTACTAATAATTACTATTTATTTTAACGTGTTTACTATTAAAATACTAAATTCCATTATCTATTAGAAACACAACCATGCACATGTTATCTCTTCTTAAATACTGTAATATTTTTAGCACATTTTACATGTAGTGGAAGCTTGTTCCACAGAACTTTACCAGAATATTGGAAGCTTTTTTTAAATTGCCATTTTCTTGGTTTTGGTGCTAGAAGGTTTCCATGTGATATTCATGTCAACTGGTATTGTGTTGAAAAAGGCCTGAATAAGTCCTGAAGATACTCTGGTGCAGTTCCATGTAAACATTTATATAAAAGAACTGCCTTGTGAAAATCTATCCTGTCATATATTGTGAATCATTTGAGTTCTGGAAACAATGCTTTTGAGGGATGATCAATAGATGCATCTAAAATTATGCGTGCTGCTCGTTTCTGAAGTTTATAAATCCTGTCAAGCTCAGATTTAGCAGTTTCCCCATACATTTGAACAATAATCCATTGTTGGAAGAATATATGACTTGTAGTATAGATTATGAGTTTCCATAGGTAAATATTTCTTGATTCTGTTGAGTAGGGCAATTTTGGATGATAGTGTTTTATAAAGATTATCTGAATGGCCTTCCTATAATAAATTATTATCTACGGGCACACCTACAAGCTTTTCATGTTTGACATTTTCCAACGGATGATTATTTATTGCAAAGAGATAGTTCTGGGTTCCCTGACTTGTATAGTTTTTGTGATGTCCCCAAAATCATACATTTTGTTTTACCTTCATTAATTACCATCCTATTTTGTTGTGCCCAGTTTTTAACTTTTTTTAACTCGATAAGGTCTGAGTTTAATTTCGTTTGGATAACTTCAGTATCAGAACTAGATGTATACAAGGTTGCATCAATGATCATCTGCAAACAAATCTGTATTTGTGGATTCATTATTTAATGGTAGATCATTGATATAGATAAGGAAGAGGAGAGGGCCTAAAACTTAGCATTGAGGGACCCCTGAATGAATAGTGCGAGTTTGAGAGCTAATATTGCCAATGCTTACTTGTTGAGACCTTTGGTTTAGGTATGATCTAAACCAATTTAAAGAAGGATTGTCAAACCTGTAACAGTTCAACTTTTGCAGCAGAATTTCAAGATCAACAAGATCAAAGGCTTTCTTGAAGTCAAGAAAAACAATCCCAGTCATATGTCCATTAACCATTTCCTTCAGCCAAAGATCAATAAATTTGGTAAGTTCTGTTTGGCACGAATGGTACTTTCTAAATCCTGATTGCGCTTTATGAAATAGAGAGTGTTTCAAAGAATGTATAGACCTGAATGGCTACATGCTTTTAAAATATGTTTTACAAATCAGGTAGAATTGATATTGGTCTGTAATTCCATGGATTCTCCTTTTCTCCTTTCTTAAAGATATGTTTAACCTTTGCACATTTCAATGTTTCTGGAAATTTACCACTCACTGTACTTAAGTTTATGATATGCGTTAGTGACTATGTTATTACTGGTGCAGCAATTTTAAGCAATTCAAACGTTGTGTACGGCTTGTAATTTTACGTGACATACATTAACCAAACGTAGTGTATAGCTTGTAGGTCCACTTGACGTACATTAACCAAATGTTGTGTATGGCTTGTAATTTTACGTGACGTACATTAACCAAACGTAGTGTATTGGTTGTAATTGTACGTGACATACATTACTCAAACGTTGTGTATGGCTTGTAATTCTACGTGACATACATTAACCAAACGTTGTGTGTGGCTTGTAATTCTACGTGACATGCATTAACCAAACGTTGTGTATGGTTTGTAGTTCTACGTGACATACATTAACCAAAAGTTGTATATGGCTTGTAATTCTACGTGACGTACATTAACCAAACGTTGTGTATGGCTTGTAATTCTACGTGACGTACACTAACCAAACGTTGTGTATGGCTAGTAATTCGACGTTGTTGTTGTTGAGTTTAATTATAGTGGCGTGCGCACAATTGTGCATGTGCCACTTTTTTCTGACTGCACCGCAGTCTGCTAGTTGTTCCTGGGGAAGGGGATGGTGCCACCTCCCCCAGGCTTTTATGGATTCAAGGAACCCTGATAGTTTGGCCTCAATCTGTGGGTCCATAAAGGTCCCTACAGTTGAATGGTTGGCTGTCATTAGTGGGAAGGAGAGCTCGGGAACGGTCCTGCTTGTTTTACATTGCTAGTTTCTTGTTGCATTTGCCTGGTGTTTCTTGCGATTTTTTTGTAAAAAATTTTTTCGATTTTTTTTTTCTTCTTCAAAATGTTCTAAAAGGCAGGGGGATGTTCTATGCTTTTTATAGAGGTTCTTAGTAGAAATCATGTATGAAGAGAGATTTTCAAGGTTATTATGGTATTACTAGTCGAGGTGTTTAGGGTGTGTTTCCTACGTTATGTTATTTATAAGTTTTTAGATATTACCTCTTTAAGTTATTTATTAATTAATGTTTTTAGAGATTGAATGTTATTTATAATTTATTTAGCAAGAGACCGGAGTCCTAGCCGATTACACGCTTCGTTAAGGACATCTAGGACCGGAATTCTAGCTGATTACTCGGTTCGTTAAGGACATCTAGGACATCCGATTTTGCGGTTTCCTTAGTTTTTTATAGGTGCTTCGTAAGTGAATTATTTATTAATACTTTTATAAAATTGAATGATATGTTATGGGTTTTTATGTGGTGGCTTCTAAATTTATTTAGCTAGTTACTGGGTCTTTTGGTTTTGTGGGGATAGTAATTATATTTTGTTCCTAAGTCCTGCTGAGTCTATGAATTGATTTATATTTTTATATGCTGATTGTTTATTTTTATTAAAGTCCATAAATAACTCTGGGTATGTGTGTGGTGATCCAATCTCTTTTTGGTTTTTGATAAATATTTTCCGACGTGACGTACATGAACCAAACGTAGTGTATGGCTTGTAATTCTGCGTGACATACTTTAACCAAACGTTGTGTATGGCTTGTAGGTCGACGTGACTTACATTAACCAAATGTTGTGTACGGCTTGTCACATTTGGTTAATGTCACACAATAGACCATGATATATTACTTCACCGTCTCCAGCATGTATTTGGCATTCATGATACATCTTTACTGTGGTTCAAGTCCTGCTTGGTCAACAGGACACAAATTGTATCTGCAAATGGGATACACTCCAGCCCAGTTGATCTATGTTGTGGTGTTCCACAGGGGTCTGTTCTTGGACCTGTTCTCTTCATTTTGTACACTCAGCCGCTCTCAAGTGTCATAGATCATCATCCAGTGTCTCACCAACTGTACGCTGATGACACCCAAATATACAAATCTAGCCACCCAACTGAAGTTGATGCTACCATCCAAGGTGTAGAGAGGTGCATTTCTGATGTGAAATCATGGATGATGTCACTTTTGCCTGCCCGCGATTACGTAAGTCAGGAACAAAGGAATGGGTTAGCGCCATGAGTATGTCGACCCTGCACTGTCGTGACGATTCGCGTTTGTACAAGAGACGCTCCGTTAGGTGTTAAAACTCACATGTAGACGTTGGAACCTTTGAACAAAGGACCCTCGATGCTGTTGTAAATCTCCCCGCTTTGACAGATGGCCTGAGGCTCATCTGTTAACTTGACCGACTGGGGTAGAATTGATATCCAATCGGAACTGAGGAAGGGTGGGTCCATCAATTCGAACCAGAATTTAACAGTCATTTGGGCTGGGAACGAATTAGTCATTGTGAAACATCGTGCTGACAAGTTGTAGCAGTAACTCCGGGAGCCACTCGTGATTTGGCGGGAAAAACCTTGGTACATTCAAGGACAGAAAGCTTTGTAAAGGTCAGTGAGTTATTTGATCGATTGTTGCAGAATGTTAGGCATTGCAATTGTAATTAGGTGCAGTAGGTATATTTACTTACTAGAATCGTTAGTTGTTGTTGTTGTTGTTGTGGGGTTTAACGCCATTTTTCAGCACAAGATAGGCTATACATGGCAGCCAGTATTAATGGTGGAGGAAGAACCCGGAAAAACCCCGGAAAGAACCACCGACCCACGAGAAGCTACTGGCAAGCTTTCTCACATACCCACATTGGCTGAATCCTAGACTCGAACCCACGCAGACAGAGGTGAGATGGCAGTGATCCGTAACGGAGAGCGCTTTAGACCACTCGGCCACTCGGGGCCCCATAATCATTAGTACGTAGAATTACCTTTGTTTTGTTTAATTTACATGCTTACTTGAGAAATGAGCTATTTAGTTACTTCGTGGTAAACTAGTGTATTTATTTATGTGATATTCTAGATTTTGCAATTGTTGAATTAAATTGTAGCTTTTGAAATGGTTGCAGTGTGTAAATTTAAATAATATGGATATTTGAATATGTGTGTACACTTGTGGGAGTGTAATGTACAGAAATGCGTCTGATTGTTGTGATATTGTTGAGAATAATGAGATTAAGAATATATATATATATATATATATATATATATATATATATATATATATATATATATATATATATATATATATATATATATATATATATATATATATTGATGTGACGCAATTTAGTGATTTCTGTATGATAAGTAGGATACCGCTCTTTTTGCAACGTTGTTTCTATAAGAACGTGTGGGTATTTCGATGTGCACGAATGCGTGACCAAAGATGTAGATATCATTGATCTGATGATTGATTGATTGTTGATGTAGTGTGAGGGGAGATGGCTAACACAAATGCTAACGTCCTTGTGTTTTTCGTAGGAAGCTTTTGGGGACAGAACTACCGGGTAGTCAAGTCCCGAGTCTCAGAGAGACAGGATAGAAGTAGGCGGAGAACAAGCCTCGTTGTTGGAGAAAGAGAGAGAGAGAAGGAGGAGGAGAAAAGGAGACAAAAGGGGAAGACGATAGGAAGAATCGGAGTACGGAGAACGCCGGAAGGGGGAAAGGAATTGGCGGAGTAAACACACATGAGTAGAAACCAAGTACAGGGGAAAGCCATCTCACACTATAATCACGTGATGAAATAGGTTGTTACATGGTCGAGAGGAAGAAGATTGGGTGAGAAATTAATATCTTTTAATTTGTATTAAATTGTTATTCTTTTGGATTTCACCCTTGTGTTCTTAATAATTTAATTGTCGGTATTGCTGACTGGGGGCTCGGAGCTGTATCTCTCTCTATCACTAATTTCACTTCCTACAAAAACGAGCCAGGGTGGGAATTCCACAGTAATTCAAAGGAATATTGGGAGCATCCCACCCAAACGCATAACAGTGGGTCACATAGAACTTCACAGATGACATGGAACAAGCTGCAGATGAATGATGATAAAATTGAGGCCATTCTGATCACAACACAAAGGCTTTCTCATTCACATCCTTTACCTCAAACAATAAATATCAGCAACACCAACATTAAATTCACACAATCAGTACGAAACCTAGGTGTTATTCTGGACAGTACTCTCACATTGCACCAACATGTCATGAACATATGCAAGGCTGCATATCCTGAGCTGAGACGCATCAGCTCAATTCGCAAATATCTTTCAGCTGATGCCACTAAAACACTTGTGTGTATATTAGTACTTTCAAGACTGGACTATTGTAACTCAATTCTGTCTGGTTCATCTCAATATCTACTCCAGAAACTTCAAAAAGTTCAAAACAACAGCTGCTCGGATCATACTTAGAGTACCACGATCAGAGCCCACCTCCTCGCTGCTCTGTACCCTACACTGGCTATCCATTCGATCCAGAATCAAACACAAAATTTGTTCTCTGTGCTACGTTTCACTGTCGGACTCTAGTCCAACATACCTATCCGATCTCACCCATGTGTATACGCCAGCAAGATACTTACGCTCCTCTTCTGACAATAGTATACTCCTTATTCCCACTATGAAAACAAAGGCATATGGACATCGTTCTTTTGCATACCAAGGCCAAGCAACATGAAATGAATTTCCCACTGAACTTAGACACAAAGACACAGTGATCACATTCAAGAGGGCTCTCAAAACTCACTTATTTCGACTGCAAGAACAAACTTAAAGACCTAATAATGTTTCCTACCTGAAATACTCTCAGCATGTTTTTTATTTTTTAATGTTTTTCCAATTTCATGGTGTTTGTTTTTGTAATAATATTATTATATCTTTTTATGTTATAGGTGTTGTCTAATGTTGTAAAGCGCTAAGAGCTTCTAAAGATTAGGCGCTAAACAAAGTCCTCATTATTATTATTGTAATTCTACGTGACGTACATTAACCAAATGTTGTGTATGGCTTGTAATTCTACGTGACATGCATTAACCAAACGTTGTGTATGGCTTGTAATTCGACGTTACGTACATTAACCAAACGTTGTGTATGGCTTGTAACTCGACGTGACGTACATTAACCAAACGTAGTGTATGGCTTGTAATTCTACGTGACATACATTAACCAAACGTTGTTTATGGCTTGTAGGTCGACGTGACCTACATTAACCAAACGTTGTGCATGGCTTGTACTTTGGGTAAGAACAAGGCTGTTGATTTTGGATCGAAGAGGTCAAAGGTAAAAAAGGAACGTGAGTTACATATTATCCGCATATTTACTGTCACCCCTTAGGCGACATGACCTTTTATCTCACATATGCGTTCATGCTTATCTATCATGCAATATCAGGAATAATGATACTGGCATATAATAACAACCACATGAAAACGTAATTGCAATTATGATTTTAGCTAACAAGTCATTTCTAGCCAAACATCTGCTGTAAAGCTAAGCGAGCTTAGGGTTTGGACCTCTGTCTGTCGTCCATAGTGTATCTGTGCATTGTATATCAGACCATCAATAACTGCATGTTACCACTCCGTCCAGAGTTCATATTTCTGTTCCGATTTCGACAAAACTTGAAATATGAGTTCATATAATCAAAATATAGGATGTATAATATTATGATTGAGATCCGTCCATATGACTGAGGTGATCTTGCGTCTGAATTTTTAACTTCGTTGCCACTTTTGGTCAGCTCAAATTTACGGCACGTTATATCGGACAGATGCAAAGCAATTCATTAGTTAAACAGAATGTGGTATATCTAACTATAATAAAGTATCGTGTCGTTAAGTAATACTGACAAATTGTTTTTTCTTCAAAGTAATAACAATTAGGTCATGCAACCGAGATTTACTTTCAGAAAATGGAATGGTTAGGTAAATGAATTTAACAATCGTATTCAAATCTGATAATTTTTATCATAACCCGAAACATTCATATTTTGTTAGGTCAAATAGACTGTGTGGCAACTGAGTGCCCCCAACTTTAGTTTCCACTTCACAGTTTTTCTAATGTATAAATTTGCTTTCACAGCTTTGCAGTTGTCAGTTGTCCATGTGTAGCCCCTTGTTTGGCATTAGAAAAGCAGAAAATTAATATTGCATCCATCCAAATTTATTTCCCCTTCTGTTTCTTGAAGAGTATCACGACAATAGTACATTCATATCAGTCCCTAACTCTTACCTGGCTGCATGTAGGTCTTCGGCCAAATGGTGGATGTAAGTTGATAGATCATGGACAAAATTCAACATCTGCAACAACTGGACGATGAATTTGACATCAACAAGGGAAAATAGATGTCTCACAGATTTCACCTCCTTCAAACAGTGGATGATAAAGCTGCAAAATATTTCCTTAGAACAACTCCACACTCTCAAAAGAAACCTAGCCAATACTGACAATAACAACTTCACACTCTCAAAAGAAACCTAGCCAAGACTGACAATAACAACTCCACACTCTCAAAAGAAACCTAGCCAAGACTGACAATAACAACTCCACACTCTCAAAAGAAACCTAGCCAATGCTGACAATAACAACTCCACACTCTCAAAAGAAACCTAGCCAAGACTGACAATAACAACTCCACACTCTCAGAAGAAACCTAGCCAAGACTGACAATAACAACTCCACACTCTCTAAAGAAACCTAGCCAAGACTGACAATAACAACTCCACACTCTCTAAAGAAACCTAGCCAAGACTGACAATAACAACTCCACACTCTCAAAAGAAACCTAGCCAAGACTGACAATAACAATTCCACACTCTCAAAAGAAACCTAGCCAAGACTGACAATGACCAAAACAATTTCTGTTTAGTGTGTGCCATCTTGGTAGGTGTAGCTCAAGTCGGGAAAACCCACACATCAGAATGGAAGCAATTATGTACAAATTTTAGAAACTGCATTTGTGCTAATAAGGAAGAGAAAAACAAAGATGCTTTTGAAATTAGTTATGATTTTTTTAAAAAGACCATGCATAGACTTGATAGGATGCAGAAAATTCAAGAAGTGTTGACCCCTCACTATACTGGGAAAGTCTGTGCACAAGTGTGGTGGCTCAAGTTTTTAATAATGAAAACACATTTACATCTTTGGTCACCAAAATTGGTTTGATTTCTTAGAAACGCATACCGGTACTGGCACTATATCGATATCAAAGGATAGCTTGGAAACACATACCGGTACTAGCAATATTGCGATAAATGTGACAAAGGGTTCAACGATTCAGAGCAACTGTTATACTATGGAGAGGGATGTCATTAGTGTTTGGCATCGAGTCCATGAGTTCCAGGGGAGAAAGAATGACTTTGTGTTTCACGTGCATATACCATTATGTTAGTAAAGCTTGTTATGATCGACATGAAATGAAACGGTGCAAACAGAAGAAAAGCTCTTGCGAATCATTACAAATATGTCAAATTGTGCGCAGAATATTCATTCCAATTATAAAGATTCACACGTTTGTCAATATAGCACTGTCAAAAATGTAGAATGCTACCAACTGGAGGAGAAAAGTTATTTTAAGGAACCCAACACTGACCCAATTGCATTCAGCGGGTCTTGAACCCCACTGATGACATGAAAAAGATGATGATCGTTATGGCAAATGTTACGTGTTATAAGGACGGGTGACCTGATGCATGCTATCTGTCACACACACACACACACACACACACACACACACACACACACACATATTAATGATAATTGTGTGCATATCTTTATGTTACATAAATATGCATATCTATCAGACACGTTATATTGGATATGACTACTGATGGATGTTGTCTATATGTCTTTACTTTGGGTGGTCGTGTACTACTCAGAAGAAGAACAAAAAATGTATAATTGATATTGGACCTGTTCATGAATGATGCATGTAATCTTTCTTTTAGTATTTAGGTCAGTAACTTTTGTGTACGAATATTATATATGGGTGTGTCTACTGATACCTGTTTTTATTTACATTTTGTAACTGATTATGTAGGACTTGGTCTGATGCCCTATCTCTTTAGAAGGGCAGTATAATTATGAGCATTTGTAACAAATCTCTAATCACCTAATGACCACACACCACGAAACTTTAATTTCACACTTGTAGGGTTTCTCTTGCTTCACATTTGTATGATTCTCTGGTAAGCTTTTTAGAGTAGAATAATAGTACCTCACGCCATTTAATACAAACCACGATCCAAACACATAATAGAAATTGGCTAATTGCTTGGGTCGAGAAATATCTTCCCATCACCGACTTCCCATAATCAACAAATAATCATTTAAATCTAATAAAAGATATAAACAGAGTCGTATATGCAGAGTGCACATACCCTAGATCTGTTACAATACTATACAACTAGCTGGTGGAGAGTGAATGTCTCACGGCATTCCAGTTAGAGACCAGACCGTCGCCATTGTTACTATGTTAAAAAAAAACATACCTCAAGATGGAGGCCTAATGTTAATTTCCCGTTTGTCCTCGTAATTTGTTATTAACCGTATTTAATACAAATCTCCCCTATGGTAGTTCATTTAAAGAACAGACAGTCTACCATTTTAACATAATCGAACAAGTTTTATTTCCATCCAAAATAGAACCAAATGACCAACTTTTATTGGGAAACATAAGTTGTATTGAGGCATTTCAGTTCGATAGCAGTCCGTCGCCTCTTGCTATACTGTTAAAAAAACAAACTACCTTTCGACCAGGAGACCTGTTAATTTCTGTTTTGTCCCAATAAACTTTTGACCCTTTATCTTTACAAATTTTCGACCATTAATTTTCCTTTCTAATTTCCCATTCGTCTCAATAAACGTTTGGCCCTATTTAACACAGTACCCGCTACAGCGTTTCAGTTAGTGGCAGACAAACTCATTTTTCCCTTGAAACACTCTCAGTACTGTTACAAAAACAGACAGTCTTGCCTGACAGCTGTGTGTCATCAATCCAGGCTCACACTTTCAAACGTGTTCAACTCATATACCCTAACAAGCTTGAATAGGCTTAAGAAATATTTGAACATATTTTCTTTTTTTTTTTTTTTTTTTCCTTTCCAGAGGATTTATTTAGCAAATTGCCGTGGCATATTATATGGTATCAATGGATAAACAAATTTGCTATTATTATTTACATTTGGTATTAATATTTACATGTATATACGTCATGGCAATAAATGAAGACACAATAATTAATTCGAATACAATTGCCAGAATCAATTACATGTACATATTTAAATATGTTCGATCATATCAATACCTTTCTTGCATCATTTCGAAGTAACAATTTCGAAACATTACATACAATATTAAGCTAAATGGGATCTTTGGGGAGAAGGAAAGACTTTAAACGACACAAAAACCAAGCATTCAAATTGATATTTGATCAGAAGGCCAATATTGTCTCCCCTAGAAGCAATCTAAACCCGGTTCCAGCAAATCTGACCACCCGCTTAAACATTAATATAGCACGTATCTATAGTTTATGATGAATTATTGCCATTAGACTTTCACTTTCAATTAAACTTGAAGTCAAATTGATACAATTACAGAAAAACTATGAGATGGGTCGTGTCACAGGTTTCAAATGCAACCCTGACAATTAATTTGTTAAACGTCTTAGACGCAATTTGCAAATTGTAGCGACTTTGTGCCAATTGATGTGAAAAGTTTTCACTTGATTTATCCAAAACATACATGCTTTTATGGCTACTTTTTAATAATTGCAATAAAATCAATGCTCTCCGAAAAAACAAAAATAATGACATTGTGCTGGCTTTGAAGGTACCAATGACTGGTGTACCTATTTGTTGTTAATGGCGGTAAACATGGAGTATTGGAAGCCGAGAAGAAAGAAAGGCAATCAAGTTTAGATTCCTTAAATTTCAGACAAGTTTAGATTTATAGTTTACATCAGCTAAAGCTGGTGATCATCGGAATGTAGATGTTGTAAATTTCTCGGATAATCGAACAACCCTTTAGTTTGTACTGCAAAATAAAGTAATAAATATTGGTCTTTATTATGACTTTTCCTTCCACAGATGAGATCCGTCTATAGATTGAAAATATTACATTGCATATCAAACAAATTGTTCCTCACAGAATGGTCACAGCGGTGGAACTGTCAGAACATGGGTCGTTTCAAATAAATCGAAGACAGTTGTAAAAGGGGGTCACAACCTTGGTAATATTTCCTTTTTAGAGGACCTCTTCATGTGTAGTTAGACCTCTTAAGCATGATTAGCTTAATCAACTTTTCATGCCATAGAATTCGATCCAAACCTATTTGTAAATTAAAAAACATTCCATAAACTTAAACAGCTGACAGGTCTGCTTTAGCAAATTACAACTTTTCAGATACATTTTTTGCCTTGTCTAATCTGACGTGCCGTTAAACATGATCCGAAATATATCCAGTTGATAAACGACAATTGCCTGTTGTTGTACCAACTATGCAACGTGTCTAGTGATCCCAGCCCCCTCCAAATCACAAATGTTTTTGTAACATATAAAGAAGTAGTACTCATTGAAATTATGAGTGGTATTCATAGCAAATCGTATGATTTATAATCCAAACATTGGGATGGTGTGTAATCCAAACATTGGGAAGGTGAGTAATCCAAACATTGGGAAGGTGCGTAATCCAAACATTTGGAAGGGGTGTAATCCAAACATTGGGAAGGTGTGTAATCCAAACATTGGGAAGGTGTTTAACGTAGAATGACATACCTATTTTTTGTGACATTATAACGATTTCAAATTATACAAATTTTCGCAGTAAATTAAGTGATGAGTTTCATCATAAAGCTAATGTAGCATTTTTGCTTTAGATTTCCATCTTATGAGTGTGCAATTTTAATGAACCTTTAGGTTAGGAAAAGAGTTTTTAGGGGTGTTAGGAAAAGCAGTCCCTCCGCAAGTCA
Organism: Sinohyriopsis cumingii; assembly: GCA_028554795.2. Classification (NCBI taxonomy): domain Eukaryota; kingdom Metazoa; phylum Mollusca; class Bivalvia; order Unionida; family Unionidae; genus Sinohyriopsis; species Sinohyriopsis cumingii. The sequence goes on along the minus strand of JAPYKE020000103.1, from coordinate 1,279,345 downwards.
ATCCGATTTTTATTTGGTAGTTCATCCATGGCATGAACGTCCTTGACAAATGCGGAGTGACACCATGCATTATTTCTTAGAATAGTTTGCCACCTCAGCTGTTTGTCTGTCTCTATATTTATATGACGTTCTCCCAACGCAAGCACGCAATCACGCTCGCAAACATACATACATACATACATACATACATACATACATACATACATGCATACATACATACATACACAACACATATACATACATACAAACATACACATACATACATACATACATACATACATACATACACACACATATACATACATACATACATACATACATACATACATACATACATACATACATACACACACGAACACAAGCACAAATTTAGATGCTTAAAAAATCAGTAAGACAAGACTTAGGGATGACTGATACACAAGTCTTTATATTATAGGTTTAGTTGCCATATGCTCACAAGTCACAAGAGATGCCTCGTCACAGACAAAACATATTATTACTATTCTGCAGTGACTCAGTGGTTAGAGCGCTGGACCCGCAACAAAAAGTGTGCGGGTTTGAATCCTGTCCAAACCAGACCTGGTCGGCTGTCGTAGCGTGCCTCTGGGCCAAACATTTTACTCTGTTTACCTCTGCTTGACGTAATATTTTATGTGCTGATGTACTTTTATAAAAGATGGCAACGAATAAGTATCAATATTGAATCTCATTCCACCAAATTCGCTTCACATGTAAGAAACTCGTATTTTTAAATCAAATCAAATCATGTATAAAAAAAACATCACTACTACAAATTAATGAATACAGTCGGTATGCATTTGCTTGCCCGTTTTCGAAAGGGTCGTTGTTTGTAGTTCTTCCATTCCTGGCCAAAGTTGTTCCATCTCCGTCATATCTTCCTCAAGGCGGCTCTTTAGACATTAGCATCGTTCATCGTTCTTTATAAAAGATAAATTAAAAGAACTTTTGAACTTCTTCAGGTCTTTCATGGAGACTATATATGATGCTTATAAGGCTCAAGTCACGTGGAAAGTTTAAATACTACAATATTATGTTACGAACCTAGGCTCTTAAAAGAAGTAAAAGAAAAGAGTGAAAGGCAAATAATTTATTTCCCTAGAATACAATGTGAAAATGAGAAGAAGAAAAAAACTTATGGTATTGCGAATTAAATCCCCAATTAACCCAAGAATTACAGACACAAGTCCTAGAAATTTAAAGTCCTGAATAAAATTCAGTAAGTCAGTAGGAATACACCCCAAAACTGATTTGTATGTGGTAGCTTATATAGTGTTGATGTGCCAACAGTCTTTTGTTGAATCACAGTAATATAATTCCAGATTTGAATTCAATATAAATTCCAGTGAACGTGTCCAAGAATTTTATCAGAGCACTTTTTTTATTGCCAGAGAAAATATTCATTTAAATTCAATAATTTGAAGAAATACAATTCAGCCCAACTGGACACAACATATAATACAACTTCAAAGTGCGTGATCTTAAATCATGACTGAAAAATCCTCTCAGTAACGAGATTTGTTAATTCTCTACTTGACCTTAGGTCACAATTAGCATTTTCTATATAAAGAAACCATTATCTAATGAAAAATAACCTTCTAGAATGATCCTGATTTTTACAAAATAAACACCAGGACTTGGATTATGTAAAATACACTAAGGAAATTCCAAAACCTAGATCTAGACCCAAATAAACACATTTACTTCTAATAATAATAATACTCATTTTAAACCCATACACATTGAAATTAATTTAGTTATGTATTAGTTGTTTGCACAGAATAAAATAAAAAAATCAATACAGGTCAAGCAGATTGAATTTAGTTCTGGACAAGGTCAAGTCCAACATACAATTTTACATTACAATAGCATGCAATGAATAATAATTTTTTTTACAAAAAATAACTAAGACACAATGTAAATTAAATATATATAACAACTGTCCGGGTATTAAATGTCAATCATTGGCTCTAGCAGATTGTAGGCGGTAAATAAACTAGGAATAATAAATATTGTCAAGAAGAGGAATTAACGAACTCCTACGTGACCATGCTTGGATGTACTTATTCCTCGTGGATAGCTTGGCTTTATTCATAAAACAAATTCAGTGTCCCAGACTGTGCATCAAATTGCAGACAATTAAGACCATGACATAATTGTTCCATCCACAACTTATCTGGAAAGTGTCAGAATGTATTGAAGCTGACACGACGTTTTACATAGTGTTGTGTGTATTGGTTTTCAGTCGGCAGAGTGAGTTTGATTTTGGGAACAATTTTAAGCGCAGAGTCTTTCTTCCTGAAGATGAGTTTATCAACAAGATCGCAACCTTATTCCAGTTTTGTCTAAGTGCGTGCTTAAACCTATGCTGATATGTATTTACAACTATGTATTATTATACTGGTGATACTATTTGCTCGTGTAACTTTTCTTACATTGCAAATTACTTAGGGTTATAATTAGATGGTGTCAGAACAAATAAGCGAATTTTTACCTGACTAATTAGTGTATTAAAACGATACAGAGTAAATTAGGATAGCAAACAAATTCACATTTTAAAAATGATACTGTGTAAATTAGGGTAGACCTATAAATAAATAAGGCATTAGATCCATATTTTAACAATTATATGGATAACTTGTGAATTATTATTCTCTTGCAAATTACCCGGATGGAGATTGAAATAACTGAAAACCTTTGCTCGTCGTGTTTTGCTGTTATGATAACCGTTGCCATGTCTTTAAGTTATCTATTGGGGTAAGCCCTCGTACATAGATGACGGGTCAAGCTTCGACGGTTTCATTAAGGACAGAGAGGTCAGTTTAAACTGTTAGTCACATATTCTGTGGATAAAACCTTGACAGTATTATTTTAAGTTGTCATGGAAATTTTAACGAGTTTTAAATTGTTCTGCTTCGGATAAACAAACGAATCCTGTCCTCCATCCGGGCATAATGATTAATAGATCATTATGGACGCTGCCGCGCTCCGTTTTGGGGTGGAGTAAACCAATTTGATAATAAAAAGAATGCAATCTATCTTCGAATGATCTGTCAAATCTCGGAGAATACCGGGCGTGTTTCTGGATTCACTGATTTATCTTATGCTGCTTGACTCTGGACAATGTTTAAATATAATTTCTTAAGTATTTTGAAATCATATTCTACGTACTTTTGGACGAGGTGATGCTTGAAATTGATGAGAATAGTTAGTTAACGTTCGTCAAAAGAAAGGAATTTCTGTGAAGAAAGAACACGCGATTTAAGTAGCATCTTTATCATTCCTCACATGCATTCTCGAATTTCAGCTCTCTTATTCGCGTGAAATTAACCGTAAATCTTGTCGCCACGCGCTTTCATCTTCCGAAGTCCTAGTGGTGTATAAGAAATATGTTAAATGATTTGTCACTGCCATGGTATTTTCTAAAGGTTAAGATAAGACACACTACTGCTCTCAGTTGGAATATTCCGCTCTGCAACAATGTTCCCTGCATATTTTTCCATCAAACGTCAAAGAAATCGAATGTCCACGTTGATATTTTCTTGAGAAAGTCAAATAAACTACAACAGACACAAAAAACAATATAATATCATTTCTATTGTCTGTCACAGCAATTTTACGTCTACGCCAACTTCTTGAAAAAAATCCACTCGAAGGGTATAAATCAAATGATAAATGAATGTGGACAGACATTAAAACAAATCCACCCGAAGGGTATAAATCAAACATTACATGTCTGTACACATACAAATAAATACGTTTTTGAAAAGTAAGCGAAAGTAAAGAGTACTCGGACAAAGAGGTTATAGATTTGTTCATACTATTTTACACAGTTCCGTTAAAATACTGATGCTGAGTTTTAGATTATACTAGAATTTTATTCATCCAGACAGTTCCATCATATTTAAACAGGTTACAAATAGTTAGATCATGCATTTACAAAAGTTAGGACGGTTAGATCTTGCATTTACAAAAGTTAGGAATGTTAGATCTTGCATTTATAAAAGTTAGGAAGGTTAGATCTTTTAATTACAAAAGTTAGGAAGGTTGGATCTTGCATTTACAAAAGTAAGGTTAGGTTAGGTCTTGTAATTACAAAAGTTAGGAACGTTAGGTCTTGCATTTACAAAAGTTAGGAAGGTTAGATCTTGTAATTAAAAAATTTAGGAAGTTTACTGTCACTTATAAATTTATTAGTCTCAATAGTCTTATGTCGAAACCTGTTTAAAAAAAACAAACAAAATAAACGTACATTTAAAAGCCTTCCTTTTGCTATATTGTGTAATGTTCCATCAAAATAGCAATAATGTTTGTGCAATTTATACCGGACCACCATGTTGCCTCGTATTTATGTGCATTCCATGATGGTGCCAATGGGTATTTCGTTTACACTTTAGTAAACATTAAATTAAATAGGAATTAGAAATCACGTTAAAATTTATTATAATTAGTATTTTGCATGCACGTTACCCTGTATTGCTCAATTCAGGTGAAAACATGATCACTGCATTGACTTTTATGTACGGCTAATTATATGCCCCCTTCTCGGAGTCGTCAGCTAATTTTATGCCGATTCTCGGAGTTATCAGCTTTCTGACGGTTCGAATTTATTTAACAATCATGACAGAGATTGAAAGATGTTTTCTTTACATTACTTCAACACCAAAATACCAATTTGCTCATTCGGAGTACTCGTTAATGTTCTCTGTGGTGACATGTAGACAATGTCTGATCCAGATTCAGTGCAAACAAGTAATGTAACAATTAATAAAATAACAATGACTAGCCTTTGATGGCGATTCATTCTCTTGACGTAAGCTAGATTTAGTCCGTTGTTGTCGAATGATTAAATTGGGAACAGTACAATTTACTTCAGTACAACCATTTCCACTCTTCCGGATATATATATGTATGTATGTATGTATGTTGTCACGAATCTATGGTCTTAACTAAAGTCGCTAAAAAGAGCGAAAACAAACGAGATTAGTTTTTCGAAATTTAAAATTCTAATTTATTTCCTTAACATACAAAGTGTAAAATTTAAAAATAACTTAAAGTATGGTGAATAAAATCTTAAATAGTCATAAATGTTCTATCAGGTGGAAAAGTATCGAGTAATCCAAATGAGTTTCAGTGGTATTCCGAATGAAGTTCACTATTGTACTGATGTACCAATTGTATTGATGAATCACAATGACATAATCCCAAAATGTCTTTGAACAAATTCATAGTAATTCGGAAACAGCTCTTAGATCCGAATATTCCTAACCCTTTATTATTTTAATGAATGACTGAATTAAATAAACGATTCCACTCAATTAAACACAACTAAATGTCTTCCAAGACTGATGATATTGCAATGAATACCTAATTCTCCGTTAATCTTCTCTTATATTGATAACAGAATATGCAGAAACAAAGAGAGAGTCGCATAGTCATTATAGAATAATCCCAACTCGTAAATAAGATGAGGTGGTTTAACACAAGCCAAGCAGGAATTAGTTCATCCTGGCTTTTCAACAACTCATGCATTGGAGTCAAATCATGATGTTTACGTGAATAAGACTACAACTCAACCTAATATCTATGAATCATCATCATCTTTATTTCCTTCCATGGAAGATTACATGATATAAGAATAAACCATCTGAATACAATCAATAAATAAGTATTATATTTAAAAAAAAATAAAAAAAAATAAAAAAAATAATATTATAGAATACAAATTCTTACACTATATCGTTCAACAAAGTGTTCGTCAACTGCATGAGTTGCAAGTTTCAGTGCCTTATTTGCAGAAGATAGCTGCACACTGCATGACAAAGTATGCTGCATACAGGACAAATAGCTTGGAGTTTTCTTTGTCGATTACACCTGATGGTAACCTTTTACCTGGAAGATATTGTAGTAGCAGCTCATCTTCTGCATTAAATAACATATAAATTAGGATAGAGCATGGGGGCACTGGGCGAAACTAGGCTCCCTAAAAATTCAAAGCCTCTGCTTCAAATACATGCACAATGCGTGCTTGACAGGAGAGGTGGCAGTGCGACGGCATATGATCAGAATATCGCCAAAATGTCCACTGTGTAAAAAAGAACTCTTTAGTAAAATACATACAATGGTGCTATGTGAAAAGACGCAAAAGCATAGGGTAGAAGTCATTCTGGAAATTTAAAAAAAGAGAAAGGTACCGGAGGAACCATATACTCTATCTAGATGAAGATTTTGATATAAAAACCTTATATAAAATAACAAATTACATAACGGCTACTATGATGGCCTGTGGGGAGGTTGTCACAATAGGTCGATAGCCTGCCAGGGTTACCTAACGGAGGGGGGGGGGGGAAGAGACACTGGTATAACGCCCAAGTAGGGGCGCTATGCAAATGCGGACCGGGGCCCCGATCCCACCCATCTGCCCTGGAGGAAACAAAGAAAATATAAGTGCCATAAATAAAAATTAAATATTAGCATAGAGAACGAAAGTCTATCTTCAAGCTAAACTATAATATAATATAATATAATATAATATAATATAATATAATATAATATAATATAATATAATAAATATATAATTTAATGAGAACTCTGTTAAGTAATACTTTAATTACTTCACCATTTCCCCTTAAGAAGGATGGGACAGGGCAACTATGTGGGGTAAGTACGAGGTAATGACGCCATGGGGCTATATCACATGGCGCCGCGCGAAGTGGACAGACCAATGAAAGAGCCTAAGAAAAAAATCCCACATAGAACACAAACATACACATGCAAACATAACATAAATAGAGGGATAAGGAACTCTTTCAAACCCTTCTAACTTTCTATATTTCCTCTGAACAACTATACAGCTCCTGCACTGTGTAGTTAAATAAAAACATTTGGAACACTTTGGCCAATAGCCTAAATTAAGAGCGGGCCAAACTCGAGTCTGGAGGTATAAAACTAAATAAAAAAAGTATGGACCCTAACTCGAGTACAGCCACCTCATTTTAAGAACAAATTCTAAGAGGAGTGACACACATGATCACACACATAAAGCAATAGGTTTTCTTTTTCTAATCATAATTAACGCATCACTCACTCGTCAAAATTCGAAATTATACTTATATTATATATAATAAAAATATAGGTCAGTATGACAACTGGGGTGACTGAAGAATAATGCTGTCCCGACACGAAAACTATATATAGCACTCACACAATGTAACAAAACACACATAGCAAACATGGGACCTAGAAGACCTCTAGCAAAGGTCACAAATAAATTCTAGGGAATGGATTTCTAGTAAGGTGAAGGACACCTAGCTCTGATGAACAACCCTATAGAAAATATTAGGAAACTATAAATACCCCATCAAAAATGTAATCAGAGAAATTTTTGATCGAACTTCTTTATTTAAATATAACAAACAACACAACTTCGGGGATACACATACACATAAAACACTTTTTTTTTCTTTCGGAAATTGGGGGCGGGGGCATTTGTCTGGTGCCCCCCCCCCATATATATATATATATATATATATATATATATATATATATATATATATATATATATATATATATATATATATATATATATATATATACACGAAAGTGGCTTTTGAATGGACGATCATAAATACACATAAAGTCTATGTACAATCATGCATTATTTGTACCAAACACTCTGACATTATATTTGACTACAATGATACAATTCTGCAGTTGGATATTATAATATGATTAGAGCTGGTTAAAGCTGGAATTCTTCATCGAAGTTTTACTTGAATCTAGGGAATTCCAATTACTTATCAACATGGGCAGGGAATTCTAATTACGTATCCATGATAGGGTATTCCAGCTATGCATCAGTAGGTCAGTAGGAAGCGAATTAAAAATGATCTAATCTGTACGATAGTATTCTTTTATAATTTATATTTTCATTGTCATCCTTCCTCGTGTAAGATGTTAATTGCTGGATCGTCATACGGGTGTGTTTCCAACGCTCATTTACTTAAACTAGCGACTATGTTCCATTGTTTTTTTGTTTTTTTTTGGGGGGGGGGGGGCGGGGCGGGATGTGCGCATGGTCAAAGGGTTTTAAGGGTTGGTCCATGCAGGCAAGGCAATTACTGCTGTAATCAGGGTTCGAATCTCAGAAGGGAACTAAAAACCTCTCTAATCTGAGTGACGATATCAGGCACACATATACAAATATGCCGTTGTACTCAGTATCTATGCTGTATCCAGCGTTTATGATGTATCCAAGATCTATATGTATCCTGTATCTATACTGGATCCAGCATCTGTAATTACTCATCTGTCAACTACGTATCAATCGCTAAAATGTCTTCAAATGTGTATTAAACATTATTTTCCCCAGAATGAACCGTGTTTAGCTTTACGCTGTGATTTTAATTTTAGGCCCAAATAATTAGAAAATTAGAAATAGTCCCACAAGAATACCGTAGAAATTAAACTGCTATCAGAGGGAAACGAATTACCGCGACAGACGGCCGGAGAAATTTTGTTTACATTAAATAATTCAAATATTCTAGCTATCAAACCGGTGACAAAAGACTCCATGCTACAAGGAGGCCAGCATATTTGATTATGAAAATTAGACGGAATGAGTCGGTTAGGCCCATATGTTCAAGTTTATTTTAGGAAAACGTATGTCTTGCACTATTCTATTTGAAGCGTAGCGTAAATATAGTGACACATTTAAAATTATAGTAATTTCCAGTTTTCTACTCACCTATCAATACAGCGACAAATTTACACATTATTGTAATTTCCAGTTTTCTACATAAATATAAATGCAGTGATAAATTTACACATGATTGCAATTCATCATTAAGCTTATGCTTTATGCATTTTAATCATATGTTGATTTTACTATTCAATATGGTTAAATGATTTAAAAATTATATATCTATTATATATATATATATATATATATATATATATATATATATATATATATATATATATATATATATATATATGTATATATATATATATATATATATATATATATATATATATATATATATATATATATATATATGTGTGTGTGTGTGTGTGTGTGTGTGTCTGTGTGTGTGTGTGTCTGTGTGTGTGTGTGTGTGTTAATATTTAAAAATCATTGGTTGCAGTTCTCTTTAAAAGACTAAATTTGATTGTTTTGAATAAGACTTTTCTAGCTTCACTTATTCAGCAAATAAGTGTCTGCATTTATATTTAAAACTCAATTATTTGTTATAATGTTACATTTTCGTCTGGACAATATGCTTTTTGGAAACATTAAAATATCTCTACATTATCGAAAACGTTTTCTTCTTCAAAACTGCTTTTAAAAAAGGAAGCAACAGTACACTGACATAAGCCAAACGTTACTGTGCTCATGTGTTTTGCTAAAGTATGAACGTTATCACCTTGTTAACCTTTGGCAACAACATCGTCATACCATTGTCACCATTATTTTAAATAATGGTGGTCTTCATCATAGTTGTCACTGAGATTGTTTTGGTATACTGTTTAATTACTGAGTCTAACTTTTTCTGTATAATGCAAAATCAATACAACACAATGACACAATATCTGTCACGATGACGATTCAGATATAAAGATCTAGATATTTGACACCTTTTGCTAATTTATTATAATACTATCTTGTTACTATTTTATTATCACCTATTGTTGCTAATTTATTATCACCTATTGTTGCTAATTTATTATCACCTATTGTTGCTATTTTATTATCACCTATTGTTGCTAATTTATTATCATGTCCTGATATTTTCCCAAAATATTTTGGTGGGACCTGAAGCTGTTTTGGCTGCATATCTTTAATACAATACACGTGGCTGACATTTAATGCAAAGGCACATGAAATTCACTTAACGCTGCCTTAATTCATTGATAGTGTCTTTGTTCTTTAAATTTCTGCTGGTATGAAAATAATTCCACAAGAAGCAAAAATGATCTTTATTATCTGGATGTGCAATTTTTATATAATTTTATTTTTGATTTCCTCATTTTATTTTATTTTGTGGGTGTGTGCGGGAAGGCGCATATTTATTGATACAACATTCATCTTTAATATCGGATCAATAGTGCTATATTTAATATCGGATCATTAGAGATAGATTTGTCCCTTATTCGTTATTTATTCCGAAGCTGGTCTTTCATCAGCCGCATTAGATACATCCATTCAAAGCCCCACTTGACTCACCCAATGCTTTGAATTCTGTGCATTTCTTGATGTCAATGGGAGGGAAGAATATTTAAAGAGGAAATAGGGAGACATATGTCGGGTCAAAACATTGATCAAAATGTGATTTGTAACATCTAAGCTGTTCAAGAGCGCGGCACACATTTTCACGTCTTGTTTAATATTTTGTAAAGATTGTCTCTTTCAAGCAATAAGCGAAAATTGTTTGTCTTGTCCGAGGCCATCTGTTCACGGATTGGATAGGCAAATGCTCCAATAGAATAGCTGTGCATGGGCTGCTGTTGAGGCTTGATCAATCTGATTAACTTTTGATACAATATGGCGTGGAGCAAACGAATTTTATGGCCCAAAAATTTGCTTTTCTATCCTACATAACAAATAATTAACACATATTAATATTCTAGCCAAACCCAACTTAAGAAGCCTTATTTGATAAATCTCTCCAGAGGAATATAAAAATGAAATTTAAATATCTTTATAAATTTAATAGATGTTTGTAAACATATGCATTGTTTCATCATAAAATGTTTAATTATCTATAAATAACACTTACACTGTAAGTAAGATAAGATAATCATTGTTAGGTCGGTGGGTAAATACAAAGTAACGTTACGTATGATAAGCCTTCAAACGTCGGTAGTTATATACAACGTAACGTTATGTAACATAAGCCCTATAAGGTCAGTAGGTATATATACAATGTAACGTTACGTATGATAAGCCTTCAAACGTCGGTAGTTATATACAATGTAACGTTACGTAACATAAGATAAACCTTCTAATGTCGGTAGGCATATACGCTTGTTTTAAGCAATTATATGAGACAATATATAAAAAGAAAAATAAACAACAAGAAAACAGTAACAGAAACCAAAATTAAAGAAATTCACGCACATTCAACTGGACATTTCACAGAACCTACAACATGTGACATACAGTGAAAAACACACTACCCATATACTACCAAACATGTGATATACATGCACAAGCAGTACAAATACATCACTCCTATACCATTAGACACATAGAGAAAATGTTTAGAAGGTAAAGACAAGATACAAATTGAAATAAGATATGAAATATCGTGGAAGTAATGACAACCCTAACCATATTACATTACGATATATCAAGCAATCAAAAACTACAAATAATAATAATAATAATAATAATAATAATAATAGTGCAGTTACGATAAATTACATGTCAGATTAGTGGCTCCGCATTTGTAAGTTTTGATTCTTTTGCTTTTGTATTTTTTCATCATTATTTTTAAAATGTCAGCAGAATAAATTTGAATAGTTTATTGTATAATTACATATCAATCAAAAATAGTACAGTTATTCTATATTAAAAATGTCTTATAGATACATTTTGTGTTATTTTACTGATTTATTTAATTCACATTACTCAAAATTGTTGTTTTAGATGTTGAAATTTAGGAGAATACAGAATAGCATAATAGGTAAATATTTATATAAAAAAACAATTACACCAAATGCAAAACGTCAACTTAAAAATAAAATGAACAATATACACATTTCAGAAATATTGCACACACACTCACGCGCAAATCTTGAAAAATATTTCCATGAAAAATACATGATAGAAAAACACAATCAATAAAGAAATTGTAAAATTAAAATATTCGTTTCTGCCTGGAATAAAAAAAAAAAACATTCCTTGAATTCAAACCATTCTTTGAATTAAAAACATTCCTAGAATTTAAAACATTCTTAGAATTTTAAACATTCCTAGAATTTATATCATTCCTAGAATTTATATCATTCCAGAATTTGAAACATTCATAGAATTTCAAACATTCCTAAAATTCAAAACATTCTCAGATTTTAAACATTGTTAGAATTTAAAGCATTCATAGAATTTAAAGAACAAATATTCATCTTCTTCTAAATGAAAACGTCACAGCCTTGTCCAGTACTATGACATTTCATTTCTTATTTAGATAATTCAGTATTTTTTCTCAGTGACTAGGTTTTAAAAACTCATTCTGACAAAGGAATTATAGCAGTATACTGGAAAGATTTCAGGCTAGGTTACAAGAAATTTGTACGAGGAATTGGCAATATATTACTTTATCACACAACTACTGGGTTATTTACATTAATCTATCCATGTAATAATTTGTATATAATAACACGTGTAATAACACCTAACAGCGTTACTAATGACGTCGCAACGTCGTACAAAGTAAAGGTGTAACGAAAGAAGCATCAGAATATATTCCAAATGTCATTTAATTACAATAAACTGTGGTTTGGTGAAAAAGAAAAATCTACTTTTTGTTACGTGATAAATAAAATGATACATTTGTGCTAACTTCAAAATGAAATTTATGAGACTCGTGAAATAATTTCAATCCATTCCTCAGCAAGGCTTTGCAAAAGATAGAAATTATTCCACTCGTGTAATAATTTTCATTTGAAATGAGAGCTCATATAAGATCCATTACACACACACACACACACACACACACACACACACACACACACACACACACGACGGTACTTGGACAATTCTTTTAATGTTACATGTCGCAGCATTCGTGTTTGACTCGACAGGTGCGTATGATTCATATCTGGTTGGCGTGCATTTGTTGCCTTCTAGATTTTGATGAATGATTCCCTGATATATTATATATGCATGACAGGGCAATTGTGCCAAAACCTGCACCAGGCATGACCCAGAGGACCGGTATTTTGTCACAAGAAAGAAACAAGACTGTTTCACAAAGTAATAGCGTTCGTGGACTAATATTGAAGTTAAATAAAGCAAATATTTTTTTCACGAAAATAAGGACAAAAATGACTGTAAGAATCCAAAGTATCTTCATTATTTCTGGATGGCTTAAAGCCCCCAACCTCCACCTCCGCGGTCTGTCAATATCCCTTTACCTGGATAATTCCCATTGATCTGTCTATACCCCTTTCTTAGGATAACTCTCGATTTGTCAATATCCCTTTTGTAGGATAATTCTCTATGTATTTTCTTCTACTTTATCATCGGTATCAGCAGAGAAACAATATCAAACAGTTTATTACCTTCCCAAAAGATTTCGAAACCAACAAAAATATTGTCAGCAGTTGAATAGTTTTATGAAACATTCGATTCGCAGTTCATAAGTATGATTTGTTTAAAGGTGAAATATCTATATATATATATATATATATATATATATATATATATATATATATATATATATATATATATATATATATATATATATATATATATATATATATGTATATATATGTGTGTATATATATGTGTGTATATATATATATAGCAAAGATTGTGATAATAACACCCAATACAAGTCAGAATAAGACAAAACATGGCTCCGTAGATAACAGCACCCAATCAGCACGCGACTAGATTATCCTGACCACAACCCTCCAATGCAATTGAATAAGATAATGAGGTATAAAACTGATCGCCCGCCACCGTGGAAAATCAATTCTGAAATTTAACCAGAAACAACACTCAGTGCTTGAGAAAATAAAACTGGGTGCCAGAGGACACAAGGTTTTTGTACAGTGTCAGATGTGGTGGTTAATTCACTGGATACGTGGCTTGTAGCAAAAGGACGCCTATGAAATGAGGAAACCACACTGTGACGATATAACAAAGAGATGATAAAGAAGACAGATGCTCAAAATACATCTTAATTTACATGATGCGAAAAATAAATAAAGCTTTATATACATTTTCGCATTCCACGTGAGAAACGAGATAAAACAATATCGGAACATACAAGCCGAAGAGGGTTTTCTTTAAAGTGTTTGTTTTCTAGTTAAAGGTAAGATTGCTAAAACTATTTTTATTACACCTCACACAATCTTCATCTCTATTTTTGTTACACCTCACACAATCTTCATTTCTATTTTTCTCACACCTCACAAATCTTCATCTCTATTTTTATTACACCTGACACAATCTTCATCTCTATTTTTATTACACCTCACACAATCTTCATCTCTATTTTTATTACATCTCACAGTCTTCATCTCTATTTTTCTCACACCTCACAGTTTTCATCTCTATTTTTCTTACACCTCACACAATCTTCATCTCTATTTTTCTCACACCTCACACAGTTTTATCTCTATTTTTATTACACCTTACACAGTTTTCATCGCTATTTTCATTACACCTCACACAATCTTCATCTCTATTTTTATCATACCTCACACAGATTTCATCTCTGTTTTTATTACACCTCACAAAATCTTCAACTTTAACATTAATATTTTAATACTGTATGAAACCATTTTCATAGAGGAAGTAATTTATCTTTAAATGTATGTACATGTTTCATTTGTATGGCTTCTATATCAGGCATGCATGTATGTATGTATGTATGTATGTATGTATGTATGTATGTATGTATGTATGTCCACCAGCACATCAGCACAATTATGGCTATATAGTACTAAGGAAAAACTATGAATCGAAATTTTGTAGATTTAAAATCTTGCCAAATTCCGCACTAAAACCAACCTTTCCAACCACGTGACTTGTAGATAATGATTAAAGTAAAGACGTAGCAAGAACTCCAGAAAATGCATACATAGCAAATATAAAGGCAAAGAAGGGCAAAACCATTAAAACATAAGGTCGACATTTTTATTTATAAACCACACTCTTTATAATACATGTCAATGACTTTCTCGCTTGAAATATCATCACGGTACGATGAACAGGTTGAGATAAATCTGGGTATCGGTTCATACTGCTTTTGGGATAGCGTTCTATAAAACAACTTTTCTAGTCTAACATTTGAAGAAAATTAACGTTTTATTTTTTATAAGGGACTGAATATCCCCGTTGTGCTATATTTTGCAATATGCTATAAATTATAGCTAACACTATTATTAACTTTAATTAGACTTACATTTTATTTTTTTAATTCACCGATCTGTCAATATCGTTTGTCATGCATCATTATGCTGTCTCAAAACATGTAGGGCAACAATTTTCTGTTGTCATCCCTAACCAAAATTAATGAATACAGTATGAATATATATATATATATATATATATATATATATATATATATATATATATATATATATATATATATATATATATATATATATATGGACTGGTGCGTGCAGGTAAGGCGGTGGGTGCCGTTTACCAGCACGAATTAAAAATTCTCCAATCTGCTGCAACCATGCGTGTCCGAAACTAAGTAAATACTTTTTACTGCATATAACATTTTATTCATCTTTACTAAACAATATGTTTAAAAAATATCATACACTGTTTTGTGTGTTACAGTTTTTAACAAGTATTTCATAATTTTAACGAGGATGAAATAATAAGAGTTTTTGTTGTCTTGTCTTGTTTTGGTTTAAACGGCGCTTTTATCAAATCACTGGCTATGCTATGCCGAGGAAATGGGAACTATGTGCCTTTCCATCGGGCATAAAGAGACAGTCCACTTAGACAGGTCTGGTCAGAGTTCAAACCTGGGACAGTTGGATTAAATGTACAACGCGCTACCGACTGAGCTATGAACTCCTCCCGATCCACCATGTACAATATCCATTCTGTGCTAACTGTTTAACATTTCTTATTTTGCAGGAAAGAACTCTTTACATACCACACACACACACACACACACACACACACACACACACACACACACTATTTGTTGTAAATATCAAGGTGCGCCAAACCTAAATTTTTTAAACTGATCCATGTGCCATCATTCCTGTTCGCACACTTTAACATAAATTATAATTCGTGCAAACCATATAAAATACATTATCCCCTAAATACTGTATGTAGAAACTATATTAAGCGACAAGTCCTAAGCGTATGTATGTATGTATGTATGTATGTATGTATGTATGTATGTATGTATGTATGTATGTATGACTGTATGTATGTATGTATGACTGTATGTATGCATGTATGTATGTATGTATGTATGTATGTATGTATGTATGTATGCATGTATGTATATATGTATGTATGTATGTATGTATGTATGTATGTATGTATGTATGTATGTATGTATGTGTCGACCTCTCCAGTGGCGTAAGTGTAAGTGGTTAGAGCGTCCGCCTCGGTATCGGAAGATCTCGGGTTGGAACCCCGTCCGAGTCATACCAAAGAATTGTTGCTAACAGCTGCCTGACTTGGTGTTCAGCATTAAGAGGTTACTTCAGTGGCATCGCTAGAGGGGTGCCGGGGGTGCGGACCGCACCGGATGACACCATCTCAGAGGGGTGACACCAAAATGAAAAATTGCAAATTTTACAGAGCACACACTGCTCGGTCAAGTCGGATTTCATAAGCGGATAACCGATCATAGTTAAATACATGACTAGCAGGCACAGCAGTGGCGTCGCTAGGGGGATGCGGGGGGTGCGGACTGCACCGGGTGACACCATCAGAGGGGGTGACACCAAAATTACATTACTAAGGATTCTGTATGGTCTGTTACGGAAGGAGGACCATGGGGGTGACACCATGAGCTACCGCACTGGGTGACACCAACCCGAGTGACGCCACTGGGTTACTTTTAGGGCTGGTCCGCCTGGTTTCAGGTGGTACATGAAAGGGGACACGCACATATAGACAGTGTTAGAAATTATACAATCAGATAGGGGACATTCAATACGTATGTATTTTGATTCTAAATAGAAATCAATTCAAACAAAATACGGCAGTGATCTCACCTCATGCACATCTCATATTAACAAACCAAATTAAAATTATCATGTTGAATCTTTATATAATGCTTGTTGCATATATAAGTAAAAATGTACGTCCAGGAGTTTGAAGAAGTTTCAGAGTTGTGTGAAAATACAGAGAACGCGTTCCTTTTTCAATAATGAAATAAAGATCTGCATGCCAATCTTTAGGCAAAATAATTTTATTGGCAAGACTACGGTTTAAATTTTAAAATGTCCCACAAAATAACACATTTTTAACTTTGGTGCACAAAATTTTACCACTTTAATGCAATCTCCTGTATTAAATAAGCCAATGCGTGATAAGATCTCTTCGATATGAAACACACCAAAAATGTATTTTGTATGATGGCATGGTTTAGTTTTAGTGAGCCCAGGTCAGAGCTGCATAAATGTCCCAGTCGCCATATAGTCCCTACTAAAATCTAATTGTGTGGATTGATTGTGTAACATCATGTGCATTATTTATGATAAAGATTGGTAAATAGTACAATTGAATGATCGAGAAGGGACTGTCCCGTTATCTGGAGACGCCTTTTATTCTTACTATGATGGCAAATATGGTTTAGAGGTACATACGAAATTAGGCTTAAAATCAGGATTTGACTGACTTAAGGTAGCGTAGGAAAAATAGTTCCTTGTATTTGGTGTTTGAGGTGTGATGGGTCTTTTATGGTAGTTAAGTACCGGCGCTACGTTATGGAAATGTAATAAGGAGAAAATGCAGTTGTGAGGAAAGCAGGCAATTGTGAAGTTGTGATGTAAATGTGAAGTTGTGATATTGGTGGTCATGCATTAATTAGAGGAAAATTATTATAGTTTGTTTAACTCGTTCACTAAAGAGACCTTTTGCATATAATATTATTAATGTTGTACCTTTCGCTTAGTAAAGTCAGTTGTGAATTTAATGTTGCGTATTTGTGATCATTGATTGATTAGAGAAGAACTGAACGCTGGACTACCGATTAATAAACATGTATATCGATATTGCTGTCTGTGTTAAAAGAGAAAATATATCATATATCCTGTTACTCTTTTTGATGCCCTCTTCGGTGAGTAATTCGGAAGCAAAGCCGACAGCACAACGTTGTGAATTTTTACCGCGTAAACGAGGAAACAGTTTTCCGACTGATACACACGAGGTTTTGAGTTGAGCGGGACGTGTGTATTGCTGTGTATAGCATGATGCGAGAAAATACCAACAAAATGGGGATATGCTCAGATACGCTTATTTTAAGGGTTGTATCATTAAATAAGGTCTTGGCATTCCATTTAAGCCGACATTACAAAACGGGGACATCCCCGTTTCGAGGAGCGTCCCCGGTCTGTTGGTGTGTATTCTCACCGATGTTCCCTTTTCGCGTCTTTTAGAAACGCACACGTACGTACGTACATATGTATGTATGTATGTGTGTATGTATGTATGTATGTATGTATGTATGCATGTATGTATGTACGCATTCATGCATGCATGTATGTGTGCGTGTATGATAGCGTCCGTTTTTTTCACAGGTAAATAACTTTAATGGCGGATTGAAAGATGATTATAGCCCGAGTGTCTTAATAGGGCAGTACAACTGGTAACTAGTGTGATTTGCCTAGAGGGTAATCGAGAGAGTATCACACATTACAAAGGTCATATTACTTGTGCATGAGAAATTCTATTGGAGTCCAAATGTCTTTCATGATATCTCCAGGCCTCTGATGGCCAAGAGTAATTTACCTCGGACCTCGTTAATTGGAGACATCCAGTTGCAAACTCGTCACTCGATGTTTTGTTGCCTGCCGAGACAATTTTGATAAGTGTTTAAACGAGATCTCTGGCTGGTTTAATTGACCTTAATAATATATTACGTTTCATTTATGTCAAGTCACTCGTATAGGTTTGTACGACCTCGACATTACTTGTCGCTGGTAGAGAGCTATATATGGTCCTACGATTTGTTAATTGATCGTCTACGCGTTGTTACCCAAAATCCTCGTTATACAACCCATTTATAGCCTTTCTATTTTCGTAAGGACGAAAAGGGAAAAGAAACGTCGGAAGTAAAACATTTCACAACAACAGCAATGATGAAGAGGGTCCTACGATGATGATAGTATTGTTTTTAGCTACTGCATAAAGTGGAAGTTATCGAAAGAGAAAAGAAACTGCTGAATGTCTCTGAGATCAAGGGAAGTGGCCGATATCTGGTCAACCCCCACCCTGGTGAAACACAGTGTAGGTTGCAAATTAAACGGGGTGACAACTAATGAGCACAACAACTTTTATTATTTTCATTTTCTTTCCAGACACATCAGGGATATGGGTGTTATAACAGAATATGACATTGACTACGGGAAGATATTTGGACCATTCCCCGCATTTCGGAACATCCACCCCGCCAACTTCATTGGACATCTGACCACTGACACACTCAACGACACCCACAAGATAACGGTATGGTGGAGACAATGTATTAAAATACGTCCAATCGTAAAAAGATTTATCATATTATTTTACAAATACCGTGGTTAATGTTCACTTCTCAAAGGAGCGTAAGAAACCATTTGTGAAAACGTATTAATTAGAGTAAGAAGGAGAGTATGGTTTATCTCTAATCGAGGATTATTTTAGTTAGTTTAAAAAGAATATTAGTCAACAGTGAAAGGAAAACAAAATCCGATTTCCTCCGAGAAGAAAAAAAAAAAAGAAAAAAAAGAAAAGAAAAGAAACAAAAAACCAAACCAGACCAAACAAACAAAATAAAAGAAAACAAAATAAAACAATAAAACCCTGAAACAAATTAATAATACATACAGACAATTATATTCCACGAGATCCATCTGCAGGTCCTCAAACAGAGGAAAATCATACCGTGCTATTTTCATACCGTGCTAGTATTTTCATACCGTGCTACCGTGATAGTATTTTCATACCGTGCTATTATTTTTATACCGTGCTAGCATTTTCATTCCGTGCTACTATTTTCATACCGTGCTACTATTTTCATACCGTGCTAGTATTTCCTGTCTATAATATTTCAAGGAAAGAATGCAAGTGTTCGAACTAACTTTTATCTATTTTTCAATTTATTTATCTTTGAACTAGTGTTTTTTTAATTCTATGAGAGTTACGTTTTACAGTCTGCATATAAATGATGCCACGTACGGCATCACCAGATCTGACATTTCTCATTGAATTCAGCTTATGCCGCTACCGCTTTTATCCCTTTTCGGGTCTTAAACTATGTAACAAGACAAGGCAAAACCCAACAAACATTCAAATTTCCAAACGATGAATTTATTTCCTAAAATTATAAAATAAAACAAAGTGAAAGAATTACAAATGACTTATAGTATGGTATGAATTCCTATAATACTCATAAAAATACTATCAATTGCACGGTAATTCACAAACAATCCAAAGGTATTCTGATTGAAGGTTCTAGTGTTTTTATGTGCTTGGACCACATAATAAACTGTATTTTATTATCCAAAACTTTTATTTCAAAGCAATTTCCACTGAAAGGATGTCACAATGTCCTAGAATATTTCACGTAATTCAAAGAAATTATTAAATATCCAAACCTTGAATATATTCACAATAATCCAGTAAGGTACTGTCTGTTAAGAATAAACGGTTTTCCACTCTGCAATTTCAACAAGCAAATTATATATAAATCACAATCACTCTCATAACTCTTACAAAACTGGAATACAGCGGAAGAATGAAAAGATCAGTACTGAATTCCTTGTATGACCATTATTTACGCATCGAAACAACAATTCTGAGTCACTAGAATAGAGTCCATGTATTTAAATTATTCTGTATCGTGAAATATCTTAACAGTCATGGTCTGACTTATTATTATTGAGCCAATCAACAAATGACGTGCATGACATCTCTATAGACAAATACTTTCCCCAGAGCGCGCCATGTTGACTTGACCTCCATTCAACTAACTGATGGCTTTATTTGACCGAAGTAGTTATCTACATGAACTTGGCAATAACCTTGCTTTATCAATGGTGAAAGCACATGCATGTACTCTTTGTATATTACAGGCCAGCCACTGAATTAAAGAATTACAAAAATTAATGCCATTAACCCAAATGACTTAAATAAAAACTCTGTTATAAAATAAGATGTGATATATATATATATATATATATATATATATATATATATATATATATATATATATATATATATATATATATATATATATCCGTAACACCACTATGAATGGCATCACAGACAAGACATTTCAACTTGAATTCAACGTATGTCCATGCCACATACTAATGTACCAGCATTACCATGCAAGCTGAAAACAGGATGTTATCTCCAATCTCAGCTTCATGGGCATTCTATCGGGTGAACAAAACGTAATGGAGTGCTTATAGACTAAACGTACAACTTTTTATTGTTTGTTTTAGATCGACTTTCGAGATGAGCGGAACACGTCGGCCATAGAATGGTTGCCGTATATCCAACCGTCCAGAACGGAAGAAGAGCAAAACATGGAAGCCTACATGAAGGATGATGGGAAAGTTTATTACCGGACCCTGCGAATCATCCGGTCCAAGGAGACACTTTTTGTCTGGTACAGCAAGGATTTTGCGCAAATTCTCGGAATCCCGGCGTTAAAGTGGAGTTATGCAACCGGTAATTATTTTCGGTGCCAAAGTTATGCAAATTTTTTCTTGAGAAAAACAAATATATAGAGTGCCCATGCCAACGCTTGTGATATAGGTAGAGTGGCGCCTGCAGATCATTTTAGTGTCATACGTTTTACAGATGAATCCAAGACAATTTGCCGAACTGTTAAATGTTTTTATATTTTAAAAAAAGTTTCGAATCGGAATTCATATTGCAAATCTTTAGTGAAATGTAAAAGGTAATAATAATGACACGATGATACACATGAAAATTATATAAAGCTGATTAACACCTATATTTTAGTTTAAATGACTTTTTAAATAGGACAAATACATGGTGTACTTTAAATGACCCAGTAAATTTGACGAATACACTGTGTACATTTTAAAATGTTCTCATACCAATAGTCATATTGTATATTTCAGATTCAAATAGGGTTTACTACTGCGAGTTATGCGGGGAGAAATTCAGGTTCCCCTTTCCATACTTGGCACACGTAAGATTTCGGTGTAGCAAGAGAGACCTACTGAACGAGACCAGGTGTCTGGAGCACACAGATTCTCAAGCGTTATACAGAAACAGTGTTTCTGATAGAAAAATCGTTGACTTTTGGAACTGGACATCCGATAAAAGGAAATCCAATCAGGAAATTGTGGAAAATTCGCCAAAGAAAAAGATGTCAAAGGGACACAGAAGTTGTCAGGACAGAAGTCATTCTGAGCAACTAGATCTATCATTTTCAGCCGACTTTGACATCAAAGAAGCATGGAGCGCATTCAGAAAAGTGAAGAAGAATGGGCAGTTTAGCGAGAGTGATGATAAGAACGCGGATAATTATTCTAATCAACAACACATGGAACAGTTGAGAGTCTTGCAAAGCACCCTGACCACTCCAGAGACCAAATTCATGCATTCTAAATCTTTGGTTTCCTTAAACAATTTGGACATTGGCGGTGTTAATAACATTGGGATGTTGTTTGCATCAAATCTAATGCTTTCTGCAGCCAATATGGGACTACACGTTCCGGTTACTGACGCTAGTCCGTATGGGTACCTTGTTACACAGCGTGGATATTTACCCAATAATAATTTAAACGTAGGACGCGTTGGAAACGGTGTTTTTGACAAACAGTTATTTGCTGAGGAATTAAAAATATACCAGCTTCCAGCCACGAAGAGCAGCTACCCCATGACAGAAAGAATGTTACATAATCCTTCCAGCCTCATAATGGCACAACCTGCACTTATTGCGTCAAATATGCCTCAAAACTTGTGTGCCAAGTGCAATGCATCTTTCCGAATGACAAGTGATCTCGTATACCACATGAGATCTCATCATAAGCGAGAATTCGATCCCGTGAAAAAGAAACGAGATGACAAATTAAAGTGCAAAGTTTGCGAGGAAACGTTCAAGGAAAGACATCATCTGACGCGTCATATGTCGGCACATGCTTGATGATGGACGGCTGATCAACGTCTGAGATGTTTGTTTTATTCCTTGGCATTCGATAAAGCTTGCAAGTTTTGTAATACTAGTACGTTTATTTTATAGCAGCCTTCTTGTAGAAAAGGATAAATATGTATAAGGGTAACACAGAAGGGCAATGGAAGATATCGAATGCTATCTTATCGAGAGTTAAATGTAATTTAACTTTAGTGATTGTTACATACGAAAGATATAACATTTTATGGTGTTATTTGTTAAGGTCACAAATAACCATTGACTTTTATTTGGAGTCCCATTAGCTCGAAAATTAGTTGCATACAATGTGAAATATAATCATAAACATTTGTTTTTGTTATTCAGTCATAGAGTTTGTTTTTGTTATTCAGTCATCGAGTTTGTTTTTAACAGTGTAAGTTCAATGCCTATTTTGTTTCAATGTAATGGCAGTGGTGATTGATAAGCTCTTAAAATTCCTCTGACTTTGACGTAGGTTTGAATAATTGTCAGTTGCTATATCATAAAGTTCATTGTCCAATAAAAAATCCATAAACCGATTGGACGCTAAAGATAAAGATAGTATTGTTCCTCTCTTTTGCAAAAATATGCTCTTGTTCATTTATCTTGTTATGAGATACAGCTCATGTTAAAATATCCGTAATTGATATAAATTCAAGGGTATCATGTTTTAAAAAGAGATTTCTTGATCACTGGAGTTTGGATTGGTTCTAAATACAAAGTCTGATGAAACTGTCCACATAGAGAAAACACTGACAGCAGACTTTGACGAAGAGTCGACGCACTCACTGTACGATCGTAGCGAAAACTAATTTGAAATGTTAACTCAACATAAAATCATAACTCAACAGTTTTCTGTGAGATGAAGCAAATATTAGTATTAAACGAATGTACCATAAAGCAATATCTGTTAATTAAGTCAGTCTTATTTATTTACAATCTTGGATGGAGTAAGACCATGGTTAAAGCTTGGTGTGAAATAAAATAGCCTTCAAATTACCTTCAAAAGAATACAAATGCTGATTTGTCGATTTCAAATATATGAAAAGATTTATCCGGTAATTCACAAAAGAAGTCATTATGACGTCATCTAGGTAAGCAAAACGGACACTGGCAACATAAATAAAACAATGCAGTACGGATACCGATTAAATTACATAACTGAGGCACATAAGCATACCGATTTATATTGGCTGAATTTGCAAAACAATTCAAAGATCTCGTATAAACTTGATCTACAACGATTCCTCCAGAAATGGAAAACACATTTCGTATAAAACAGAGCAATAGGAATAACATGATTTGAAGCTGAAATCATCCTTACGTTTGAAAATGCTGAACAAAATGTTGTGAAGTGCTGGAAAGAACAGTTGACGTTATAAAGGGGTGTCCTGTTTGCTGACAATTTGGCAAGCCTAAAGTATTCCATGCACGTTTATTTAACGTTAAGATGGCTGACATCACAAATGACGCAACTGTGCCACAAGGCACACGTGCTGAGCACAGCCTCCTGGAGATCATCAAGTTGGATCTGAAGAGCAAGACAAAGAATAGTGTTTAAGACATCCTTTTATTATCCAGAAAGTACAATTGCTACAATTTATAAAATTTGATTAGGGGAACGAAGGTTACAATCGGAAAATTAAGGACCTGTTGGAACAGGAACGCACATAGCATTTTTTAATTTTCTTAAAATCATCTGTATTGGAAAGGTGCAACTGAATTCTGCAGACTAGAACGTTGAAGCGTTTCACTTAAAAAGAAACCAGAAAATAGGTCGACTCCTTACAAAGCTAATTACGTTATACAATTACATTCGTCACAAGCCGATAGACGTAACACCAGTTTTACAATTACACTCGTCACAAGCCGATAGACGTAACATCAGTTGAAACGAACAAATAACAACAACACCCCACCCACCCACCAATAACCGCAAAGAATCGATCTGTCTATTCGGTTATATGATAATCGATGCGTTCTGAACTCCACAGATTCAAAAATTGCGGAAATAATCAGATTTTCAATAGCTAAAATCAGTATTTGCAGAAACGTACCATCATAGCTGTACCTTTAAAGTATCCAAAATTAGACAAGTAATTCTTTGAGATCTGGTTGTCTACAAAGTTAAAAATGTAAGGGGACAGTACACCGAAAGTCGGTTTAACCTGCAAGAACAGTCGTTGTGCAACCAAGATGACAAGATGGATTGAAAAGATTGCAAAGATCACAAGAATAAAAGGCAAAATATATGTATTCGTAAAATGGAAGGAATAAGAAGAAATTGTTCAGCAGTTGGGAATCAGCAGAATAAAAATCCGTGAAAATAAATGTCTAAAGCACACTACATGGCTAATATGAATGAGCATAACAAATGTAGGCTCCTAAAAGATAATTTCATTTTTTTCAATGTAGCACATGCAGGAAAAACAGTGCTTTAGAACCTGAAGGAGTTTAAACATTCACATTCGTGAATTGTGACTGATCATGAAATCGGAAGAAAACATCACAGGTAAGCATAAAAGTGGTACAAATTAAAAATGTGATAAGGCGACTATAATTTAGACAATATCGTACCTGTGTCATGCAATACACATATACATAGTTGGGAAATAGTTGCAAACATCAGGCAATAAATTGAAGAAACACATTACATAGAAAGGAACATTAGGGATCATGAAAATATTTTGATTCTGAAGAACAAGGAATTTTTTTAATGCGAAGAACGTGGATACTGCCCGCATCCAAAATATAAAAAACAACACTTATTACAGCATCCAAAACATTGAATTTGGTTTGATTACGAAATCTGAGATAATAAAGGAAAGTATAATTAAAATATTCAGCAGAATAGACAAAATTATACACGTGATAAACACGCGACTGCAAAGTACACAATAAAATATCAGGATAAATTTAAAAAATAAGAAGCTGATTCCTGCAATCAAAAAGTTGAAAAATAAATACAACGTTAAAGGCTAAGAGCTGGTATATGAGAGTGTGACAATGGGGTATGAAAATCACATAGATGTTGATATTAGCATGAAGATGTTTACCTTTCTCTCAAATCTTAGTCCTAAGATTCCAAAACACTAAAAACACAATCAAACTTACCTTCTCCAAAACATATCATTCTACATTGTCTAAAACATTATAAACACCATCAAACGCACCTTCTCCAAATATATGATTCTAGATTGTCTAAAACTCTATAAAACACAATCTCACCTCCTCCTAAACATATCATACTAGATCTAAAATATTTTAAACAACGTAAAACTTCCTCCAAGTACATTCTAGATCCTCTAAAACTCTATAAACACTATCCGACTTTGAAACACTATAAACAATATCAAACTCGCCTCCTCCAAACATACAATTTTAGAGCCCCTAAAACACTGCAAACACCATAATACTAGCTTCTTTATAATATAATTCGAGACAATGAGAATTCCAATAAATGTCATATCTTAACATACATTCATTCTAACGTCTCAGAAATACAGGCCATCATCAATATCTTTTCCATGCAATTCGCTTTAAGGTCTAAGAAACACCATAGTTACCTTATTTTAAACCCTCGAGGACATTACAAACACAATCATCCTGACCTTCTGCAAAAATATAATTCTAGATCCTCTAAAACACTATAAGCACCATATTTTAGGTCCTCGAAAACACTATAAGCACCATATTTTAGGTCCTCGAAAACACTATAAGCACCATATTTTAGGTCCTCGAATTGCATATCGATCACTTATGTGTAATGGTAGTCAAAAGAATCACTCTATTAAAATTGCTTTCAAAATTTCTACCTCCACAATCACTTGAAATTTATTTTTCGGGTTATATACTACCACTGATAGATTATGGCTGTACCATATGGGGAAACACATCAAATTATAATCTGTCCAGAATTGACAGACTGCAGAAAAGGGCAGCCCGAATAATACTGAAACTTCCTGTTATGACTCCCTCAAATGTTTTGTTTTCACGTCTGAAATGGCTACCTATACAAAAACGTATTCCTTATTTTAAAGGAATCATGACATACAAGTCTTTAAACGGTCTTTCTCCAGATTATATCTCTAACATAAATGAACTAAGATCATCAAATACTGAGCGTAATCTCCGATTGACGACAAACAACGATTACATTACAAAAGCTCATTTTCTGTATCAGCACCTACTGTATGGAATTCCTTACCAATGAGGATACGTAATTCAACATCCCTTGCTTCTTTTAAATTATCATTAAAGAAATTCTTTCTAGACCAGCTGGAATGATATATTAAAAGCTCTGAATAGAAAACTTTAAAATCATATCCATAATTGGTATATATTTGTATGTTTCCCAGTATAGGCACACATAGTCATTCATGTCAAATATGTACGAATGAGAGTGCGACGATAAATGGTTATGTGCATGAACTTCTATTTTTATTATTTTGTTACAAACACTGAGGACCACATGGCAGATGGGTCAGCCATGACCAAATGTGTTATCTTCGTTAAAGATAGTTTATTATTATTATTATTATTATTATTATTATTATCGAAAACGCTATAAGCACCCTATGTAAGTCCTCGAAAACACTATAAGCACAATATTTTAAGTCCTCGAAAACACTATAAGTACCATATTTTAAGTCCTCAAAAACATTATAAGCACCGTATTTTAAGTCCTCAAAAACATTATAAGCACCATATTTTAAGTCCTCGAAAACACTATAAGCACAGTATTTTAAGTGCTCGAAAACACTATAAGCACCATATTTTAAGTCCTCGAAAACACTATAAGCACCATATTTTAAGTCCTCGAAAACACTATAAGCACCATATTTTAAGTCCTCGAAAACGCTATAAGCACACTATGTAAGTCCTCAAAAACATTATAAGTACCATATTTTAAGTCCTCAAAAACATTATAAGCACCGTATTTTATGTTCTCGAAAGCACTATAAGCACCGTATTTTAAGTCCTCGAAAACACTATAAGCACAATATTTTAAGTCCTCGAAAACACTACAAGCACCATATTTTAAGTCCTCAAAAACATTATAAACACCTTATTTTAAGTCCTCGAAAACACTATAAGCACCCTATGTAAGTGCTCGAAAACACAATAAGCACCATATTTTAAGTCCCAGAAAACACTATAAGTACCATATTTTAAGTCCCAGAAAACACTAGAAGCACCCTATTTAACATTTTATCATGAACGTATCCAATCATATAGTTCCCGAGAGTCTATAACATTATATAATCCGATTCTATACCTTCAAATCACACTTATAAAACAAACACGCAAAACATGTTTTTTTTGAGGATTCACAAGTGTTAAGAAATAGAACCAACTTTAAAAAATATCCATGAAAAGAAATAAAATAAATTCTCCAAACACAAACATACCTGATATAAACCAAAAGTACCACCTTTTAAACCCCAAAGGAACATCTTCATTCTGACCTCTCTAAAATTAGTCACCCCAAACCCTCATAAAAACACTATAAATACCATATAATATAGTATAGACACAATCATCCTTACCTACCAAAAGCATATTTGAAACCCTTAAAAACGCTATGAATACCATCATCATGAACTTCCCCAAAAACATCATTCTCGACCCTCTACAGGAAATAGGGTGAATAAAAACAGCACGCAAGTAAATTGTATAGAGAACGAAAACGTAAAAAATAGAAAGGTAAACCTACCTTTACAAAAGATAAATTCAGAAAATATATAAATAATATCCAGAAAGCCTTATTATCCATTGCTTGTAAGAGATTCAGCAAAGACGCAAACCAAACTCTCAGCTAAGCTAATTTTATTAAAACAAAATTTTGCATTTTTCTAATTTAAAGTTTTGAAAATAAAATTGAAACATTAGCAAGATACCAGAATACTATATGAATACATGAGTACTTCTATAATGCAATTTAAAAGGAAACTAGACCGTTTAGTAGTGCATTTATCATTATATAAATTAGAATTTATTATCGGTTATTCCTGAGGTACAATGGTTTTACCGCAGACATGTAATGACAGATATTTAATACCACATAAAGCATTTTCTCATTCCTTCAAAGTCAATGGCTGAATGTTCACAGTGATGATATTTAATGTATTACCATTGTATTGACTATCATCTGCCACGCTTTTCTGGTTCAAATTATCACATATTGATAACTCCTTGGTCAAACGACGGATGGATGGGATCATTAGAAAATCACAGTGACAGTTAAATGCAAAGTGTATTCACAATAAGAACTTGAATAATACGTCAATATGCTGAAAATATTTGTTTAATGATAGCCGCCAATTAGCATTGAGGTCATTTAGTCATCAATAATTACCCAAGGGAATTCAAATGAAAATGGAGAAATACGTTGCATGCTCACGAGTACGTTGTTCCATGAAAACACAAATAGAAGACGTCCACAAGGGGATAACTTAATTTCAATTTTCTCGGAACAAATGCGTGCCAGGAAAACATGATTTTTATACATGTTTGGAAACTTGTGACCAATAAAATTGTGCTGATTACATTTGGAATGAATGTATTGTCATACGTTATCCTTTGTTGATTCTGTCTGCCCGATTTATCAAGCTAGCAATTTCATTTCTTATTTACACACAGAGTTTTATATGATCTAGACCATTTATAACGGACTGTCTCTAAATGACCAGATAAACGTATATAAGATTTTTAATTTTTTATAACCAAAGTACCAATCTATTTCTACGTACTCTTAAAATTGCCTATTAACAGATAACAAACAATGATTCAAACTGGTGCCAGATCTGCTGAAAATGTGATAATATAGGACCAATCTATTAGATGATCGTTATTCTACCTAAAGGACATACTTGCGCAAGTGAAACTTTGCACACAAAGTGTCGGAGCATTCTTTATTTTGTTACGAGTCATATCTCTTAAAATAAATACCAGAAAAGAGTGAAGACAACAAGCTTTGTTAAATTCAACAAATAATTTATTTCCCAAGAATACAAAGTGAAAAATGAGAAAAAAGAACTAAAGAATTGCGTATTAAATCCAAAAAATGATCCGAGAATTAAGTACACAAGTCCTAGTAATAAAAAGTCCTGAATAAAACTCGTTCAAGGTCCGATGAGATCCAAAATTGAAGGCGATGACGAGTCTATTATAACTTACACAGTGCTGATGTGTCAACAGTCTCTTGTTGAATCACATAAATATTATTCCAGGTTTGAATTCAATATAAATTCCAATTAATGTCTTTATGCAATAATTATGTCAGAGCACTTTTGTATTTCCAGAGAAAATATTTTCTTGAATTAAATAATTTGAAGTAAATAAAATTCAGCCCAAACTGGTCACAACATAATACAACCTAAGGTGCTAGATGTTAAAGCAGAACTGATAAAATCCATGCAGTCAAAAGATAATATAGTTCTCTGCTTGACCTGAGGTCACATTAGCATTTTCTACAAACAATCATTATGTAGTGGAAGATAACCTTATAGAATGATCTTAATGAGCCTTGTTTATTTACAACACAAATAACCTAAAAAATTGACATGGGAATCTCCAAAATCTTGACCCTTATCAACAGATTTACCACTTCTTATTTACTTGAATGATAATTTGTTTAATAAGCTCATAAATTGTTTTTAGTTGTTTACATAAATGAAATAAAAAATAAAAAAAGTCAACCAGGTCAAGCAGAAATGAACTCAGTTATGGACAAGGTCAAGTCCAGCAAACAATGTTACATAACAACAAAAAAATTAAAACTAACAAACAAACAATTTAAATTAAATATACGTAACAATTTCGATACGTATCGGAATCAGATGGTAATTCTCAGGGAGTACGGCTGTATTTTGGCACTTGTTATATATTAAATCTAGTCACTTTGACTCAATATATTCAAAGAGATTGTTTGAAAAATTCCTAATGCAACAATTCTTCTGGCAGATTTATCATTTTAGTCGGTACTATGATTGTTAGTATTTGATTGCTTGCCCAATTTAGTCTCATATTAGTCGTTCATCTTATGTTGATATTTGAGTTTATTTTGCCCAGATCAAACTTAATTAGTATTTGATCTTTTCCATAGCCTAACTTATAGCCTTATAATAGATAATACTTAACGACTCAATGCAAAGTCCAAAATGACTATCTTTCAACGTCTGTTGAGTAACTAGGATACTTGATAGAAATCGAGAATGTTTATTTCTCAAGGTATGTTGAATAACAAGGGTGCTTGATGGAAAGTCTAGAATGCCTATTTCTCAACGTCTGATCTTATCCAGCAACTACAATACGATCATGGTATTCACATTCTGCTGAGAACTTGCAGGCATCGGAAAAAGGCAAAGGGCTTTGTTGATGATATCACTACTTTGATAATTCTAACCAGCATCCTTTCATGACTTCAATAAAACGATGGAGAGGTGGCACAATGAAAATAAATTTCGCAAGAATGCATTTGAAGTCTGAAAGTCATCTTCAGAAAAATAACGATCTTAAATATCCAATGATTATGCAACATGCATCCCAAATTGTACGTGAATTCAAATAACGTGCTTCTCTCTACCCAGGTTCATGAAACAGATTCTGCATAGGTGATATGTATTTTCTATAGATAAAACCTTGCAATACAAAACATTTCAACTAAAACACAGCATTTGATATAGGCTATAACAAAGTGGAAGATAGCATATGCAAATCGTGGTGTCAGATATCCATTTGGTCTATGTTAGACGAGTCATTGTGGAGATAAAATGAACAGTTAGCCGAGAAAGTTACATGTCTTTGCCTATGTGCTAATGACCTCTACCAATTTAACGTCACGTTTATGCGTATGTCCAATTTAACGTCACGTTTATGCGCATGCACAATTTAACGTCACGTTGATGCAGTGCCCAACATTTCTATCAGCAGTTGCATCAATTTTAATGCTTGTTGAAATGTTACCACTAGACATGGTTGATATTAATTTACTTTTTAGGTCTATGTAACATCTAGGTTAAAGTGTGCAAATGGACGTGTGCAAAACCAATATCGCTGAGCACGTGACTAAATACTTGATTATCACAGATTTTCGGTGCATATCATTACCTTCACATTTACAAGACTGCCGCTACCAAAGAACATAGTGAAGTCGATTATGATCACAAATGTATTTATAGTCACCTATTAGTGATATGAGATTTCACTGTCCAACTGTATTACGGAACAATATCCATACTGAGGACTTTTAATTTTCTGCCTCTCTAAAACTGGAAAACTCTACACCCCAATCGTTCAGAATTACACGTAAACTAGGGCGACAATCTTATAGGGAACACATTGGGGACAGAATGACACTTTGGAGACATTTTGAAAACTGAAATTTCTAGGGACAAGGGAATTTTATAAAAGTCCATGAATTTGACATTAAAATGTCACACTTGAGAAATGGAATTTAACATAGGACTTTAACAAGATAATTCACATTGTCACGATAAATTATTTTGAAAATATGGCACTGTGAGGGATAATGGGAATATTAATGACAAAATTGAACATAGGTTTAATATATACATTTACTGCACAGCAGCACCACCTACGGATCAGTACCCAACTAACTTTTACTGGCCAAGGCACCCCACATAACCCTACCCCCGCCAAAAAACCGAACTGACTAGCATCCACATATACTGACCACCATTCAGTCTGATTGACGAGCACCGCTACCTACTGAATTCACATACACATTGTAGATTTTACTGAAGAGCTGGTTGTCATCATGAATTTCTTCTGAGAACACAGATGGCCAGAGGAGCGAAAGCAGCTCTATGATATTCTAAAGCCTGAATGAAACCGAGTTGATGGTTCCACCAATCAGAATGCGTGTACCATATTTAGATCACGATGTGTAACCCAGTCAGAATGCACAGCACGCTAATGACATACCGATGGTGATATTACAATTCACACAGGGTAAGTACACTATTCAGTAGATATTTCATATACCTGGAGTGACAGTACGATTCTTGCTACTGCAGAGATTATTATTCCAGAATAGAATGACCTGGATTTTTATGTTGAAAAGAAGTACCACCACACTCTTGCAAGCGAAACAATAAGAAGAGGATTTGTTACATCATGTTCACCCGAGCGATCTTGAAGAAAAAAATGGTGGATCTATATCTAACACCACCTACCTCTTCATCCTCCCCAAGACAGAAAACCAAGATCGGTAAAGAAAGAAACTCGTTCGATAGCCCAAGAAGGATGTTCTCACTTTCACGGGCAGGTGGCTTCCAGAAAGGTTAAGACAATTGCTTACACGTACATTGTAAAGTAGAAAGAGCTAAAGTCGTAAGTCACGGCTGAAAAAGCAGTTACATTCTTTACAGTCTTACAGTAGTAGTTGTTAAAAACGTTGAAAAAACAGAACCAATTTGAAGATCAAGATGAGTTGAAATTGTTGATCATTCAAGACTGTTTTAAATCTCCTGTTTGGCTCGTATTTAGTACACCCATTGAATTATCCCATTTTATAATCTTGGAAAATTTCATCACGTTTAACAATCCCATGCCGATGTTGACATAACGGATGGAAAAGTCACCTTGCATATGACACATGTTTCACCTACTACAGACTGAAGACGACGAAAAGTCTTATTTATGGATAAACACACTACCACCAAAGCAAATGATACCAAAATTAATTATTACGATCAGCCCTGATTAGTCCGCATGCTTAGAGCGCAAGCTGAGGAGAGCAAAGCATCAGGATGGAAAGAGAGAACAAAAAATTGGACAGAGACAAACAACAAAGAAAAGTAAAAATCATTTGAGGACAAGTATGAATTTCCACGATCCCGTGCGTAGAGTTCAGTAATCAGAACATAATAAATTTGGACGGGGTTCGTCCCTGAAAGAAAAAACATTTATGATGCACTGAGATTCATGCGAAAGTTCCAAATCAAAACTCGATATAACAGTTACTCGTACATGAATATTTATGTTATAAAAATGGACAACACTAATACAGATGCCGATGCTAGAGTAGATCCCGTCTACAATTTCAAGCATTCGTTGTTCAGTGAAACGAAATTTGTGCTTGAAATACAAAAGTGCAGAATGAACACTTACCCGTAATGTTTTTGCATAGAGAAACTCCTGATGTACAGAAAGAAAGTTAGGAACGGCATAGCATGTGGATGATGTTACAGATGACAGTGTAGGATTTCACGACATTCAAAAGAAAATCAAGCAAGAGTGTAGTTTACACTTGGGTGGATAGTTTACACTTATTCAACAGTTCTTGCTGAATTATGTGTACTTGCGTCTGACAGTCAGCTGAGGTAGCACCGTGTTCCATTAGACGGCAGACGCGAACGAGTACGAAAACCAGCATAGAAGAAACAGACTCTACGCGCACTACGTTCACTGCATGTGAACGTTTATATCCACGATCGCAGGTAAGGTCTTCCAGGGTCAACTGCCTAAACATCTGATCTTTGGCATTGTCAGCAATACTGCCGTCAACGGAACTACTGATCCCAACCTTTCCAGTTCTAACGCTTCAACGTGTTTTGGATAGAAGCCACATGAGACGGCCATGCATTGCTTCAGGTCTTACTTGACTTTGTCTGAAGCCACTGGCCGTTTAGGGACCGACAGCACATATGGCATTTCTTACGACGATTATACAGGAGGATATTGCATGTGGAGATTTGTTTTAACTTCAGACCAAGGTAGCGACGAGGGACATTTCCACCCTATAAAATCAGGCCAGCTCAGTGTGGAACCAGTTTTCCAATTACCACCGTGAACATAGTAAACGCCATCTTGTATGCGAAATTTGATAATGTTTTTCAAATATAAAAGCCCAAATACCTGTCTCTAAAATGAATACTAGAAACAAAAACAAGAAAATAGTAGAGCACAAAGTCTTGGACACCGATGAAATTGACAGTTTTCATCAAAATTGTGACTACAAAAGTCGTAAATAATTAAGTCGTTCGAGCTAATGTCATCAACACGGATGACAGTCATTTAACCGGAACACATTGGTTGCCATCAACATTTTCAACAACCACCTTGTAAAGCATTTTGGAGTCCTATGGATAACTTCACTATTAAGGACGATATCAGAGACTATACGGAAGAAAGTTCAGTAATGCAAGATAATAAGGGCTGGATTCGATAGTGTATGGACACCATGGTGCACACTATTGTATGCATTTTCTTCATCAACGAAGTCTCGATTAGAAGAACTAGGTTAGGACGCTATTTCTCCAGAGACAATGTTCAACTGAAGCCGTGGTTTCGGGATCATTATGGCTATGTTTCCGTTAGCTCAGAAATGCAGTGACCATGCATGGCAACATAGCACTGTTCTGGATCAAGAGAAGTCAAATTTTACCCTCCTACTTTCTCAACCTTGTAAACATGTTTATGGTTTGGTTTGCCAGTTGTACATGACGAGGAAGGACTGACAAAATCATCACTCTTCATTCCTTTGTTTATGAATGATATAAAGGGGTTTATAAAAAAATGTTCGTGTTGAAATTTTGTTGTTGTTGGGACTATTTAAAGAGAATAATTTCTGTTGTTTTTGTTGTAGGGTTTAACGCCCTTTATCAGCACACGATAGGCTATACATGGCGGCCAGTATTAATGGCGGAGGAAGAACCCGGGAAAATCACGGAAAGAACCACTGACTCACGAGAAGTTACTGGCAAGCTTTCTCACATACCCACATTGGCTGAATCCGAGACTCGAACCGCTGCAGACAGAATATTTTCTGTGTGATTCATCCTGACCTGTGTTCTATCATCTAGACCTCCTACTTTAACTTCAATAAGGCGTGCTGGTAAATCAGGTGGTAGTTTTGTCAGTAGGTAGCTGTTCTGGTCAATACGACTGGGTGTTAATCTTACACATTACTTCTGTGTCGACAAAGGATAGTTTGGACTTATCAAACTGGGCACATTGACCAATCATGAATATGTATCAATTTAACTGCTTAGTTACTAGTTGCTATAGACCATCTTTGCTCCCAAACACGACACGGCTCTTGATTACTCTCGTATTACATTGCAGAGGAATTCAGAAGATTACGCAGAAAGTCGCTAAACATTTCGTCCTTGTAAAATGATTCAATGGGGGATTTTTTTTTAAAAAAGAAACATTTCCCAAACGAAACACCAAAATAGAAAAAAATATCTGCGTTGGGAGTGGTGCACTATTTATAACCATATTTCATTTATAAAAATAACACAAAACTGTTTTAAAATATTGGTAGTATTCTTTTTTTGCTTGTAAAAATGTTGAATAGAATTTATGCTAATTGTATATTTATGTTCAAATTGTATATCTTATCGGCGTCATAATATTACAAGCAATAAATAAACATTGTGTATATGTTGTATAATTTTTATTACCTTGGTTTGCTTTTCTTTTAGTGCTGATTTTGTTAAAATTTAAAACTTACAGCATTTACTTATAACTGGTGACAAGTTGACAAAACACCGCCCTATACTTTAAAACACGGATTGGCCCTAATCCAATTCATGTATATAATTGCTAGGCTGGATTTTGACATCTTTTATTTCAAATTGTAAATTTAATTACTTTGAATACAGTTATTATTTTTTCGAAAAAAAACCTAAATTTATAAAGAGGTGAAACTGTAATAAAATATTCATGTTGTCTTTTTTAGGCTTGGGATTATAAATCAGCTATATCCTGCCATTTATAATATTTTTATCCTTTTGAATTCAAATAAAGCGAATCTCTCACAAATTACTGATTTTAAAACACCTGCAAAATGCTATGACATCAATGAAGTGAAAACGAGTCACACTTTAGCGAACAAAGGTCAAAGCGGATGCAAATATATCCCGTCGACGTGCATGTAGCTACTTATTTCCGTTTGCCATTATCCCCTTCTTTTTTCAAGAGATTATGATAAAAGATCATTTTACATGGGTCTGATCTAATTTAAATTTACTGGGTTATCAATTGCACTAATATGAAATGTATCCGTCCAACTTGGGATACGTGTTAATGTGGCGTAAAGAACGTACAATGTTCCCTTCAATCACTCAGGTAACTTTGTATAAAGCGTTTATTTATTTATTGCTACTTTAATAATTGGTTTCCAAACATAATGAAATTATTAATTGTGCATATAAAATGCTTGATTTATTCTTATATGACAATTATGCATGTATGATGTAAATGTAACGTATGCAAACACAAAGTTTAATTTTATATTTTTTAAAAAGTGCTGAAGCCATACTAGAAATTCTGATAAATAATAATTATGCCTAACTTTGCAAGAACAGAGAGATTTTGTTATTTTGTCCTCTTCTAGCAAACTATTATTTTCTAGTTAGTCAAAGTGTTCGTTATTCCTTATAGATCGCCAGTAACATGTTGTAACTTTGACCTGATTTTCGCCATCAAAAATTATAATTTCAGGAATATATACTTATGTGTTCTAACTCAAGCCTTTCTTTAACGCACGATCTGAAAGAATCTTGCAATCAGGTCGGAAAGTGTGAGAAACATTGACGATAATATTTTCAAAAGAATCTGTTGCTGAGACTATTGGATCCGCCATTTTCACGAAACTTTGTGAGCTCGAATAACATTAACTAAGTGGTCGGAGCTTATCGTTCGATATAGGAATTATCCATTGACCTAAAACTGATTCAGTCTGAAGAGAAATGTTTATGTCTGTGTAGACAGCGATATGCAGTGCCGTCTTAACACATTAACCCCTGGTGCTTTTGTCATTTTCGCCTGAAAATCGAGTAGGAAACACATTTTGAAAGCTATTTCTGAATAGAGTCGGAAACACCAAATCCCCGGTCATCTTTCAATAACATACTGCCTAGTTGTGTTAGAACATCGTTTTTCATTGGCTATTTGACTCGCGCATGAGCAGAAGGGTAAAAGTTGGAGTTTTTTCTTCTTTTTTTTTTTGCTAATTAAACGGAGCCATTATTTTTGTATGGAGACCACTCTTCTTTATTCCAAATGCCCATCTTATCCTAGTTTTTGCAAAGGCTCATCTGTCTGTTTGCAGTTCGTACCGGTTTGCCTTAGATCTGAGACCAAAAAGTCTAAAATCCGGTCACAAAATCGGATTCCGACCATGGTCGAATTTTGGTTAAAACAAAGTCGGTTCTAAAACATGAGGATTTTACATCTGTATTTTGTAGTGCAACTAGATATTCCAGATTATTTGGTATCATTGTAGAGCTACATCTGTCTACCTTTCTATAATACCATCCTCTTTAGTGTATCATGCATGACCATGACGCTACAGAGCTCGGCAGTAGGCTGCTACCTCCTGCCCCGTTAAGTCGTCGCTAGGGGTTAATGTGTTAAGGCATGGGCACACTGGGCAGTTGCCCAGAGCCTCACGCTTCTAGGGGCATCATGCTGCCCATTTTGTAGGGCCGGTAGGGGGCTCCAGTGCATTGGTTTGCCCAGAGCCTATAATGTTGTTAAGACGGCCCTGGCGATATGCAGTGATAGACTGTAGACTGTAGGTTCTAGATACGGGACGGCTTCCATGCGGATCTGGGACTGTGGATATAAAGTAGTCCTGCCCAGCTTTAATACAATACTAAAGGGACTATTATTAGTACATGGATCTTTTTTATTATTTGTGATTGCTATATTTGTATGAAATTTTATTCATCATCGCTGAAATCATCAAATGTGTACATTATTATTATACAGAAAATTCCGTCATAATCGTTAGATGTAAAGAGCAAACACAGAGAAATGCATTGTTTGACAAGTACATTTTGGTAATAAAACGCAAGTATTTTCTTTCTAAACAGTGTCGATAAAGCATTGTCACTTGCTGAAGCATCGGTTTTGGGCATAATTGGATAATTGAAAATATCGCAAAAGTACACCTACTTCTTGAGGGGAAACAAAATTAGTTTGAAGTTACTTAGTATCTAATACTAACCTACTACTTCATGAACTATTGATGTCTACTTAATATTACTGCTTAATGACTTTTGCCATTTTCTTTGTTTAGTCATTAAGACGATGCTCCCTCTCTACATGAAAAGCATAGTACGTAACATACTACAATTCCAGTTATTTCGTATTTTCACATTAAACGCTGCCGTTATTTATTGTTTTTTGTGTCCGAGATCTAATGGCCTTGAAATCACTGAGATAACTTGTCATTTACGTAAAATTTGACAAAACACAGCAAATTAATTGACTTTAGTCATCTTTTAACGATGATTTACCTACCCCCACATCCACTGGCAAAATACAATAGCATGTCTGTAAATAAATGCTTATCCCTAGCTGAGAGAGCAAGGTGTAACCCCCCTCCCCCATAGCCTGTCCGGGTCCCTAGAATGGCGTGTTTACCGTTACTTGTTATTTTAAAGAATGTGTCGCCATCGACATACTGAATCAAAATGAAAGGTTATATTAACTGCAAGTGCCTAATAGTTGGTGGGACTGTTTACTGCCGAAGGAGGTGTTCAGAAGGTTACTGATAATTTTTACATTTTATGTTACAACTCTATGGTTATAAACTAAGTTACAGAAAGAAAAAACCCCCAACAATTTTATAAAATTTATTAAACAATTTAATTATCAGTGTTATAAAATGAAAATTTAAGAGGAACTTGTAGCATTAGGAATTGAATCCAAAATAATTCCGAGAAAGTTATATTAATGTCCAAAAGAATGAAAAATTCCGTATAAATTTCAGATCCACAAATATGCAGGTCCGCTAACAGTCCTGACGTGCTAAAGTGGCGTTGTCCAGAACACCTTTGAATAATTCGCAGTAGTTCCTAACTAATATTTTAGTCCAATGAGCACTTTCTATTTCAATTCAAACCTCTCAGATAATATGGAAATACAGCATAAACTATGAATGCGGACTTGATGTTACCACAAGAACATAAGAAAAAAGAATAAGAAAACTGTCCATTTTGAGCCACTTATATAGAGAAGGAATGGCTAAAGCACTAAATTACGTGACAGATCGCAAATTTACAACATCGTAAAAGAACGAAAGAACTCACAATGGGAATTAACTTAATTCTTTTACGATACCAACTGACCAACCGGTCCAATTCGAAAAAGCCTGAAACTTGAAAACTTATTTTTTTACTTATAATTTTATTATTTTTAGTAACTGTCCACACGTACGTAAGTGTTATGTATATTTAAATAGCTTTGTTTGTTATTTGCTTTAGTATGTTGGAACTAACTTTGTCCGAAATTGAGTTAATTTCTGCTTGAATATTCTCTATAGGTATTGGATTAAAATCAGTATTATTATTAATAGAAGTAAATGTGTATATTTGGGCCTAGGTCTAGGTTTTGGAATTTCCTAAGTGAATTTTACATTTTCCTGGTTATGGTTTTTTTTTGTAAACATCAGGATCATTCTAGAAGGTTATTAGGTACCGTTTGTTATTTTATTTTATACAAAATGATAATTGTTACCTGAGTCGAGTAAAGAACTATATAATCGTGTAACTGAGAAGATTTTTCAGCTGTGGTTTAAGACCTAACACTTTTAAACTGTATTAATGTGGTGTCCAGTATTTCATTTTTGGGCTGGCAAATTTATTTCTTCAAATTATTTAATTAAGTGATTATTTTCCATGGAAATACAAAAGTGCTCTGATAAAATTCTTAAGTAGAGACATTCACTGGAATTTATAGTGAATTCGAAACTAGAATTATCTTACTGTGATTTAACTAAAGACTGTTGGCACTTCAACACTCTACAAGCTGCCACAGACACATTCTCACCGTTAGTGTTTGGATTTATTCTGGACTTGTACAGAATTGTATTCAGGACTTTAAATTATTAGGACTTATATCTGTAATTCTTGGATTATTCTGGGATTTAATTTTCCCAATGCCATACGTTCTTTTTTCTCATTTTCACTTTGTATTGTAGGGAAAGAATTATTTGTTAAATTTTATAAACCTCTTGTCTTTCACTCTTTTCTGCTACTTGTTTGAAGAGCATAGGCTCGTAACAGTAAGATTCTATTTATAGAGCCTATGGAGTTTTACGTTCTTTTGTATCTTAAAATAGAACCTACGCACGTACGAAATTTCAGCAAAAGATAATCACTACAATTTACAGCCATGAATAAAAATTACAAAAATTATAGATGTACATAACACTTCAAAAAAGAGAAATGGGAACATTTTGCTTACGCCATGTCTTTATGTGGAAAGGGTACTTAATGCAAAGTCAGGCTTTGACGTCCGTGTAGTTAACTGGTTGCATCATTAGCTACATATAAAGAGCTAGACGGCATTTGCAGATAAGACTTATAAGGCCGATTAGGCTTGAGTGTCCATAAGACTTGCAAGGTATTTATTATTCACGGGACATACACAACAAACGCGTATGTTGTGGACTAGTTTGAAATACTGACGGGTGTTCGAAACCTTTACCCGTGACGCTAGTCGGGTATGGGAACAACCAGACACGAAACATAGATGCCGATTGCCAGTTGTGAGATCGGCGAGAAAATGAAGTACACGTGTGTTAGATACATAGATACAAATATTGTCCTACCATAGATAGATGGTTAATTAAATAAAAGCTTGTTACAGTTTAAAACTGAATTATATTTCAAAGTACTAGTCAGATTTGAACCTTACACACTATAGAATTGTCACGTGATTCATTCCACAATTTTGCTTTCAGGGAGCTAAAATATACTAATAGTTCTAATCCTCATAATCTATGTCTCGTGTATTCTCGTCCACGTTCTGATTATCATTATTTATTTATTTGTAACCTTTAATTATTCGCACGTCTCTACCACCTGTAATGTATCTTTAATTAATGGCATGTCTCTC
Source organism: Sinohyriopsis cumingii (assembly GCA_028554795.2). Classification (NCBI taxonomy): domain Eukaryota; kingdom Metazoa; phylum Mollusca; class Bivalvia; order Unionida; family Unionidae; genus Sinohyriopsis; species Sinohyriopsis cumingii. The sequence goes on along the minus strand of JAPYKE020000103.1, from coordinate 1,237,388 downwards.
CCACGGGGAATGTATCTTTAATTGGTCACTTGCATCATATAGATTTATTCACGGTGTGACAGTCATACGAATAAAACCTGTAGCAGATAACTCCATCGGCTACACTACTCCCGAGTCTCGCTATCTCGGGTTCTTTAGGATAGGTCTTGTATTTGGAGTGATATCCCGCTGAATCTGTCGGAGGACTGGCGCTCCAGAGTGTCAGATTTCTACTTAAACGGGATACCGTCTTATTCCTGGCTTCTTGTCGCCGACTGTATTGCAGTCTTGGTCGCAGTCGCCGACTGTGTCGCAGGGTCGCCGACTGTGTCTGAGACTTGTCGCAGGGTCGGCGACTGTGTCTGAGACTTGTCGCAGGGTCGGCGACTGGTCTTCCTCTGGTTGCCGACTTGGTCGCAGAGCTGTCGCTAAGTCGCCGACTGGGTCTTCTTCTGGTCGCCGACTTGGTAGCAAGGCTGTCGTAGTGTCGCGTCGTAATCCGATCGAGATCAACAGATAGAAAAGACAGTACGAAATGATGAAAGAAGAGTTATCCTCAGTCAAAACGTGTATTACCGCAAGATTTCTGCGTTTGTTGGACGAGCCTTGTAGCGCCGGTCTTTTGGTCGACGAAAGACCTTGTCCCTACTCTTTTATGATTCCCTGGCCTGGCTTTCTACTGTCTGACAAAATGCGACCAAATGTGTTTGCTCTTGCGGGGTGGTTATACTGATACACTTGCAGGAGACGTATTCACACTATACCTCTTCCTAACATACCACCATAGCAGCCACAGTTGGTCCGTACATGTTCCCTGGCGGAATCAGGTGACCCAAAACTTAGACGTTAGTTGGCACTACAAAACCCGCCAAGCATTTAAAATCAGAACATAAACTTTAATGAAACGAAAATTAAAGTCCATGGGTTTTCCTCGTTACAATACTTTATCACAGTGGTACAGCCATATGAATAAATAGTTTATCACAGTGGAACAGCCATATGAATAAATAGTTTATCACAGTGGTATAGCCATATGAATAAATAGTTTATCACAGTGGAACAGTCATATGAATAAATAGTTTATCACAGTGGAACAGTCATATGAAGAAATCTTTTATCACAGTTGTACAGCCGTATGAATAAATACTATATCACAGTAGTACAGCCATATGAATAAACGCTATATCACAGTGGTACAGCCATATGAATAAATACTTTATCACAGTGTTACAGCCGTATGAATAAAAGCATAATCACAGTGGTACAGCCATATGAATAAATACTTTATATAAATAAATACACTATCACAGTGGTACAGACATATAAATAAACACTTTATCACTGTGGTACAGCCATATGAATAATTTATTTTATCACAGTAGTACAGCCATATGAATAAATATTTTATCACTGTATTACAGCCATATAAATAAATACTTAATCACAGTAGTACAGACATATGAATTAATACTTTATCACAGTAATACAGCCATATGAATAAATACTTAATCACAGTAGTACGGCCATATGAATTAATACTTTATCACAGTAGTACGGCCATATGAATTAATACTTTATCACAGTACTACGGCCATATGAATAAATACTTTATCACAGTAATACAGACATATGAATTAATACTTTATCACAGTAATACAGATATATGAATAAATACTTTATCACAGTAATACAGATATATGAATAAATACTTAATCACAGTAGTACGGCCATATGAATTAATACTTTATCACAGTAATACAGCCATATGAATAAATACTTAATCACAGTAGTACGGCCATATGAATTAATACTTTATCACAGTAGTACGGCCATATGAATTAATACTTTATCACAGTACTACGGCCATATGAATAAATACTTTATCACAGTAATACAGCCATATGAATAAATACTTAATCACAGTAGTACAGCCATATGAATAAATACTTAATCACAGTAGTACAGACATATGAATTAATACTTTATCACAGTAATACAAATATATGAATAAATACTTAATCACAGTACTACGGCCATATGAATTAATACTTTATCACAGTAATACAGCCATATGAATAAATACTTAATCACAATAGTACGGCCATATGAATTAATACTTTATCACAGTAGTACGGCCATATGAATTAATACTTTATCACAGTACTACGGCCATATGAATAAATACTTTATCACAGTAATACAGCCATATGAATAAATACTTAATCACAGTAGTACAGCCATATGAATAAATACTTAATCACAGTAGTACAGACATATGAATTAATACTTTATCACAGTAATACAAATATATGAATAAATACTTAATCACAGTACTACGGCCATATGAATTAATACTTTATCACAGTAATACAGCCATATGAATAAATACTTAATCACAATAGTACGGCCATATGAATTAATACTTTATCACAGTAGTACGGCCATATGAATTAATACTTTATCACAGTAATACAGACATATGAATTAATACTTTATCACAGTAATACAGATATATGAATAAATACTTAATCACAGTAGTACGGCCATATGAATTAATACTTTATCACAGTAATACAAATATATGAATAAATACTTAATCACAGTACTACGGCCATATGAATTAATACTTTATCACAGTAATACAGCCATATGAATAAATACTTAATCACAGTAATACAGCCATATGAATAAATACTTAATCACAGTAGTACAGACATATGAATAAATACTTAATCACAGTAGTACAGACATATGAATTAATACTTTATCACAGTAATACAGCCATATGAATAAATACTTAATCACAATAGTACGGCCATTTGAATTAATACTTTATCACAGTGATACAATGAGAAATGCTTTAGAAAATAAAAAAAGACAGAAAAAACAAAACAAATTTGAAACAAATTCTTATCAGTTATAAGTCTGTCTTCACTGAAAAAGTAACCAAACCCGATGAGAGTAAAAGCAAAACAATTTAAGTATAATGGAGGAAGAAACTCATTTAAATTTAGAAATGGTAAGATATTTATTGTTAATCAGGACATGGAAGCAATTCAGAAACTGTCATTTGTGCAATTGTATGAATGAAATGAAAAATCTTGTACACAGAGTCGACGAAAAATTGGCAAATAAAGAACGTGACGGAACGGCAAAAAACCGAGACGATCCCAGATTATTAACGAATAATTAATATCTTCCTAATTAATGAGGAAGAAATTTCAAAGTTGTTTTCTTATATTCTTTATCTTCCTATTTGTTTCTGCAATTAATTTGTACATTTTTTAATTATTCCGTTAGTAGGCACCATTGATACATAAACATGGCTGCCATTGAGTCAAGACGTGGGTTTATCGGCTCTGAGTATCTTGCTAATTTTGGTGGTAAGATGAGAATGCATTATATAACGATAGGATGGATATATTCATAAAGTGTTCACCGTTTCAGTGGTGGAGTTTTTAACCGCGGTCGTTTAATATTTGGGCCCGCTTTGTGCTTCTTTTTACATCTATTGTTTATTCGGTTTATTTGAGGATTTGTGACTCAAGTAACTCGATTCCGTGGTCAGTGCATTTTGATTAACTTGCACACAGTTTTGTTTAACTTTGCTGTGCATAACTGATGTGAATAATATGTGAATAATATTTATATATTGGACTAAATTTGGATTTTGTGGATTTGAATTTCTTGGATTATTCTGAAACATCTTCTTGGATCAATGGACGCAGTGGGTGAGTGTGACACTCCGTTTACTCATGTAACATGTAAAAAATATAGAATGCATATTTGTCTTGGTCGTCAACAATGTGCAAAAGAATTAAAAGCTGAAAATATTATTCTAGTTTTCATGTGTAATATATGACGTTATAAAACTCAGAGATATCCTGATATATATATATATATATATATATATATATATATATATATATATATATATATATATATATATATATATATATACGTTTAGTGCTCTTTTATGTTGTATGTAATTGTTATTGTGATAAATGGAGTTGTGATTCGTACACGATCTGTGATTCGTACATGTTCTGATTTAGTGCTCATAATTACTAATTATGACGATATACCATGTACATGTCAGAGATTTGCCATTTACAGTCAGATTCTAGATAAGATCTAACTTCACATTTGGGCATTCGGATCAAGATGTTGGAAACGTGTTGAGCGGGTATGTCAGATACATTAAGTATCGTTGTTAAATACTATATGTATTTTGTGAGCTGCTTTTGTGAACTGTTGTTCACGTTACATCATTCCAGTGTAAATGTGTACTCAGTCCTAGTGCCATTGGTTATATCCTTGTATGTGTTATATATTTTGTTTTTAGTGAGTAGATAGTGAGCAAATCACATATGTACGAATTCAAAATATTATGGTAGCGGACGCGTTAGCTTTGGTACCGTTACTATGTGTTAATTCTGAGTTAAACCAGATATCATTCATCATTCGAACAATGAGAACTGTTTCAGTTAAGAGATGCACGAGAGGTAATAGAACATACAACTGTTACATGTCTGTCCTAGCAGAAGAGGGCTCACATTCGTTAGTGCAAGTGCGAGCGATATATAACAGGTTTTAACCTATTTATCAACTTTATAAAGGACTTCACTGTAAACCGTCGAACATGGATGACAACCTAGAAATAGATTAGCGTTACAGTGGTGATGAAAAGTCCGGTTTAGAAGAAAACTTAATAGCAACTCAGACCGAAAAAATATATACCTTCAAATTGATTCGAAATTTGGAACTCTGGACAGAGATGAATTTAAAAAGAAGATGTGTTTGGAACTGGATGTACAGAGTTTAAAAGATATAAGACTATCACTACACGACCTGGCTAAACTGGAAAATGTCAATTATCCTGTGACTCGTATAGTTGAGAGGACAGTAAGATGTGATAGCGCACCTCTAGAGGAGAGATTAGCTGAGGATATATTTATTCTATACCATTTCTTAACAGGAGATAACAACTTATGTGAAGTGAAAAGCCTTGCGTCGAGACAGAAGCCGAGCAGGGGTATGCTTGATAACAGGACATGTGTGAGTCAAGCATCTAAAAGAAAAGGATCTAACAAACAGTCTCGGCGATCTGAACCAAAACCAGAACAGGTGATAAAGTTATCAGATCACAATTCAGCACCATCACTATCAAATGATAAAAATGACAGTTCAGTAACAACAGAGAACTTATACAAGATAATGGACCTAAAACATTTTATACAAAGCAGTATTCAGCAAATGAAAGATGACATTAGAAATGAACTGAAAACTGAGCTTGACAAGATACGTAAAGAACTGCTCAGTAGAGATGTTAACTCGACTAGACTACAATCGGAATTAGGAAGATGCAAAGAGGAAGAGAAGAAGTTATCAAAAGACAATGTGGCCATGAGAATATCACTCAGGGAGAAGAATAACCAGCTGGAAACTATAAAGGCTCACCAGCTGTTTCTACACCAATTGCTCGGTGATAAAGTATATAATAAGGATAAAGAAAATGTAACTTCAAAATGTGCGGCACAAACTCAGACATTACTAGCTGATATAGCGCGTATGGGCAAACATTCAATCGAAACACAAACGGAAAAGATGGCAAATGAAATAAATGCTCTTGACTCTGATTATATCAAACGGCGGAGCATTTATCGGACCAAACAGAATATACGGCCAAGTCAAATGGCTCAAGGGAAGGAGTGACGTTGACACTGTCCACCATACTCAATACCTCCAACGAAGAACCTACATTAGTCAAAGATAACGGTGTACGTGATTATCACCGCGATCAGAAATACTCAGCACGAGTACACATAAGGAACAACGACAGGGAGAGAAGGTCACCATTAGCAAACAATCCGGGCACCTCATCGAAGGACGTGGATAAAGTAAGCAAAACGATCGATGTTATCACAACCAACAGAAACTGCAGACCACAAAAACGTATGAGGAATTCTTATGAACGTCGAGTTCTAATGTCAAGAATACCGGTTGACAGAACGAGAGAGGAGACGAGAACTTGTATAAAAAACACGCTAAAATAAAAGGGGTAGAAGTAATAGACTCTCAAATATTAAAGCATTGGCGAGTAAGAGGAGGAAAGGACACTTTTACTACTTTAATCACGGTAGATAAGTTAGACTTTGAGAAAGTTTTAGAGGAAGGATTCTGGCCAAATTTTGTATTGGCAAGAGAATGGTATGAGGATTATGGTGATAAGGACACCAAACAGTACTGGCGTAAATAAATAAAGGAGCAGTAAGTAAGACACATATATTATGGTAAATTACTACATAGTCATTGCAATACTTGTCTCGAAAATCTATTTTTCGTTAAGTCAACAAATGTCTAGTCATACATTTTGTCTGATGACATGGAACGTAAAAGGAGTCATGTATGGGTCACCTTACTTGTATTCTTTGCTAAATGAGGTAGATGGTGCTGTGCTTACTGAGCATTGGCTTCTCCCGGAGCAGCTCAATTTCCTAGACAATATACATCCAGAGTTTAAATCGTTCTCACGCCCTGACAATAGGCTAATAGTAAATTTCGAAGAAAGGCTAAGACATACGGGGTTCGGGGGAATAGCAATCCTTTATAGGAAATCACTCCGCGTTAATCCCTTGTCGAGTGCTGGCAGTGACAGAGTTTTAGGGATAGAGGTAAAATGTAACGATAGACTTAAATATTTTATATTCGGGGCACTTTTGCCATCAACTAATTTTCCTATTGCAAGTTACTCCGAAACAATAGAAGAACTAAAGGATCAGTTTGATATTTTCTGCAAAGAAGGTATTCCCATACTCGCCGGAGACTTCAATGGTCAGTTAAGTTCACTGTTTAGCTCCAAAGCAAATTGTCTAACATCAAACGCTAGAGGCGCTATTCTAGACAAGTTTATGAGCGATAGGCATTTAGTATCTGTTAATAGTTAATCCATTTGTGAAGGGCCAGATTTCACTTTTTTCTCAACCGATGGCAAATCAAAATCTTTGATAGACCATATACTATTGCAAAAAGTAAATTCGATTTAGTGGTTAAGACAGAAATAATAGATGATCATCCTTTGAACATTTCAGATCATCATCCTGTAAAAATAGATTTAGTCACACCTTTAGTACATAATGCAACAATGGCTGACGAGAATATCATTCATTCCATAAATTGGAAGAAAGCCTCAGCAGAACAAATAAATAGATATAAGGAAGCAATACGCAATGAATTGCTAGCGCAGCTGCATAAGGCAGAACTAGCGACGAATGTCGATATTGAAATGATTATTCAAGACACGGTAAAGATTTTACATGAAGCAGCTTCTAGGTTTCTCCCCATAAAGAAGTTTTGCCCGTACGCTAACCCCTACTGGAAACTATTAAACGTAAAAAAGTTTCACACGG